>OY744523.1:167265222-167295222 GCA_963556195.1 Sepiola atlantica
GGAATTTAAAGTACTTTGCTTGAACATTGAATGCTAATAAAATTTGATTCGCACCTTATTTTATTCTTTCACTTCATCTAGTGTTATATATATATATATATATATATATATATATATATATATATATATATATGTATATATATATATTGATAAGTTCGCTCGCCATTTTCCTTTTGCACCGCTGCTGTCAGCCCGTCATTCTTCTACAGTTCCATTTTAACAATGTTCCGTAATACTTAAAGGTTCCTTTTCTTCTTTTATTACCTAATTTATGTGTTTATGTCATCCTTTAACCCTCCTTCCCTCACGCTGTGACACGATGAGGTGTTTTTCTGTTGCAACATAACAACTACTACTACTACTACTACTACTACTTGAGCGTTTCGCAATTATTTAAATGAAGATTGATAATTTTAATTATTCGGACAACAATTATCATCCTTGATGTTATTCTCACAACGCGTCTGTCGATGTAACCATCAAGCTTCATCTAGTCGAACTCGGGAAACGTTATTTCGAGTTCGAAAGTCTGTCGAGAATCTCGAACGGAACCCTTTATTTAATCGCGGGGGTAGCTTGCTCTTGTACCGCCAGCCATGATCGGATATAAGTCTTATCTAATTCTTAATTGTATTCTTAGTATCGCCCGCACTGAGGATTGAACCTTCAACCCCGAGAAGACTGTTACTAAGAACTGATTATTACGTGGCACGTATATGCGGGCATAAAGATATCAGAGTTCGACACGCTACACCTGAACGAAGTTCGGAGTTTACATCGGCTGAAACGTTGCGATAATAACATCTAACACTAAAAGTGTAGTCTGAGTAATTCAAATAATATATTCTGATGTATTATTTTTCTTTCCTTTTTTTGTCAGTAATTTTTATGCTATTCTTTTGCACCTGCGCTGCTGCTGATGCTGCTACATTTGCCTCCTATTCCCCTTTACAACATTTTATTTGACCTTTCATCTAATCATCTAAAAGATGCAATGAGCAAATAAGGAAGCACGCAAAAGTATCAGACATTTAGTATCGTATATACATATATATATATATATATATAATATATATAATATATATATAATATATATGTATATATATATAATATATATATAATATGTATATATATATATATATATATATATATATATATATTATATATTTATTTTATATACAGCATTTTATTCTGCCCTTCATCTACTCATCTAAAACATGCAATATGCAAATAAGGAAGGAAGCAAAAGTATCAGACATTTAGTATTATATATACATATATATATATATATAATATACATATATATTATATATATATAATATATATATATATAATATATATGTATATATATATATTTATTTATAGACACATACATATATATATATGATATATATGTATATATATATATATTTATTTATTTATAGACACACACATATATATAATATATATATATATAAATATATATAATATATATATATGTACATATATATTTATTTATAAACACACATATATATAATATATGTATATATGTATATATATATATTATACACACACACAATTATATATATATATATGTATATATATATATATATATATATATATATATATATTGAGTTGTACTGAGGTCGTCTGTTCTTAATAAAAAATTAACTCAACGGATACTTACATTGATACAACAGGGTTAATATCAAAACGATGTATTTATTTACAGTATATTTGGTTTAAAAAATCTTTCAGAATATGATGCAATAATGTATTTTAGAATAAGTCTCGAATATGGACAGACACTTTATGTCTATTATGATAACATCTCATATTTGCTTGTACTATTAAATAATCATCATTTATACATTAAGCCGTTTTCTGGGTCGTACGCATAAAGTTAATGTATCTGGTAGGCGTATGCTTGCTTGTCTACTCCAGCTACTGTCGCAACAATTAATTGCGCCCGGCTACATCACATTTCAATAATGTATTTAAACGGCAGAGTCTCATACGACATTGAATATGAGAATTATTATTAAGATGTTAACATACTAGTATATAAAAAAACAAACACATGATACTAGAAAAAGACGTGCCCCGTTGGATCAGTCATTGGGTTCGGGTTACAATGTTTGCATCTTGAAAAATGATTTGGTAAAACCAGTTAAATTTTTAAAAAATAATAAAGCAGAATCCAAAATTTATCTTTTATTTGTTCGTCATCTTAAGCCGAGCTATCATCCTCTTTCCGTTAAATATCCCTACTACCTTTGGCTAGAGTTTCTTTTTTTGCAAGGAACTATTTCAATGTTGACTTGTATAGTTGTAGTCGTTTACACCGCCTTGTCTTTTCGCTGTATTCATTCGTCAATATAGAAAGTGGGGGAGATAATTTTTATTACATTTGACTGTTAATAAAGAGAGAGAAGAGAACAGAGAAGCAAGAGAAATGGACAGCTTATAAATAAGTTGAGATCAAACAAATAGTGTAAGAGGTGACGAACATCATAGAGTTACACGTAGTAAGTCAGTTGGTAAGTTAATTGCAAATTAACGCTTATTAGAACGATTGGATATAAGTTGTTTCTAGCATAATATAACGCTTATAATGAGTATTATTTCAGCATGTATACTATTTGATTACAATATATAATAAAAGAGGTTTTAGGGAAACAAACGTTGATTAACTTAGCTTCAATATATTAATAGAAAGAAATTAATTAAATATGTGTGTTGATTTAGCTAGTTTTTCATGTTTGGACATTGCATTTTGAAGGTAAGATTGAGTTTGTATTGTATTGTATTGTAACACGTTTGTATTGTATTCTTCATGAGTTAGTTGATATACACGCCAGTGTATTGTTTCTCCCAGGGATTATCATGCTAGGAAGACGATTACAATGCACATGTGCACTCAACGGCATTTATATTATCAATGTATAGTCAGTCAGCGCTTCTACTCTCGGAGAAGGGTCGCGAAATTAATGGCTTTAGCAGCGCGCTGGAGGCCTCCTAAGTTTATTTGCTGTTTTTTTTTTACTTAAATGCTGACAAAACCTATAGTCGTTTTTAGTAAGAACATATATATCAAAAAACGTTATCACTCATTTGTTTTAATAAGGCCCATAACTTCAATTCTGTAGAAACTTTCCTTCTGAAAATCGCTATTTTGTTAATTTAGAAACCGGAAGTCAAAGTAAAAGTAATTTGTTTTTGTTTTTTTTACATGAAAAATATGAATAATCCTGGTTGACAAAAATCAGCTAAAAAATCAGAAAATTATGTGATAGCAATGAAAGTTTTGGTATTTATTAATTGATAAACTAATATTAATATGATGTATTTATGATAGTAATTAATATTGATTCGTTTAGGTCACGTAAATTACTTTCGATTCATTGCAAGGATAAAATAAGTCTTATTATACCCAAAGTCGAAACTAATGGACGACTTTTACAAATAGATAATACCTACGCTACAAATTATGAACAAAATTAAACGTAGCTCTCGATTGAAATCGATACTCAAAGATCGGAAATTTAAATATATAAAAAAGTAAATGTCGCGAGAGCTTTAAATAGTAATTTTATAGAATACTATTTTACTTTCATATTATAAAAAAAAAACTTTTTATATGGATATTTTTCTGCTTTAAAATCAGATATTTGAGTTTAAAATGATATTTAGTTGTTTCTTCTACTGCGATCTGTTTTAAATGGAATTTTAATTAAAAAAATATTTTAATAAACGAAAAATATATATTTTATGAAAAAAAATGACAATTCTTATTTAAATGTAAGTTGTATTTATTTTAATACTTGACAAACGATGTGTACTGAAATGTGATGAAGCGCAGCCCCAAATCAAACAATAATCGTAATGTCCCCTTTTTTTCGAGTTATCGATTTTATTTAAAGGTTCATTGTTAGTTTATACATTTACCTGCATCCGTAAGGCGATAAATAAAAGCATGACTTGTAAACAGATGGATGAACAAGTGGTTTCAGAGATGCAATTATAGAAACCATTACTAAAATATGCTTTTTCAATGGCCAATGTTTGGGCATATGTAAATATTGTTAGCTATAGAGTTGATTGTATTTCTATTATGTTCAATCAAAGCAAATCATTGAAGGATAACAAATTTTAACAGTTCTCTTTTTAGTGATGATAATCACGCTGATATTTTTAAATAACATTTAAATTGGACTTTAAATGCTTGATTTAAATTGTTTTAACTGAAAAATATCGGAGAAATAACCTTTCATGACGTTAAATTATAAAATTCATTTGTCAGAAAAAATATAACTTATTGAACCAATGCGGAAAATGACATCGACATTGGATAATTCTCTGATCTTTATGCTAATTAAGAAATTAGAACATTCATTTGTTTACAAAGATGAATTCCTAAATACGTTCACCCGCGAGGTAAAGCTTGGCATGATATTCGTTATTGTATGTAGAAAAAATCTTGCTCTTCGGATGTTTTCGATTTGGGACAAAAATTAAAATCCCCTTAGTCTAGGAGGATTTCTAATCTTCTGACCGAAGACTAAAAATGTAATATTCTTTGATACAAGACACAAAGAGTATTTTCCTTGGACCCAATATGATAGACTGGGATAGGATAGTAAAATTAGCTCCTAGTTCCTTCACAGAAGAAGCGGATATAGGCACCATGACATTTTTTGGCTTAGTAGGACGACAGTGATCCCTGTGATAGCATATACATGCATCAATAGTTAGTTATAGTACGGGTCATATGGCTCATAGTGGGTTCGCCCCTATTTATAGCAGACTAATTTAGCATATACTTAAACAATAAAGCACTCAAAATGAATAGCATTTTATAATGTTGATATCATGTCAGTCCATGAAACTATTTATTCAACAATGCAGGGAAACCTAGTTTAGGCCCCTAAGTAGGCTGCAGCATATACTAACCTGTAAGATAATCGCATGACTAAGATAAACAAAAATACTCTTTAAATTCTAAAATACATTTTAACTGGTAAGATTATTATGATTAGTATTATCATAATTATAATTGTTAGCTCATTATATCAAGTGGTTTCATGCCTTGTCCGAAGCGATTTCCATTAAAAATGTTAAAAGAAATTATTTCTAACCAGATCCATATATCGGGCTTACCGGGGGAAATTCAACAAACCAAGAATCGCAAACACAAGAAGTAAATTACTCGGAAAGACTATTTTCACGCAAAATGATCAACTTTTATCCACACAAATACAGAATTGGGGATACTCATGGGTTGGGTACGTGTTGGGAGTGTTTTTATTTTACAATTTAACCGAATAATCAAATATTGCTAACTTTTTTACAAAGCAACAAAATGCATTATGGTAGAATTTAATGAGGATTATGCTCACTCAGTTACTTGTGTGTTTAGCCGCGGTATGTTTGTGTGTGGGGAGGGGGGTTTGTTGTTGATTTACAATGTAGAACTGGATCGCAACTACTCGAAATAAATTTAGCAAAAAAGACCGGAAAGAATCTTTTCATCAAATAAGTTCGATTTCCATCCTCGATCGATATGTGTTAGAATAACATCAAAACAATCATTATATCGGAAGACAATGAGAATAAATAGTTAATTAATGAGCTGCCCTTTTGCAAAGTAATATGAAAATGTGTTAATGTTGGGAAGTTGTTTGCATACACACCGTCAGTAGATTGGTATGATGTTTTGAATATGGATTTTGCGTTTGAAGTGCGATAAATTAGCCAACTGATGAAAAGAGATGTGATGTTACTAAAATTAGTAGCACCTACTAATTTATTTGTTGGTATGTATAAACAAACAAATCAACAAACAAACAGACAAATAAACAAACAGACAGACAGACAAAGGGGAAATTATTCCCTGTTTTAAAGAGGCACGAAATAATTTGTAAATCAAAAATAAATAATAATTGTGTCATGTAAAACACAAAGTCGACTTCAATTTCTATCTTCTAGCTGAAAATATCTATTTATTTACAATGTATTTGGTTGTATTTCTGTAACTGAAGCTATGTAACATCTCTCAAAGAGATTACGTCATAATCTCAAGTTTATGTTAAATGCTAAAACATTCTCCATTGTTTTCATATGAATATTGCTATTACAATCTGCGTAACTATGAATTAGATATAATATTACACAACAGTTGCCATTGTATCCGAAGAAATGAGAATAAAGGTTATTTAACATGTACTATTTATCAGTATATTGAAAAAGTTGAGCCATTCGCCGAGTGAGATTAAAAAGCCAAATTTATATTCACAATAAAAGAAGAAGAATTGTTTAATATACTGATCGACGTTGTCAGATCAACTAATTTGCATATTGCTTTGCTAAACGGCATTTTACTAATTAACTATTCGTTTATATGTTTTTCTAATTCAATCATTATATTTATTTTAATAGGACACATCGTTCTATTTACAAATATTTTTGATATCGTGCATAAATGCTTAGTACTTTGCGTGGGGAGTCTTTCTGGTGCTTTACGGTCAGTTTACTTTTGAGGGTTGCGATACTTGCTCTCCTCAAATTTCATGAGAAACACAAAGACACGACTCACGGTCGTTATATATATATATATATATATATATATATATACATATATGTATATATATATATATATATATATATATATATACATATATGTATATATATATATATATATATATATATATATATATACATATATATATATATATATATATATATATATATATATATATATATATATATATATATATATATATTATGATTATTAGTTTTCAGTGTTTCCAAAGGAATCAATGCGAGATCAAACTAATATGTGGTGTTATTTGAAATGAAAATGTATGCTCTTACTATATATATATATATATATATATATATATATATATATATATATATATATATATATATATATATATATATATATATATATATACGGGAAAGGAAGGATGAAGGTAATCCGACGTAATAGGAAATGAAAAAGGAAAAAATCAAAAAAGGATGTTTTTTTATGTTTTCATCAACGTTTCGTCTTTATTGTAAGACTTCCTCAGGATGATAATTTTAAGAAAAATGTCATGCAAGTGCATCGAAATATTGGGTTAACATTATGGGTTGATAAGGAAAGAGTAGTAGCCGTGGCTACTAAGAGCGCTGGACTTCTCGCAGCCCGAACCCTCATCCAGCGCTCTTAGTAGCCACGAATGTTCAACTGTGGATTCTTCCAAGAAATACAATATATTTAATATTAAAATCACCTAGTTTTTCTTAGACTGATTTATTTTCTTTTTAGATATTTCAATGTTTTCACTGAGGTATTTAAATAATAGTTTACTGTAAAAATGCTAAAATGTGCCGTTTTCTCAGAAATTCCATTCCATGAAAACTCCGAGATGTTAGCTAATGTATAAAGTAAAGTCAGTCTGTGTCTCGTTTATTTCTTCTACAAACACAATATTTTATTCTGGGTCCTCAGTTTTGTTGCTGGATCGGTACAGTATGTTGCTAAGTACAATAGACTGTAATTCTATACAATTTCTTCGAGAAAATACATTCTCAGTTTTTATCTTATAAATGATGGTAAACAGTTTTTATCTTATAAATGATGGTAAAAAGTTTTTATTTTATAAATGATGGTAAACAGTTTTATCTTATAAATGATGGTAAAAAGTTTTTATCTTATAAATGATGGTAAACAGTTTTTATCTTATAAATGATGGTAAACAGTTTTTATCTTATAAATGATGGTAAAAAGTTTTTATTTTATAAATGATGGTAAACAGTTGTTATCTTATAAATGATGGTAAAATGTTTTATTTTATAAATGATGGTAAACAGTTGTTATCTTATAAATGATGGTAAACAGTTTTTATCTTATAAATGATGGTAAACAGTTTTTATCTTATAAATGATGGTAAACATTAGAATATGGCAACCGCACACATCAATCATCCCCGTGGATGATTAAACATAAGGTAAATTATATTTAGACACATTCTCTGGGAGGAATAATATTATTGATTAAAAAGATGATCTTAATAGTACTACACACACCGCTCGTAAACTATTATTATTATTGTAAACTTATATACAATATTCATTAAGTTTACGCCATATAATGTGTTCTGGAAGACACGTTGCACACACACATACACACACTATGTGTATATATATATATATATATATATATATATATATATATATATAAATATTTGGTAAAACTAATTCGAACTCAGGCACTTGACAATGTTTACATTGAGATATCACTTACATTCAGTCAGTGTCATATGATAGAGCTGTATGTGGATGAATATATATATATATATATATATATATATATATATATATATATATATTAATCCACATACAGCTCTTCAGTGTGGCGAGATCAGTTAGTGCCTCAAGCCGGGATTGAAACTCAACCGTCGAGCTGATAGTCCGCGCTCCTATATATATATATATATATATATATATAGATATATATATATAGAGAGAGAGAGATATTACAAAAATGGGATCCGTTGAGTCAGCCGTTGGTTTTCAAAGGCAGTTAAATTTTTAAAAATAAAATGACAAACTTCTTAATTAGTCTTTTTGTTCATTATATGTTTTTTTTCCTTATCCCTCCAGCTATTGAATAAATTGTGTTTATACTTATTGTGACATTCCCTATTTGGTAAATGCTGAGTTCGAAAGGGTAGACACAATGCGATAACAAATTGTGTATATACGATAAAAATGAGTTTATGTTGTTTTTTTTTAAAATAATATTTAATGAGGAATCATTTCGACATCCAATCTATTTAGTACAACGCATGTAATCTGGAGATTGAAGAAAAACACGTTTGAAATGTGTAAATATGCTACAAGAAGCGGGATTCTCACAAAATGGAGTCTTATTGGATGACGCCATGTTTTTTTTGTAACGCTCAAAACAAAAAAATATTAAAACGGCTTTTCCTTATTACTACGTATTACTAAATTAAAACGTTCTTAATAGCATAATCTTAATATATATATATACATATATTTATATATATATATATATATATATATATATATATATATATATATATATATATATATATACATATATTTATATATATATATATATATATATATATATATATATATATATATATATATATATATATACATATATTTATATATATATATATAGTCTCGGAAGTTTCTCAACCATTAAAACTATATATAAAAAAAAATATATATATATATATATATATAAAAAAAACTTATAGTCTCAAGTCTTCCAGTGGAAAATATACATATATTATATATATATATATATATATATATATATATATATATATATATATATATATATATATATATTGATTTACTCTTCTCCAGGAGTAAGGCACAAGGCCAGTTTTGTCTTACTCCCACAAGTAAGATGTGACCCAAGGTCGGGTCTGGAAAGTGGGGTTTAAAAATTACCTGGGCAACCCCATCGGCATTCACCGGTAGGGATGCCTCAGGCAGTAAGCAATAAACTTACTCCTCCCCAAAGAGGGGAGGCAAAGCCTAGGAAGGTAGACCTCCCAGAACTGCACAGGACAGCCCCATTGACCAGCGTAAATCAAGACCCGAAGGCCAAGAAAACATTAGTATGGCGTGCAGTATCCATCGGAACAGATACTACACTTTTATCTTAGCCAAAAGGTCAAGTTATTTATATATATATATATATATATATAAATATATATATATATATATATATATATATATATATATATATATATATATATATATATATTATCGCCTATTAAGACACTGTTTAACCCTTCGAATTCATCATTTGCCCCCGATGTTTTATAATTAGTTTTAATAACTGATATTGTTAATAAACAGAGAGAGAGAGATAGAGAGAGAGAGAGAAAGAGAGAGAGAGAGAAAGAGAGGGAGGGAGAGAGAAAGAGAGGGAGAGAGAGTGGTAGAGACCTAAAAACAGACAGACAGAAGTTACAGTGATAGACACTGTATGAACTAGTTAGGCTGAAGGCATAAAAATTAAGCTAATATCGTGAGCTTTCCAGAGAACTTAAGGAAATATGAACGAAACTACTGAAGAAAAGGAACATTTGCGAAGAACGTGGATAAAAGTCTGAGAAATTGGAATCAAAGGGAGGATTGATGCCGTATAAATTATGACGCTGAAGAAAACAGCTGAAATGAAGAGACCTATCTCCGAGTGCGGAAACCATCTAACATAACGAGATAACGCGACAAATCACTAATACACTGAAATGGGATGACATACTGTAGGTGTATCACACAGAACCAAGGGAATTGAAACTACCAGAATAGTCGATTGGTGCCAGAGATAATCGTCATGAAGAGTTCGGGAGCATAGAAAAATTCGAAGAGGAAGAGTACTATCTAGACCTTCACTAGGATGATACAGAATGTAATGCAACCCTGGGAGAATTATTGGCAGTCAGGTTCCAGAGAAATCCAACATTCGGTAGCAACGAAGTATAGATGGTAAACGGCTGCTATGAAAACGCAAAGTGATTTGTAATGGCTACTAAAAACAATGAATTATGCTGGAAATCTAAGGTGCCTTATGACCCCTCGACTCCAGGGAACTCTTATTATTATTATTATTATTATTATTATTATTATTATTATTATTATTAATGATAATAATGAAAATGATAATATTATTACTACTACTACTACTACTACTACTACTACTAATAATAATAATAATAATAATAAGGAAAATTCTCCGAATGCGGAAACCAGCACGCATAAGCTACGAAAGGTGACCAGCCACATGGAAGTTACAATAGGATGAAAACAAAAGGGCAAAAGAAATATCATGAACTGACCCCCCTCCCTAAAAAAAACAAATGATGGCAATATACTCGGCTGATACCACACAAAATAGTCGTGAGGTGTCAAGGAGGATGGGAAGACCGAGGAGGGTGAGCCCTAAGTAGACCTCCACTGAAAGAGTGCGGAAAGTTCTGGAACCTGGGGAGGCTTACTGCCACCCAACTCCCAGCGGAGACCAATGATCGTTGCAAGCGAGAAATCAATGGTAGACGGCTGCTGCGATAACGCAAGGGCATTTAGTAGTAGTAGTAGTAGTAGTAGTAGTAGTAATAGTAGTAGTAGCGTTATTATTATTATTATTATTATGAAAAATAATGATTAGGCTAATAATAATAATCATTTGCAGTGGTTATCGAAAAGAGGTGGAGAGTACTTGAAACCTGGGGAGGCTCGTTGTCACTCAGACTCCAGGGAATACCACCGGTTGTTCTTGGTGAGCATTCACTGACGATGACTTGTGTGATAACTCCTATTGAGTACAAATAATAATAATAATAATAATAATAATACTAATAATAATAATAATTATAGTACTACTACTACTACTACTACTACTACTATTACTACTACTACTACCTTAAAATTCCAAGTGAGTTACAATAATAGCATCAGTATGATAATAATTATGTCTGTAACCAAAATATCGTCCGGAGTGACAATTTATTTTCAATGACATTACGTCATGAGTCAGAATGTGTTATGAAAAGTTTTATTCGTCGATAATTAATTTATTAAACGTAAATTTGAATTATATGAATAGACATGGAGATAAAATAAACCAACCATTATGAAATAATTGCATAAAAAACAGTGTATGGTGCGTTAACGTGTTCGCAGGTGAATGCTTAAATTAAAAACAAATACATGAATTAATTTAATGACATTTTGAGAAGGATACATTTATATTTTGAATAATTTAATCGGGTAAAACTTTCGTGGAAAAACTTCCCTTTCTTCGGATCGAAAACAAGTATTTCGCGCAAAATTAAACATTTTAGAATACATTTAAATATCGTATCGAAATGATAAAATTATATATACATATATATATATATATATATATATATATATATATATATATATATATATATATATATATATATATATATATATATATATGTGATTTTATGAAGGCTTACCAAAGCATTTCTTTCAAGACACCAATGATCACCATTAAAGATATTTTTTCTTACAAATACTATTTATTCAAATTAAATGTTTTTTCCTACACGTGTTTCACTACCAAGCAGTTACTTGCTTGGCAGATCATCAGGGAAATTAAATGTCTGATGATCTGCCAAGCAAGTAACTGCTTGGTAGTGAAACACGTGTAGGAAAAAACATTTAATTTGAATAAATAGTATTTGTAAGAAAAAATATCTTTAATGGTGATCATTGGTGTCTTGAAAGAAATGCTTTGGTAAGCCTTCATAAAATCACATATAAATGCTCTGTACTCTGTAATCGAGTATCATCGAGCTTGTTTTTTATTGGAACAACCCCGGTCTTCACTGAATGATCTATTTTATAAGTGAAAAATCTAAATCTATATATATATATATATATATATATATATACGGAAGAAGATCGCAAGTGATGGCCGAAAATTGTGTTTAGCAAAACATTCTGTATTCTTATGCTTCAGTTAAGAAGAAATAAAACCCCAAAACACATACAAACAATGAAGCCAAAAAAATATATGGGATTTTAATTTCGGTTGACGATTTCATAATTTAATTCCGTATATCTCGTCATTGAATTATCTTTCCAAAAATGTAAATATTTTCTTCCAAGGAATTAATTACGAGAAAAGACGAAGGGTGGCAATGAGTCAACAAACATGAAAGGATAAACAGAGCCCCAGGCACCGCCGGTTACGTACGGGTAGGTGTCAATAAAAACGAAAATAATAAAATGAAAAAAATGAAAATAAAATAAATTATAAGCTGATATATCAAACCATATCTCACGTAAGTGTTCAGGTTGAGACCAGTCTATCAGAATTTATAGTAACATTGTTTTGTTTTTATACTGAAGAAATAATAATAATAATAATAATAATAATAATAATAATAATAATAATAATAATAATAATCCTAGATTTTGCCGTTCCAGCCTACCACAGGGTGAAGACCAAGGAGACAGAAAAATGAAGCAAATATAGTGAACTCGCCAGAAAATTTAAAAGCATATGGAGTATGAAGCAAGTAAATATAATACTAATAATCGTAGGATCACTATGAACAGTTCCGAAGGACCTGGGGGAAAAAGACTGGGAGAAATTAGAATCAAAGGGAAGACTGAGACAATACAACGGACGGCAATGATAAACACAGCTGACATCTTAAGGAAAATCTTTGAATGCGAGAACCTTTCCACATAAGCTACGAAGACTAACCAATCACATGCAAGGTGCAATAAGAAGAACACAAAATCACATAAAGAACACCACAAGAACCCAAAGGAACAGAAACTGAAAGAAATTTGATAAACTACCCTCCTCCAAAAAAAGTGATGGCACCAGCCCCAGCTGATACAACACAAAAGAGTTGTGAGGGGTCAAGGAAGATTGTGAAGATCGAGGAGGGATAGCACTAACCAGACCTCCGCTTGAAGTGTGCGAAGAACACTGGGACATTGAGGAGGCTTATTGCCATCCAAACCCCAGAACGACCAAAGGTCGTTGCCAACGAGAAATCGATGGTAAGCGTCTGTTGTGATAATTCAAACTCATATACAGTAGTTATCGAAAGAGGTGGAAAGCGCTGGAAATCTGGGGGTTCTTGTTGTCACTCAGACTCCAGGGAACCGCACTGGTGATTATCAGTGAGCAATCACTGATGACAGCCTGTGTCAGAACTCCTAGTGAGTAATACTACTACTACTACTACTACTACTACTACTACTACTACTACTACTACTAATAATAATAATAATAATAATAATAATATTTATAGAGGATCGACGAGGATGAGAAGACCGAGGAGGGAGGGCACAAACCAGACCTCCACTGGAAAAGTGCGGAGAACGCTGGGACCTTGGGGAGGCTTGTTGCCACCCAAATCCCAGAGAAGACCAATGCTCCTTACCAGCGAGAAATCAATGGTAAGGGGCTGTTGCGATACCGCAAGCTTATTTGCGGTGGTTATCGAAAAGAGGTGAAGAATACTGGAAATCTGGGGAGGCTTGTTGTCACTCAGACTCCAGGAAATACCACTGGTTGTTGTCCTTGAGAAATCACTGACGATGATCTGTGTGAGAATTCCTAGTGGGTACCAATAATAATAATAATAATAATAATAATAATAATAATAATAATAATAATAATAATAATAATTACATACTATTAAATAATAACCGTATGCTACGAAAAGTGATCATTACCTGAAGGTTTAACAACTTAATGGCGATTACATCAATTAGTTCATGAAAATTCCTGTTTGATGATGTTAATAATAGCAATCTTACTTCAAGCTGTATCATGAAATGTAGATGATTTATTTGTGTAAGCTAATACTTATAATATGTCACCCAACGGATAGAAGTGCTCACATACTATATACTTGACCTGAGATGACCTTATAAGGGTTGAAAGGTCATTAAAACCCAACAAACAAACAAACACATACTATATACACAAACATAATTTTTTGTTTTGTTTTGCTTGTCCTTTTGTTGTGTTCGTTGTTTTCTTGTAAATCAAATATTAGTTAAGTACTTACCGACTGCATCTGACGTTTCGAGGCCTTCGAAAGTTTTATTTGCCATTTCCATAAGTGCGTCCAACGGTGACACTGTTTTCACGATGGACGGAATGGGGGTATCGTCATCATCATCAACATTAATTTCCTCATCAGCGTCAATATCTGAGGAGGTATTATTGTCACTCTCCGGACCCGTGTCCCAAGGCCGGACAATACGGGCCCCATTGACCGTCGTCGTCGTCGTTGTGGGACTTGATATTGCTGTAGTGGTTGTTGTTCCGAGTAACCGGCTCCCTCGGTGGTGCGGGAGCTGGTGTACATGATGCTGCGTGTGAGTTTTTAGAGACAGATTATTGTTGTGATTGTGTAATACTTGTGTGGTAGGAGGTGTTGGCGGTGTCGGTGGTGTTAGTGGTGCCGGCGCTACCGGCGGTGACGGTGTGCTGAGTATTATGTTTTTAGGGTGATGTGTATGTAGGTGGCCATGGGGGTTGTGCAGGCGTGAGTGCGGGTGATGGTAATGGTCCTTTTCGCCTGGGTAATCACTGTTGTTGCATGTATTATTTTCACTGCTCGCGAGTACAATGTTCACTCTTTTGTTATTATGATTGTTATTACTGTTATTAGTATTATTATTATTGTTGTTATTTTTATTATTGTTATTATTATTATTGTTGTTATTATCATTGTTGTTGTGACTTAATAGTCGTTGTGATGCGTCTGTAATAATTATACCGACTGGATTGTTCTTATCACTGTTGATGCTTTTTGTGTTATGTAATTTAGAATGGTTGTGTTGTTCATTGTGATGATGGTGGCGATGGTGGTGGTGATAATGATGATGTCGACTGTGGTTCTTGTGGTTATTTGACGGGTGACTTTTGCTGATGACGCTGCCCGGTGGACTGGCCGTAGCCGTTCGTACACTACCAGTGTCATCGTCATCATCAGTGACGCTGACCACTACGACGCCGCCCGTACTAGGCTCGAACACGTCGGATACCGTATGTTCTGATCTGCGACCATCATTACTCTCCCGGCCGCCGCTACTCGAACGTCGATGTCCCAGGATATCCTTGATGCTGAAGGCCGTGAAGGGTCTGTTCGGGTTACGCGGCGGCTGGAGTTGCACCATGGCTAGTTTGTGAATCGGATCGTACTGATCAGCACTCTCCTCTGAATCGGATATTCCACTGGCACTCGTGCTGGTCATAATCCTCTTCTGGAAGAGGAGGAAGCAGGAGGAGCAGTCGACAGAAAACGTGGGGCGGCGGAAGGGAAGGGGGTTAGACAAAAAAAAAAGAGAAACGAAGAAGTATAAGAAAAAAAACAAAACAATAATTAAAACAGAGACAGATCTATATGGGGGAGGGGTACAATATAAGAGGAGAGGGAGAGTGGGATGACAAAAGCAAATACAGATTGTTACGAAGAATTGGAGTAAGAGAAAGGGAGAATTAACAGTCGTAACCTTAAGACTCTTTCTGATGAGTTGGAAAAGTAGGAGGTCTGTAAGAAAAAAGGAAGGGAGAAAACATACAAAAATAAATAAACAAAAACTAACAAAGTAAAAATAATATATATCTGTATGTTTATTTATTTATTTATTTATTCATTCATATATATATATATATATATATATATATATATATATATATATATATAGATATATATATATATATATATATTTATATGTATATATTTATATATATAGTCTTATTAGAGAGTAGGAGTTAGATATACGAGAAACTACTAAAAGTAAGGGTAAGTCTATTAAGGAAGAGGGGTTAAGGACAAGGGAGGAATTGAACAGATGCGTGTAGAGCGAAGGTGTAGTGGGAGGAAAGTCGGAGTGGGAGGAGCCGAAAGTCCGTTTCAACCATAAGCACCTCCTCCCACTCTCCCGGATACAACAACGAATCTACTCCCACCACTCCCCGCCTTATTAGGCCGCTTTTCAACAACAACCACAACTTTATACCGCCACCTCCTTATTTTGTGTAGCGATCCGTCAGGTGCGTTTGAGACGATACAGACAAGTGAACCGTATGTTGATATAAGGAGAACTCCCCCCTCGAAAAATAAAAAAAAATAAAAATCAACAGAAAGTGTAAATAGCACCCGTTTTTAGCCACACAAAAAAACCGTGACACGGCGAAACAGTTGTATGCTGATGAATATATGTGTCTGTATAGATATATATTAAAATTTACTTATACCAAGTACACATTATTTCATATAGGTATGGCTCTATCCTATTGAATATCGCGCCATCTTCTAAGATCTAAGATCTGCTCTGTCGTAATTAGGTTCTGTTCTTATTTTAAAAGACTTGTTTTATTGTTGCAATATATATATATATATATATATATATATATATATATATATATATATATATATATGTGTGTGTGTGTGTGTGTGTGTGTGTGTGTGTGTGTGTGTGTGTTACAACACAATGTTGTTACAACGAGTGTGCGCTATAGATATATAAGCTACAAGAAAATAGAAGGAAAAAAAGCAAAGTATTAATTAAAAGTGTTATTGTTATGAACACCTTTTTGGGTTTTCCATGGGGTCTTGTAACGATGTCCAGTTGCGTAGGTAAATCCGTTGCTTAGAGCTTAAATCCGAAAAAAAAGGGGCCGGACCGCGATGCACTTCGTCCCCGACTCGCTTCCCGGGCGTGTGGATCCGTTCGCCGTCCGCTCAATCGGTTGGTCAGTCGAGGCATGAACACAGCCAACCGGGCCAAAGGCAAAGGAGTGATCACTTGCGCAATTTGCACACGTAACTATGGTAAATGTGGTTATGACGATCAGTATTTTGCATGCATCCCGCAACAGCTTGGAATTAATATACAAACGACTTTTTTTTTTCTTTTTTTTAATATAATTTCAAAACATAAAACCATATAATTTACTTATAATTTGTAGGGAAACATGTCAGTATTTAAGGTAAACTTCTCGCTCAGATATCGATAACAACTTCCTTTGCTAGATATAAAAGTTTGTTAAACTCGCGGATAAAATTAGTTGTAATTAATTATATGTGTTATGTTATTTGTATTAGTTTCCGAAATGAGAATAAAACTAATGTATGTTATGCGTATATAAAATTATTATATAATATAATGGTTGGCTTTTTCTCTGTTTTCTCTCAAAATCGAAGTATTTGTTTTAAAAATATTTTTTTAATAATAAATAAAGGGCATTACCATTAATTTCGAATTATAAATATATTTGTCTAATGAAAAACGTGTGCATTGGGTATTGCTTTTAGATCTATTTTCTTTAAGTATTTTTTTCTGCATGAATTCATTTTTTTTAATTAAATCATAAAATTGTTTATATATTATTTCATTTGGTTGTAAAATACACACTATTTCTATATTAAGCAATTTACATAAAATCTTTATTTACTTGTATTAGTTTTTATATTTGCAATGTACATATGTGTGTGTGTGTGTTCCGTATTTCATTTATGGCAATTTTTCTAGAAAAACAAGATTCCTTTTTTTTCGTTTCGGGTTTTAGTCGAATTCGATAAATCTCGGTAAAGTGTCTAAAGACTGACGACAATGTTTGGGGCAGTTCTTTACTTTTTAACCTGAAAGTATTCAACGTGTTTTTGACATTCATATAAAACACCCAAATATCTCACATTACGTCTGATATGATATCATATAGTTCAACCAGGGGGTTTTACCCCGCCTAATAAACCGGTATTGTCCGGGCTTTCGGGTCTGGATTTACGCCGGTCTATCGGTTGTCCGTCCTGTGCAGTTCTAGGAGGTGCACCCTCCCAGGCTTTGCCTTCTCACCCTTTGAGAGGGGGTTAGTTTATTGCTAATCGCCTGAGGCGCCCCTACCGGGGAATGCCGACGGGGCTGCCCAGGCAATTTTTAAATAGCCAGAGTGCTCAAATTCTCGAGCGCTCGTTTTTCCCCACTTTCCCGACCTTGTGTCACATCTTACCTTGTGGGAGGAAGATAAATAGTATCATATCACAAACAGGTTTAGTCTCAACTTTGCCCTTTTTTTGTTTATCTTTCAATTTATAACGGTCACACTTGCCTTTTTTCAGTAAGTGTATCTTTATCCTTAATTCAAAATCAAATTATTTTTAAAATTATATTTTATTTCAAATTCACTATATTGTACTTATTTCTATTAAAAAAATAATGTTTTCACAATTCTTAGACATATTGCCTCACTTTTTCTGGTTTTTTTTTTCTAAAACCAATTTTTAAATGTTTGATAATATTTCATTGCAAATATATCGTCTTCCTCAGCTTCATTTCAAAATAAAAATTCTCAAATTTGTCAAGTTTTTAAATAAAAGATTTATATGTTGCGTAATAACAACGCACGTGTATGTTTGTAAAAAACAACGTTTATTTGTTCCTTTTCTCAAATTAATATCCAATTAATTTTACATAAAGTATAAACATATATATATATATATATATATGTATGTATGTGTGTGTATGTGTGTATATTACACTATACACATATTACAATCCATGTGTTAAAAAACCATCAGACAAGACTGCACGTGTCTGTGTGTTTCTCGTCTATACGTATCTTTTACAAATAAATATTCAATTATTTTTAATTTACTATTAATTCGAAAATCTAATCAAATCGATTGAAATCAAAATTAAAATAAGAGAAAGCTTTAATGAATAAAATAAATACTATTTAAAATCATAAACATGGCTATATTTTTAATGGTTTTCCGTTAAGCCGTCCAAATGGCGATATTTCTCAACCAGACAACGCCGAGTAAATACAGTCAATTAATAATAATTTCGTAATATGATAACTAGTTACCTGGTTACCTAGCTCGTACTGTTTATCCTGTTATTATATTTGTATATTCGTTTCCTGAATTATATATATATATATATATATATATATATATATATATATATATATATATATATATATATATGTATGTATAGGTATATATTTATATATATATGTGTGTGTATAGGTATATATGTGTTTATTTTGTTATTATATTTGTATATTGACTTCCTGAATATTATATATATATATATATATATATATATATATATATATATATATATATATATATATATATAACTTCTTTGTAATATAGTAGGACAAATCCCAGCAGAGTGCTCGATTAATTGAGAATCAGAATTAAAAGCGTAACATGTAATTATATATATATATATATATATATATATATATATATATATATATATATATATATATATATATATAGTTTAACTATTATTTCTTTAATGTATATATTCAAATGAAGCTAAATTCCTTACGTAATATTTAAAAGGCTGTTTCTTTACTTCCTTAGACTTAGTTTTACGAATTTTGTTAATAGCCGACTATTTTCAATTTTAATTTCAACTCGCCACAGTTCCATATTTCTATATTCATATTTCTGTATTTATATTTCTATATTTATATTTATATATGTATATATATATATATTTATATTTCTATATTTATATTTCTATATGTATATATATATATATTTATATTTCTATATTTATATTTATATATGTATATATATATATATTTATATTTCTATATTTATATTTATATATGTATATATATATATATTTATATAAGTGCATATATTTTATTTACTCTGCCCCTGGAAAACTGCAAGCCTCGAACCGGCTATCAGTAGACAACTACAATAAACCTTCCTTGACCGTTTGTTATGATCTGCATGGACTAGGCACTGGCTGGTGTTGACAAAACGATTTAAGATTTCAGATAGATTTTATTTGATATCCAACGCCAAAGTCATATTGCCAGTGAACATTCATAAATCGGAAATATAATCGAAGTATTGATTTTGAGAAATGCGTTTTATTTAAATAAGTGTTATGTGAACGTTCATACAATGTTCAATCTTGATTGTGAATGAATCCATATTTTGTACTACGTTCAAACACGTATATATCGGTCAATGAGATTTAATATTGTAAATCTATTTATATTTTAAGTGTATAAAACTTTTTTATATCGATTTTGAGAAGCTTGATACAAACTCTGATATTCACTACGTATAACATAAAACGTAACCATATAAATAATATAGGTATAATATAGTTATTATATAGTAATCTATCTAAATGATAAAGTTTAGAGGCCGCGATCGGCAAAATTCTTTAACCTTGCTCTAGTAGAAAATGCATATAATTAAGAGTAAAAAATAATGGAACAAATTGTAATGATTCAGCAATATATCGAGGTAAACGAATGAAACTATAAAATATAATATTTATATACTTTAATGTGAAATCATGTACGTGTTACGATTAAAATTATTGTTTTTTATTTGTAGTTTTATACGATATAAAAGTAATGTATACTGAATTTAATTGTTTTAACTTTTTTCTTATACGATCAGAATAATATAATTGCTTTTATGTGATCATTATACGATCATAATCTAATTAAAGATAAATAAATAACGGTCAATATATATTTGTATTTTATGGTAAAAAATTATGGTTACGATCGTTGCTTTTTGAGTAACACACTAAAACTGATATTTGAAATGTAGTAACTGTAATTTTAAAATTGTAATTCTCTATTTTACGATTAAAATAATAGTGATAATAATAATTATAATTATAATTATTATTATTATTATTAGTAGTAGTAGTAGTAGTAGTAGTAGTAGTAGTAGTATATTATTCTATCAATAAAATAAAACTTGTCTTTATTGTTTTATGATTGGAATAATTTATAGTGAACACTTTATATATTTCATTCTAGTAAAATGTATTTATTCAACAGTAAAACAGTAGTTAATTATAATAGTTATATTAATTCTAAGTCGTAGTATTTTATTATTAAAACTAGTAAAGGCAAATAACTTTATTAATTTTAATCTTTTTATTTTTATTCATAATTTACAATTTTTTTTTTGCATTTATAATTTACATCTTTTTATTTTTATTTATAATTTACAATTTAAATGACGTCATCTGGATCCGTTTAGCTTCACTTTTATTAATTTTTTTTTTTATTGAATAACCTGATTTTAGTATTTGACGTTACCCCTGATAAAAAGTTATTTTTTTATTATCTAGGGGTGTTGCGTTCAATCCCAGGTGAAGGAACTTAAGAAAAACTTATTAAGTGTTTGTGAGATATCTAAAATGAAAGTACATAGAGCATAATCAATTTGCCCATGTAGATTAAATAATAAGTATACGGTTGAAATTCGCCGCAGATTACTGACCACGTCTAAAAGCACATGGAGAAGACCGGAGAGTTTACGACCGAAACCTGACGGAAATAGGAGTAACTAAGCTACGGAAATCAGTTATGACGAAACTGTTTTTGTTTTAAATGACAAATAAGTGTTTTTTACAGGCTGGACGTTTTTGGTTTCGTTTTTTTTTTTTTTCAACTTCGTACAACGGGGTGTTTTGCTTTAAATGATTTAATATATTATTGTTTTACGAATGGAAATAGCGGGATATTTTGCCAGCATTTGAAGTTGGTTGGTATTTTAAGGCTTCAATGTTAGAATTAACAATACTTATATTGTTCTTGTATAATATTTAATTTTGTTGTTAGAATAACAATAGTTTTGCTTACGTATTTCCGCTTTTTCTTCTTGCAAGCGAATTCATAAGCGTTTTCACGCACCTGTTTCGCGTTCGTGTACATATATTCAAAATTATCGCTTTTTATTGATGATGTTTTAGTCATTCATTAATAAGGTCAAATATGTATTATAATCATTTACTCACTAAGAGTTTTCACACGGTCATTTTTAGTGAGTGCTCACTGGCAATCATAACAAGTAGCATTCTCTGGAGTCTTAGTAACAGGAGGTTTTCCTAGATTTTCGGCGTTCGCCTTCTCGTTACATAACTATTAAAATCACTTTGCGTTATGCCACCAGTCGTTTACTGTGGATTTCACGTTGAAAATTATTATTATTATTATTATTATTATTATTATTATTATTATTATTATTATCGTTGTTGCTGTTGTTATTATTTATACGTGTAACTCCGTAAACACTTCGTGGTTTTCAATAGATTATTATTATTATTATTATTATTATTATTATTATTATTATTATTATTATTATTATTATTATTATTATTATTATTATTATCGTTGTCGCTGTTGTTATTATTTATACGTCTAATTCCGTGAACACTTCGTGATTCTCAATAGATTATTATTATTATTATTATTATTATTATTATTATTATTATTATTATTATTATTATTATTATTATTATTATTATCGTTGTCGCTGTTGTAATTATTTATACGTGTAACTCCGTAAACACTTCGTGATTTTCAATAGATTATTATTATTATTATTATTATTATTATTATTATTATTATTATTATTATTATTATTATTGTTATATAACTTATTATTATTTATAGTACTGATTTTATTCTAATTATTAATTTATATTATTCTTGTTAGTATCATTAGCATTTTTAAACAGAAAGGTGCTTTCCTATTTGTACTTTTTACATCATAAAATATAATCACACTTATTAATTATTATTCTTATAATGATCTTAACGGTAGTGCGTTTGTTTTACGAGTATTTTTCATTTAAAGATGACAATGTGTTAATAATTATTTTATTACTTACTTTGTACCAACAGCATTTGCATTTTATAGTTTGTATTATTGTTTGGAGTGTGTTGCCCGCTTATAGCAAAACAATATTCCGAACTTGTTTTATATCAGCCTTATCTATTGATATTAGAATATCAATCGATTATAATATCAATAGATATTGCTCGTTAATGTCTAATTTATAAATGTAAATATTCAATTATACTTTACCCTTCAACTTAGAATAATTCTCACAACGGCGTTTTATTTCGAACGCTTTTAATGTATTTATTTTCCTTTTATATCTAAATACGTTCTCTGCTGTCAAATTCCTTTATATATACATTTTCTTATTTGTGTATGTGTTTCAATTCCGTTTATTATAAAACATGTTATCTTATATCTTTTTTGTGCGATTTGTTTTCATACCGGCCACGCTTTTTTGTTAGCTTAATTATTGTTTTAAAAAAATTTAGAAAAATGTTTTATTGCTATTTCTATATAATATTAATCTTATTGCTCACAACTTAAAAAAATGTTTTATTGCTATTTCTATATAATATTAATCTTATTGCTCACAACTTAAAAAAATGTTTTATTGCTATTTCTATATAATATTAATCTTATTGCTCACAACTTAAAAAAATGTTTTATTGCTATTTCTATATAATATTAATCTTATTGCTCACAACTTAAAAAAATGTTTTATTGCTATTTCTATATAATATTAATCTTATTGCTCACAA
Source organism: Sepiola atlantica (assembly GCA_963556195.1). NCBI lineage: Eukaryota > Metazoa > Mollusca > Cephalopoda > Sepiida > Sepiolidae > Sepiola > Sepiola atlantica. The sequence continues at coordinate 167,289,140 of OY744523.1, forward strand.
CTTAAAAAAATGTTTTATTGCTATTTCTATATAATATTAATCTTATTGCTCACAACTTAAAAAAATGTTTTATTGCTATTTCTATATAATATTAATCTTATTGCTCACAACTTAAAACAATGTTTTATTGCTATTTCTATATAATATTAATCTTATTGCTCACAACTTAAAAAAATGTTTTATTGCTATTTCTATATAATATTAATCTTATTGCTCACAACTTAAAAAAATGTTTTATTGCTATTTCTATATAATATTAATCTTATTGCTCACAACTTAAAAAAATGTTTTATTGCTATTTCTATATAATATTAATCTTATTGCTCACAACTTAAAAAAATGTTTTATTGCTATTTCTATATAATATTAATCTTATTGCTCACAACTTAAAAAAATGTTTTATTGCTATTTCTATATAATATTAATCTTATTGCTCACAACTTAAAAAAATGTTTTATTGCTATTTCTATATAATATTAATCTTATTGCTCACAACTTAAAAAAATGTTTTATTGCTATTTCTATATAATATTTATCTTATTGCTCACAACTTAAAAAAATGTTTTATTGCTATTTCTATATAATATTAATCTTATTGCTCACAACTTAAAAAAAAAATGGTTTGTGGTTATTTTTTTCGTGTTAAATATTCTTTTTATTGCTATTATATTCTGCTTGGTCTGTTGAACATGGTTTTTGCATTTCATACTTGCTTAGATTTTTTATGTAATTTTATCATATTTTACACGGGTGTATGCGATGTTATCCTATGCCAAACAAATGATATGCTATCTGATGCTATTTTACATAAGTTTTATATGTTATACGATTTTATATTGGGGATATACTATTGTATGCTATTTTACATTGGTGATATGCTAGTTATGAGAGGTGTTATGCTATTTTATGCTACTTTACCTGGGGTATATTTTACTTCATGGTATTTTACATGGGTTTAATATTATTGTATGCTATTTTACATTGGTGATATGCTAGTTATGGGAGGTGTTATGCTATTTTATGCTACTTTACCTGGGATATATTTTACTTCATGGTATTTTGCATGGCTTTAATATTATTGTATGGTATTTTACATTGGTGATATGCTAGTTATGGGAGGTGTTATGCTATTTTATGCTACTTTACCTGCTATATTTTACTTCATGGTATTTTACATGGCTTTAATATTATTGTATGGTATTTTACAGACACTTCATGCTATTAATTATATTTACAGAGATTTTGCATTCAACGTTTTAGATTCAGTCGAATATAAATAAAAAATAACATACCATTTATTGAATTACTGAACACTATTTATTTCGATGTATCAGAGTGTTTAATAATAAGAGTAAAGTTGATCAATGTTTCTTTGTATGAGGCAAATCCGCAAACTGTACTCGTTGATTCTGTTTTAATTCATACCAAAAATATAATTTTCTTTTTAAATAATTATAAATTACAGAAAAAGATAATTTTTAATTTTCAAAGTAGATACATTTACTGTTTCACATTCATTAGTTTTCGAAATATTTGTGTTGCTGAGTAATCCGTTAAAGTTTAATCAATTATATTAGATATATCTTAATTACTTATAACAACAAAATCATTTTAATTTTAAAAACGAAAACTACTTTTCATAAATAATTTGTAACTTTTTATGTCAACATTTTTAACTAGAAATAGAATTTTATGATCATAAAATAGATTATTTTATTCCAACCGATGTTATAGGATAATACATATTTAAACTCATAAGAGTATGTGCTTATATCTTTACGGTATGTCTCTAACTCCTATTTATAGAATTTTTTATCTTGAGATATTGAAACTTATTAATAAATGGCAGTGTTAATTCGTACAACTATTTCAATTAACTTAGTTTTATTTTCTTACATAACGACACAATGTGAATACAATTTAATTGTTAAGTATATGCATTGAACTGTGTACTTCATATCGAAAGATGATTCATTTTAAGGTGAGAGTATTTATTGTTTATTTAATGTATTTATCCACTTACATATGCTAACCATAGTAGTTTTGTCAGCATAACATATTATTATTAATAATATTTGTAATTAAACCAATCAATACACGAGTATTTATAGTGCTAAAAACGAACGAATACTTTTTGCATCGTAATTATAACATTTTTGTTTTCATTCTATTTACCTTTTACTAATTGAACAGATATAAAGGTTATGTGAACTAATTGACTTAAGTTCTGCTAATTACAATTATACTTAAAGAAATTAAACATAGTATTTACCTTAATTTAATCTTTCTTTTTCTTGGTAGGTTTTATAGACTCACACGAAATATTGTTGCGGAAATATATGTATCATGTTCGTTAGAAGTGTTTTTTTAATCTTTGTTAGGTTTTTGTAAAGTTATACTTAAACAGTGTGTATAATGTTTAATAAGTTATACTTAAACGGTGTGTATATTATTATACTTTAATATAGTTATACTTAAACGGTGTGTATAATGTTTAATAAGTTATACTTAAACGGTGTGTATAATGTTATGCTTTAACGGTGTGTATTATGTTATACTTTAACGGTATGTATAATGTTATGCTTTAACGGTGTGTATTATGTTATACTTTAACGATGTGTATAATGTTATACTTTAACGGTATGTATAATTTTATACTTTAACGATGTGTATAATGTTATACTTTAACGGTGTGTATTATGTTATACTTTAACGATGTGTATAATGTTATACTTTAAGGGTATGTATAATTTTATACTTTAACGGTGTGTATTATGTTATACTTTAACGATGTGTATAATGTTATACTTTAACGGTGTGTATAATGTTATACTTTAACGGTATGTATAATGTTATATTTTATTGGTGTGTATTATGTTATACTTTAACGGTGTGTATTATGTTATACTTTAACGGTATGTATTATGTTATAATTTAACGGTATGTATAATGTTATACTTTAACGGTATGCATAATGTTATACTTTAACGGGGGGTATAATGTTATACTTTAACGATATGTATAATGTTATACTTTAACGGTGTGTATAATGTTATACTTTAACAATGTGTATAATTTTATACTTTAACGGTGTGTATTATGTTATACTTTAACGGTGTGTATAATGTTATACTTTAACGGTATGTATAATGTTATACTTTAACGGTATGTATAATGTAATACTTTAACGGTATGTATTATGTTATACTTTAACGATGTGTATAATGTTATACTTTAACGGTGTGTATAATGGTATAGTTTAACGATGTGTATAATGGTATACCTTAACGATATGTATAATGGTATACTTTAATGGTGTGTATAATGTTATACTTTAACGGTATGTATTATGTTATAATTTAACGGTATGTATAATGTTATACTTTAACGGTATGTATAATGTTATACTTTAACGGGGGTATAATGTTATACTTTAACGATATGTATAATGTTATACGTTAACGGTGTGTATAATGGTATACTTTAACGATGTGTATTATGGTATACTTTAACGGTGTGTATAATGTTATAATTTAACGATGTGTATAATGTTATACTTAAACGATGTGTATAATGTTATACTTAAACGATGTGTATAATGGTATACTTTAACGATGTGTATAATGTTATACTTTAACGGTGTGTATAATGTTATACTTTAACGATGTGTATAATGTTATATTTTATCGGTGTGTATTATGTTATACTTTAACGGTGTGTATAATGTTATACTTTAACGATGTGTATAATGTTATACTTAAACGATGTGTATAATGGTATACTTTAACGATGTGTATGATGTTATACGTTAACGGTGTGTATAATGTTTAATAGGAACAATGTTGTCAATTCTGGCGAGCATTGGATATGTAAATAAATTTAGTAACATTGAAAAGTTTGTTATTTTCTGTTCTTTAATCGGAAATAATTGGATATAAGAATAACAATACAGAGACTCGATTCATACCCATTAGGGTTTTACTTAGAAACGTTTAAAATTTAAAAAAACAATTAAGATAATATTCAATTTTATGTAAATTATTTGACATTAACTTATTTGATTTTTAGATGATGAAAGATATTAACACGTAAACGTAGCTATACTTTCAATAAAAATCAGAGTAAATCGCATCTTTCCATCTGTATAGCTGTTCATCTACCTGTCTATTTAATACGTTGATCGATATAATTGGTCACTCTGTTAATCAATTAATACTAGTATATACATATATGGCCAATATAACTATTTTTCTAAATATATGTGTATATATATATATATATATATATATATATATATATATATATATATATATATATATATATATATATATATATATATATGTGTGTGTGTTGATGTATATATTTATGCAGTACGTATATGCATCACTCTTAGTTAATATATATTAATTACGTAAATTGATCAATTTTGTTTGTGTATTCATCAATCCTTTATAGTTTGATGTTATGGAAAATTCAATTGCTTATAAATATCAGTGATATACATAAGTATATATAGATTTCAGGAATTTATATTGTTTGAATTACTATAGATATTTTGCATATATATATATATATATATATATATATATATATATATATATATACGGCTATGATGAAGTCTTCCGATGAATAGCGACTAAATATCAGCTATGCGCATCAATTTGATCTCTGTGTATTTATGCTTTTATTGAATTTTCTCACCTATTTCCTCGGGAATTTTTCGTTAAAAATTTAAATTGTTTTCTGCGTAGATATGATTGTAGATATATCAAAAGTCCGATGAAATGTATTTTTTAAATTAGTTTTTCCTCCTTGTTTTCCTTCGTGACAGGTAATCCACAAAAAACGTCCGGTTGATAAAGGGGGAAAAAAGACATTCATCGGCAAATTGATATAAATATAGAAAAAAACGTTAATCCTAAAATTTTACTCATATATATATATATATATATATATATATATATATGTATCTTTTTATGGAATTGGTTTGTATTTTTGTCTTGCAGCTTGTAAATAAATATTCTTGAATGTATTGAATCTCTACAATATAGATTCAACACAAGTTAAATGTAAGCGTGGATCTTAGCACTTTCTCTCAGACACAATATCTCACAAAGTTAACGTCCGTTCTCTTAGAATCCTTTCTTTATTTTCGTGATTTGTGTTATTCCGGTTTTTGCATTTTCATTTCCGCTTTTTTCACTCAAATTTCCCTCCTTTTTTTATTTAGCAATTGTCTTCGTTTCGTTTTCCTGTTTATCGTTGTGTTTTTAGAAGGAAATATTAACAGATCACACAATTGAATGATGTGTTCTTTATTCAATGAATTATGCCTGGGAGAATATATTAAATCGAATTTCTTTGTGTCGTCTTTGCAATACATATAGCTAGACATATACAAACGTCCATGTGTGTGAATAATCTGTATTTGAATAAGAGAGATAAATTATGTGTATGTAAATCGCTTATTACTGAAATACAACAAAATATATTTACACATATATGTGTGTAACAGCGATACAATGTGGGTATGTAATTCCCTTTTTAACTTTAATATATGCAAGTATGCATACACATGTATATGTGTATAACAGAAATATATTGTAAGACCTTCCCTAACTTAAATGTATGTAAATATCTATATACATATACACATATAGCTTTCTATATATGTGCCCGTATAAGATGGAATAATTGTGTGTCCGTTAGTTCTAGCTTTCGCTTACGTCATATTTTTGTATCTTTTCTCTTTCGTCACATTTTCGTATCATGAAGCATCTTCATTTTTTTTAATTATTTTACAAAAAAAAAAAATAATTAAATTTCTCCCTTTCTATTTTTTTTTTCAAATAATAATAATAATAATAATAATAATAATAATAATAATTATAATAATAATAATTATAATAATAATTATAATAATAATAATAATAATAATAATAATAATAAAATCATCAAACTTTTCTTTGACTTTTAGAAGTAGACAAACTCTGTTCTTACGGTACACATTTTCGCAAATAACTTTTTTTCATATTTGTAAAATGGTCGGTTGCCTTTTTCTTTTTTTCTGTTTCCAATGCCAA
>OY744523.1:167302722-167330222 GCA_963556195.1 Sepiola atlantica
TATATATATATATATATATCTATATATATATCTATATATCTCTCTCTCTCTCTCTCTCTCTATATATATATATATATATATAGATATATATGGAAAATGGAGAAAAGAAACACAAAAAATATTATTAATGTATTCATCTACGTTTCGTCCTTATTTAAGAACTTCCTCGGTATGAGTGCATTCAAAAAATGACACAAAATGACGTAAAAATATTTGAAAAGTTTGGTCCGTTTGTGATATATATATATATATATATATATATATATATATATATATATATATATATATAACAAGTTTAGTGTGTCTGTTTGACGGCAAATCAACCTTTTTGGGAGTATTTAATGTTGAAGCCCTATTCATCTTGCAAAGGAGCTATGGTAGGCGATTGATCGGGAATACATTGTTATTTTATCCATAGTTAGAGAATTGCGATGTAATGTCTTTCTCAACACTATTAACGTGTAAAATGCGGTGGCAATAGCTACGATTGGATTTTAAATCAGATTAAATGATTTCATAGTCTGCGGGTGCATCCATTAGAAAAATCAAGCTCGTAAAAAGAAATAAAAACGTAGTTTCAGAAATATTTCTTTAAATTTCTTATAAAGAAAAAGCAAAATGAACAAACGTTTACTGCAAATGGATAGTTTTTTTATTAAAATTAATTTACGTTCACTTGAATTGCACGTCAACGATATATAATCCATAAAGTTCTAAGCTGTTATGGATACAGTCTGTGAAATTTGGATTAAATCGATGCGTTTCGATAATTGATCGAGTTGCTAACGTCGGCAGTGATCGGGGTGCCGTCAAAGACGAGCATGTAGTTGTTTTGGCAATAATTCAATATTATTTTAGGCATTTTTAAATGCTCGTAGATTTGAGGGAATTTCTGTTTTCTGGGTAAAAATCTATCCATCTGACACCCATCGTTAGCTAGTTTTTTTTACCTTGAAGTAGTAATTCTTTAGATCCTTACATCAAGTGGCTGCATACTTTGTCTAAGGCGATTTCAATAAAAAATAAAAAGTTAAAAGGAAATTGTCTTTACAATTGATAATTTTATCTAGCAGCTTACAAAAACAAATATAAAAAACTATATATTCATTTTAATCATACTATCCGAAAGTTTGTTGTGTATGTGTGTCTTTCCCAACTCTACATAACTTACCCATTATTTTGTTTTCAATATTACAAAATAAATTTAATTTAAAGAAATATGAATAAATAAAAACAAAAAATAAGCAACTACGTAAATTAAAGAGATACAATAAATAATAAAACAAAATATTTTAAAGAACTGAGACAAATAAATGAATAAATAAATATAATAGCATTCGCCCAAAAAGCTATACTGCGGAATAAATAAACGGATGTAACAACCATAATGAAGCGGGGGTTGACCTCACATTGGTGAATTACGTCATCGGAATAGCGCAGTTTCTTATCTTAGACTTAAGGTGAAATTAGGAATCATTACATTTAATGACGAAGTAAAACTTCTTTACAAAATGTCGGAAATCTCAATTCATTGTAAACACAAAACACTTACGCACACTTAAAAACCTCCACATAAACGAATTCTGATTTCATCAAGTCGAATATGATCGTTTTAGACGTTTGTTGATATATAATGTGTTATGCCTACCAGTACGTATGTATATTTGCTCTTCTTCATGCTTGTACATCGTATGTATATGTTAATTAATGTGTATTATATATATATATATATATATATATATATATATATATATATGTGTGTTTATTTTATACACGTTCGCATGCACCGGTTACATGTATTTGTTTGCGTTCATATGGTTACATAAACGGCATTAGACTTAATCGCTTTGGGTTTCAGTACTCTTACTATTTTATGTTACATCAGTTAGTTCGATGAAATCAAGAAGCTCCATCAAGGAGCTAACACTTGATTTCATTACGATTTAAATTTATATCCGAGCGTAGTATGACTGATATCTTTATTTCGCTACAGCTTGCTCATCCAGGGATTGTTTCCAACTTTTTCCTAAGTTTTCTTTCATTAGTCATTTCGCTCTTACTACAATCAATATCATATCGTTCTATCAGAGACCATATCGGTTTTAAATCATATTTGTGTAGGCATGTATGTGTTATAATATGAACATGTATGTGTCTATGTGTGGTTTATGCCAATGTATATATATATATATATATATATATATATATATATATATATATATATATATATACATAAAAATAGAGGCAAAATGTCTTTATAAAACCATGTGTTAGATGCAGATAATTTTTATTAAAATCAAAATCAAAATCAAAATTCTAAACATTTTATTTCTTCATCTTGACTTTTTTATCTAATATTTCGCTTGATATAACAAGCCTCGACAGAGCTTTAGACAGATAAAAGGTATTAACCTTTTTTTTTCGTAATAATCCTTCCTGGTCTTCTGGAAGTGCCGCCCGGTTTTTATGAAGGCATTTTGCCTCTATCTTTATGTTTAACATTCGAAAGATGCTTAAAAAAATGAACTTTCCCAAATGTATATCTACCAGCGACCAGGCGCGATTTAAGTTCAATTTAAAACAGACAGTCAACACAACATTGGACGCCACTTACAGAAGACCAGGAAGGATTATTACGAAAAAAAAAAGGTTAATACCTTTTATTTGTCTAAATCTCTGTCGAGGCTTGTTATATCAAGCGAAATATTAGATAAAAAGTCAAGATGAAGAAAAAAATATTTTTATCTTAATTTTTCTTTAATAAAAAATATCTGCATCTAACACATGGTTTTATGAAGGCATTTTGCCTCTATCTTTATGTTTAAAATTCTAAAGATGCTTAAAAAATGAACTTCCCCAAATTAATATGTATATACGCATATATATATATATATATATATATATATATATATATATAAGGATTGAGGAAAAACTGTCCGTTTCTGAGTAGGACGAAACAGTTTTCAATCAATGTTTACAAATTCAAGTCGTGCAACCGCGAAGGTAAAAGCGAAAAATACCTCAATTCTGTTTTAGTTAATCTGAAACACGTAAGTTTTGTACGAGCTTTTTTTTCTTTCGACTGAGAGATTACGAACTTATCTTCTTGTAAGATATATATATATATATATATATATATATATATATATATATATATATATATATACATTTTTATACATATCAGTAGGTGATCAGAATAATAGTAGTAATAGAATAATATCTATTAAATATTTAATTGTTCAAAACTAGGGATTTTTATATAAGTACATCATTTTATTATGGTGTTTCTTCCTTAGACCACGGCTTTTCAAATATGTAACTTTTATCGTCAGAGGAGATTCGACAACAAAGTTTGTAGAATAGAATGTATGTGAAAATTGGGCGTGTCCAAAAGTTGGTGTTTTTTTAATAGATTCTTGTACTGAAAAAAATATTTAAATATTTTGTAAATAGTTATGCAATTTCTTACAATTTAGAACATTTCTAATAAACTACCTATACGTAAATATACTTTTAAAATATATATTTAATTTACCTTCGTTATAGGTACATGACACTAAATCTATGCACTTATCTACACTGTGCCACTGTTAACCGAAACGATCACTAATTGATTGGTAATACAATAAACGAGAAAGATCCGGTTCTCCTAGAACAAGTAAAAATTATTCAACAAACGGAAGAGTTTTTGCACAAATTTCATTTCACCTTACGAAAAAAAAGATCTAGATATTATGTTACTAAATCGTTACTCTTATTCCAATTTTAATCTACATGGTTTCTCTTCTAAAATGTAAGGACTAAATGTAAGGTGTTTTAAAAAAATTGAAATTAAATTATGCTTAATTAGTGACTAGTGTATTTGAATTTGCAAAGTGGAGCTGTTCATAAATTAACTTGGAAAGACTGTGTGAAATTTTCAAAGGATGTAATCATAGGAGACAGTCACTTTTAAGACCGGACTAGGAAGACCAAATAACAGAGATAGAAATATTCTCAATAGGACTAAGTAAATAGCTTCATCTTCTTACTATACAGGCAGAAATAAATATATAGATAATACTAATCAATATAAAATTTAAAAAAATGAATACATGTAGAATGGAAGACACCGATTTGTACACATAAAAGAGAGAATTACGCGAGGAAGAACCTTATGTGTCCATATGGCTTTTTAAAGAAAACAGTCTTCAGGAAGAAATTTTTAAGGTTTTGAAAACATTGTCTTTGGGATGTTTCATGTGGAATTTTTTTTTCAGAAATTATCTTGGAGTAGGGAGGTAGGTCGACCAAATGTGTCGCGTAGATGTGACCCCAGATCCAGCCACCTATGCCTCGCATGCGTTTTTCCGTTGACTCCTTTCATTAAGTCTCCTCCACCATATCGCATTAACAAGTTTGTTTGCCTTAATTTGGATGTCTCCTAACTTATATGTTTCACAGAAAAAAATGGGTTTATTTAATATATTCAAAATATTAAAAAAAAATTATATCTACTATTTTAATAATTTTATTATTTAAAATATTTAATTTTCATTACATTAAAAGTTTTTAACTTTCTTTATTTTATATTTCATAATTTTATATTTTTATCATATTTATTATTATTAATATTATTATAATATATTATTCCTAACTTTGTTTTTATGAATTTTATGAATTTCATAATCTTTCAAATATTTTCGTTTTTTTCTTTATATGTAATAATGTTCAATTATATTTAATTACTTTCATTTATGTTTATTCATTTATTGTATTTATCATATATTAATATATTTCATTTTATTATTCTTTTCTAGTTAATTAATTAATGATAATAATAATAATAATAATAATAATAATAATAATAATAATAATAATAATAATAATAATAATAATAATAATAATAATAATAATAATAATAATAACATTTATATTTTCATTTCTAAACCCAGCAAAATTCTTTTTTCTTAAATCCTGTAGTTGAAGTGTCTTCCCCTGAAATATTACAAATATTTCTAAACAGAGAAATGAGCCTGATTAGTTGTGGCCTAGTTATTGCATTTTTTCTCTCAGTTTTTTCCATGATTTATCTAATTTCGAATACAGTTTCCCACACTTCCTTTTTCGCGGGGGCGGAGGGTAATTTTTAATTTAAAATTTTAAGAATTCTTAGTTTTAGGATTTGATTCTTAATTCTTCAACACTAGTGATGAAGAGAAGACAATCGAATATCACCGTAACCTCCACTTACATTCACTGCTCAAAGAAATAACTATTTCTATTTGCTCGCTACGTAAATATTGACAAAAATTGGAAGGTGGAAATTCCGTAATATTAAATATAATAAAAATGAAAAATAAAGCAGAGGATCGAAAATATCGCAAAAAAGTAACAGAACGCGCAAGCCGCCATTTTTCCGAGGAGGCAGAAATAAACAGAGGTTAAAGAGAGTCTGGTAGAAGAGAACAAATATAGGTCCTCTTTGTTACGATTTGAAACCGACGGTACAGATGTTGGTTTGATCTTCTATAATATATATATATATATATATATATATATATATATATATATATATATATATAAAGTATAAAGGTATACTCAAAAAAGAATAAAAGGGAAATACCAGTAGAGTGCTCAATTAAATTAAATTAAGAGCGTAATATTTTTATTTTTAAATACAGATTTTAATCAAACATGGACCAGTGGTTTCTGACAAAAAACGGGTTTAATTCCCGATTCCGTCTTCTTCAGCATAGTCTGAAATAGTAAATGATGGAATTTCTTCAAGGTTCCTTTAAACAAAGGTATTATTCACACCTATATTCCTTTAGATACAAAGATCGCGCAAACACGTCTTTGGCTAAACGAATTTGGGAACTAAAAGAAGAAAGAACTCCCTTTTCTATAAATTGGAAAATCATAGAGAGAAAACCCATTTATTCACCTATATCTAATGTTTGCCATTTGTGTAATGCTGAGAAGTTCCATATTTTTAAGGCCATGAACCCAAACACCAGATGTTTAAATGTACGCGATGAGGTTTTTAAGTGCTGTATACATCGTAAACAAGCACTTCTTATTTATTGGATGGGTCGAGTGACTTAAGCCTTCCTAGAGCCCTACATACATTTTTCAGACACTTATATACTTCCACTGCAGACTTCTCGTTCTACGAACCTGATCACACCCCTTTTTTCCTTTCTCCATTTTTCCCTCTTTCTTCTTTAAATTTTAAATTTTTAAATTTTTAAATTTTATTTTTCGAATTTTTATTTATTTATATATTGATTTTTATTTATATATTGATTTTTTATTTATATATTGATTTTTTATTTTTTTATTTATATATATATATATATTTTTATTTATATATGAATTTTTATTTTTTATTTATATATTGATTTTTCATTTATATATTGATTTATTTATATTTTGATTTTTGATTTTTATTTATATAATTATATTTTTATTTATATTTTTATTTACATTTTGATTTTTGATTCTTTATTTGCATATTATTATTTTTTATATATATTTATATATTTATATATCGAATTTTTTATTCATATATTGATTTTTTTATTTTATTTTATTTATATATAGATTTTTTATTTTTTATTTATATATTGATTTTTTATTTATATATTGATTATTTTTTATTTATATATTGATTTTTGATTTTTTATTTATATATTGATTTTTCATTTATATATTGATATTTTAATTATATATTGATTGATTTTTTATTTATATATGTATTTTTTATTCATTGATTTTTTATTTATATATTTATCTATATTTATATTTTTTACTTTAAATTGATATTTATTAATTGAAACAATCGGAAATTTATATATACATATATATATTTTATATAATAATAAATAGTTACCTCCCCTTTTTTAGATAATTTAATTAATTAGAGTTGCGTACCCTTAATTATGTTCTACATATAAAATAATATATATAAATATAAAAATAATATTTTAATCTTATGAATTTTATTTTATTTTATTTTATTTTCCCCCTCCTTTCTTTCTTTCTCTCTTTTCTTTCTTTCTTTCTTTCTTTCTTACTTCCTTCCTTCTCGTTCTTCACTTCTAAATATAGAATCTCTTATTTAACGGCTTTTTCTGATCTAAGCGTCTAGCCGGCTTTCCATTTCAAAATTCTGTGTACATAGCGTTTCATAACGGTTATAAGTGTTTTTTAAAGAAATTCCATCATTTACTATTTCAGACTATGCTGAAGAAGACGGAATCGGGAATTTAACCCGTTTCTTGTCAGAAACCACTGGTCCATGTCTGATTAAAATCTGTATTTAAAAATAAATATATATATATATATATATATATATATATATATATATATATATATATATATATAATGTGTTGAATGAGTATATGTATGTTTCGTGTGCTGTGGTAACGTATGTGTAAGTGTACGTATGTGTATATGTGCATATGTGCATGCGTATGCATGTCTGTGTATGAGTGTGTACATGTGTATATTTTCAGACACAGTTTATTGAACTCTGCAGTATGTAAACAAGGATCCATCCTAGGACCTCTCTGATTTTCATAAATGACCATCCTGGTGTAATTGAGACTGAGATAGGAATATTTGCTGACGACACCAAGCTCTACTCTCGTCATGTGGGCAAAACCGACGCACACATATCTGAGGCAATGGCTGAATCCTTAGAAAATAACCTCCAGCCTGTAGTGGATTGGGGTAAAAAATGGACGGTAACTTTTAATGCCGCAAAGACAAAGCTAATTTCCTTCAATAACTACAAGAAACCTCATCAACCAACGAGTGCCATTGCAAATAACACTTTACCTGAGAGTTCATCATTCAAACTCGTCGGTCAAACTTTCACAGATAACATGAATTGGAATAAATACATTGAAGATATTGCCAGGGCTGCTGCAAAGAAGGTGGCCCCCCTCTACCGTGCTAGTAAACTACTCACACCATACATTATCCTATATATCTACAAAGCCACTACCCGCCCATGCATGGAGTATTGTTGCCACATATGAGCTGGTGCATCATCAACTAGTCCTCCCTCTTAGACAAGGTAAAAAAAATAGTCGCCAACTAGATAGGTCCCTCACTATCTACCAAGCTCCAGGCCCTGTCCCATAGCCGCAATGTTGCTTCCCTGTGCCTGTTTTACAAGTACTTCAATAGACTGTGCTCTGATGAACTTGCTGCGATGGTGCCCCTTCGACGCAAATTAAGTAGACCAACCCTACAATCTGGCAAATCCCATGCATTCACTGTGGAGGTCCCCAGATGCCGAACAACTTATTACACCAAAAGCTTTTTTCTTCGTGCTGCTGGACTCTGGAAGTTTTCCCTGTTCCCTGTTTTTCTGACGGTACTGATATGCAGAAGTTTAAAACTAATGTAAACAGATATCTTGCTGCACAGCCCTTAATTTAGATTGACCCCGCCTTTTTCTCGGTAGCCCCCTACGTGTACAGTGGCGGTCTGCCTTGTTTGGGGTGAACTATGTTAAAAAAAAATAACAGTCTGATAATGTGAATTGCAGTAGCTAAGGGTGACCTCGGCTCTAGCGTCAGAAATTCAGAAATTCATAATTCACGATACTAATAATAATTAATTCAGTGTATATATATATATATATATATATATATATATATATATATATATAAAACAAGGGGTAAGGTAAATCAAAATACTTTTTAAAGCATGTTAAGATGCGATAATGTTTCATTAAAAAAGAAAAATCGAAATCGATTTTTTTTTCATAAACTTTCATTTTTTTTTTAGTTTATATTACAGATATATTTCGCCGAGTACAATCGGCTCCTTCCGTGTAGTTCGTGGATCCGATGTTAATAGTCTGCCGGTCTCAGATAGTGTAGCCGGCCCATGAGGTGTTTTTTTTTTTTACTTTCGGTACGAAATCACGCCAGCACGTGGATATGTATATATATTAGAAGTTCATACCCTTTTTAAAGTATCCAAATAAATTTAAAAAACAAGGCGTAAGGTAAATCAAAATACCTTTGAAAGCATGTTAAGATGCGATAATGTTTAATTAAAAAAGAAAAATCGAAACCGAAGAAGCCGATTGTACTCGGCGAAATATATCTGTAATATAAACTAAAAATAAAAAAAATGAAAGTTCATTTAAAAAAAAATCGGTTTCGATTTTTAATAAAACATTATCGCATCTTAAAAGTCTTTAAAAGGAATTTTGTTTTACCTTACCCCTTGTTTTTAAATTTTATTTAGATGCTTTAAAAAGGGTATGAACTTCTAATATATATACATATCCACGTGCTGGCATGATTTCGTACCGAAAAAGAAAAAAAAAACTCATGGGCCAGCTACACTATCTGAGACCGGCAGACTATTAACATCGGATCATCTAACTACACGGAAGGAGCCGATTGTACTCGGCGAAATATATCTGTAATATGAACTAAAAAAAAAAATGAAAGTTTATAAAAAAAAAATCGGTTTCGACTTTTCTTTTTTAATAAAACATTATCGCATATTAACATGCTTTAAAAGCTATTTTGATTTACCTTACCCCTTGTTTTAAAATTTATTTGGATGCTTTAAAAAAGGTATGAACTTCTAATGTATATATATATATATATATATATATATATATATATATATATATATATATAATACGGTCACACACATTACATCACAGTGTTGAAGTATTGCCTACTCAAGTACAATTTGCTATATAGGAAAAATATTTTTTAAAGTTTTGAAAAAATTTATAATCTAAAATCACTTGTTTTGTCTTACTTCTAAACGCCGACATATTTCCATTTCTTGCATTGTGATAGCCTTCTAATACTCATATATATATATATATATATATATATATATATATATATATATGTATATATATATATATATATATATATATATCTTATAGTTTATACAAATATATTAATGCATACAACTATAATTATCACACTTGGAAAAACTGGTCAATCTAAAAGTATTAATAATATACTCTATTATAATTAAAATTGCAATCAACATTTTACTTTTTTCTATTATTGTTTTCTTTCAATTTTTTTTACTTTTTACTTATCTTTTACTTACATTGTTTACTGGCTATACCACTAATGTTTTTACTTAGACAAGTTTTCCACTTCCCTTTGGGTTTTTTTTTTGTGTAACCATTTAAGTTTGTCGTATCCAAAATATACGCCTCTTTGTTGTGGCTTCATTGGTTTTGCTTTGTTTCATTTTTTAAATTATCCTCCTAATTGTTGGTATAATTGTTGTTATTAACATCTACTTAATTACACATACTTTACCATAGGAAAATAAATAAAGTTATTTCATTCCACGTAAATTGGTATTAATTTGATAGCAAAAGTCACATGAAACATTTCATTCTTTTCACATGCCCGATAATCCGGTCGTACAAATGAGAAATTCCTGAAATTCCGCGTAATGCGTGACTTAAATTAAACTCTTTTCTTACTTATTAAGGGTGGATCAGTGGGCGAGTATGTATGCAACTTGGTTTTGCGACTAAGCATTGCTAAACAATATCACCGGAATTACGAGGTTTTGTTTCGGTGCTTCAGCTATACATTGAACATTCAATTAGCTCATTAAATATATTTTAGGGGGTATAATTTAAACTTTTAGTTTTGGTTTTTGTTATAATCGTACGTGGAGTGAATGCTTGAGCGTATATCTGCTGTGCATATGAATACAATCCCAAGGTGTAGATTTGATCCCGGCTTGAAGCAGTTGCCGATAAAGTTACAAGAGAGAGCTGTGATGCAGCGAAAGCGTAGGCATGTGGATCAGTATATATATATATATATATATATATGTGTATATGAGAGAGAGAGACCGACAGACCGACAGACTTACATATAAAGAGATAGAGACAGAGAGACATACATACATACAGACAGACATATAGACACACATACAGACAGCCAGACGGACATACGAATAGAGAGATGTGGGAAAATATTTTTTGCATATACTTTCTACATTGTTATATAGACTAACATTTTCATAGTAAAAGCTTGATGATTGATAACATATAACAACAGAGCATACATATATGTATGTGTATGTATATATATATATATATATATATATATATATATATATATATATTTAAATCCCACCTGTCTGTATGTATGTATGTATGTATGTGTGTGTGTATGTGTGTATGTATGTATGTATGTATGTATGTATGTATGTATGTATGTATGTATGTATATGAAGCTTCTCCTCCGAGGGTACCCAACAAACAGTCACACGGGTGACATCATTCCGACCGGCCAGCCCAAAGGTTGTGTAATATCTCAGAATGGTAACAAAAAATGACTCTTCGGGGGTCA
This sequence comes from Sepiola atlantica, assembly GCA_963556195.1. NCBI lineage: Eukaryota > Metazoa > Mollusca > Cephalopoda > Sepiida > Sepiolidae > Sepiola > Sepiola atlantica. The sequence goes on from OY744523.1 coordinate 167,314,083, forward strand.
TCTGAGCACCTTTCCTCAATGGGGGGGGGGGGGTGTGGCTTCTTCCTCCATTATCTAACGTTATTTAGTACTAATTTGAGAACACAATGATATCATGTATACATTGAGAAAAAATGCAAGTCACGAGTTTAACAGGAAATCACGTCAGAGGAAAAGATTGCAGGGAAGAAAATCACTCACACTACAACCTTTCTTTTTTATTATTCCTTCCTCATTACGCCCGTTGTGTTGTCATGATACCACCATCCTATGTATTACCTCCTCCTTGTTAAGAGGTGTGGAGATAGTGTAGTATCTGTTGAGAGGAGAGAGTGTCGGCATTCAACGGTGTGAGCGCCTGAGGCTAAACATGTGTGTGTGTGGGGGTGGGGGGGGTGAGGTTTACGGCATTCGCCGGCGTGAGTTCCTCAGGCCATTTTTTTTTTGGGGGGGGGGGTGTTTGATACCTTTAGAGCTGACGAATACTGTTGTGGTACCCTTAGAGCTGACGCACCATGTGTAGGTACCCTTAGAGCTGACGCACCATATTGTGGTACCCTTAGAGTGACGCACCATATGTGGGTTCCCTTAGAGCTGACGCACCATGTGTGGGAATCCTTAGAGCTGACACACCATGTGTAGATACCCTTAGAGCTGACGCACCATGTGTGGGTACCCTTAGAGCTGGCGCACCATGTGTGGATACCCTTAGAGCTGACGCACCATGTGGGTGTACCCTTAGAGCTGACGCACCATGTGTGGGTACCCTTAGAGCTGACGCACTATGTGTGGGTACCCTTAGAGCTGACGCACCATGTGTGGATACCCATTAAGCTGATGCACCATGTATGGGTACCCTTAGAGCTGACGCACCATATTGTGGTACCCTTAGAGTGACGCACCATATGTAGGTTCCCTTAGAGCTGACGCACCATGTATGGGTACCCTTAGAGCTGACGCACCATGTGTAGGTACCCTTAGAGCTGATTCCCCTTGTGGTGGTACACTTAGAGCTGACACACCATGTTGGGGTACCCTTAGAGCTGACGCACCATGTATGGGTACCGTTAGAGCTGACGCACCATGTGTAGGTACCCTTAGAGCTGAATCCCCTTGTGGTGGTACACTTAGAGCTGACACACCATGTTGGGGTACCCTTAGAGCTGACGCACCATGTGTGGGTACCCTTAGAGCTGACACACCATGTGTAGGTACCCTTAGAGCTGACGCACAATGGTGTGATACCCTTAGAACTGACGCACTATGTGCTGGTACCCTTAGAGCTGACTCACTATATGCTTCTAATATATAGGACCCGGAGGCTTCTGTAGTATATGGACTGGAGGGTGCTTCCGCAGTATAGGCACCGGTGGCACTTCTACAGTATAGGACCCAGAGGCTTCTGCAGTATAGAGACCGGGGTGATTCTTCAGTATATGAGCCGGGGGTGCTTCTGCAGTATACGGATGAGGGGTGATTCTGCAGTACAGGCACCAGAGGTGCTTCTACAATATAGGACCTGGAGGCTTCTGCAGTATAGGCACCGGGGGTGCTTTCGTAGTATAGTCACCGGAGGCGCTTCTACAATATAGGACCTAGAGGCTTCTGCATCATAGGGACCGAGGGGTGCTTCTGCAATATATGAGCCAAGGGTACTTCTGCAGTATATGGACGAGTAGTGATTCTGCAGTACAGACACAGTGGGTAGTTCTACAATATAGGACACAGAGGCTTCTGCAGAATAGGGACCACAGGTGCTTCTGCAGAATACGGACCACATGTGCTTCTACAGTATATGAGCCGAGGGTGCTACAGCAGTATACGGACTAGGGGTGATTCTGCAGTACAGGCACCGGGGGGGGGGGCTTCTACAATATAGGACCCGGAGGCTTCTGCAGTATAGGGACCGGGGGGTGCTTCTGCAGTATAGGCATCGGTGGCGCTTCTACAGTATAGGACCTAGAGGCTTCTGCAGTATAGGGACTGGGGTTGCTTCTTCAGTATATGAGCCGAGGGGGCTTCTGTAGTATACGGAGGAGGGGTCATTCTGTAGTATATAAGCCCAGGGTGCTTCTGCAGTATAAAGACGAGGGGAGATTCTGCAATACAGGCACCGGGGATGGTTCTAAAGTATAGGGCCCAGAGACTTCTGCAGAATAAGGGCCATGGGTTCTTCTGCACTATAGGGATCAGGGCTGATTCTGCGTTAAAGAGACCGAGGATGCTTCTGCAGCATAAGGTCCGAGGGCTTCTGCAGAATACAGACCACAGATGCTTATATAGTATAGGGACTGGGTGATTATGCAGTATATGAGCCGAGGGTTCTTTTGCAGTACACGGACTAGGGGTGATTCTGCAGTAAAGGCACCAGGGGTGCTTCTACAATGTAAACCTGGAGGCTTCTGCAGTATAGGGACCGGGGGTGTTTCCTACGTATAGGCACCAGGGGCGCTTCTACAATAGAGGGCCAACAGGCTTCTGCAGAATAGGGACCACAGGTGCTCTTGCAGAATAGGGACCACGGGTGCTTCTGCAGAATATATGGACAAGGAGTTCTTCTGCAGAATAGGGGCCATGTGTGCTTCTGCCGAATAGGGAACCTGGGTGCTTTTGCAGTACAGGGACCGGGGGTGCTTCTGCAGTATATGAGCCGGGGGTGCTTCTGCGGTATACGGATGAGAGGTGATTCTGCAGTACAGGCATCAGGGGTGCTTCTACAATATAAGACCTGGAGGCTTCTGCAGTATAGGGACCGGGGGTGTTTTCGCAGTATAGGGACCAGGGGGGCTTCTGCGCTAAAGGGACCGGGGGTGCTTTTGCAGTATAGGACCCGGGGCTGCTTCTGCAGTATAGGGTTCGATGGCTTCTGCAGAATACGGACCATAGGTGCTCCTGTAGTATAGGGGCCGAGGGTCCTTCTGCAGTGTATGAGTCGCGGGTGCTTCTTCAGTATACGGACGAGGGGTGATTCTGCTGTACAGGCACAAGGGGTGCTTCTACACTATAGGACCTGGATGCTTGTGCAGCATAGGGACCATGGGTGCTTCTACATTATAGCACCCGAAGCTTCTGCAGAATAGTGACTATAGGTGCTTCTGCAGAATAGGACCTGGAGGCTTCCACACTATATAGACTGGAGGTTCTTCTGCGCTTAAGTGGCCCGGGGTGCTTGGGTAGTATAGGCCCCAGGGGAGCTTCTACAGCACAGGGTCCGATAACTTCTGCAGAATAGGGACCACGGGTGCTTCTACAGTACAGGGATTGGGGGTGCTTCTGCAGTATATGAGCCGAGGGTGTTTCTGCAGTATACCGACGAAGGGTGATTCTGCAGTACAGGCACCAGGGGTGGTTCTACAATATAGGAGCTAGAGGCTTCTGCAGAATAGGGAGCATTGGTGCTTCTGCAGTATAGGGACCAGGGGTGTTTATGCAGTAAAGGCACCGGGGGTGCTTCTGCAGTATAAGCCCCGGTGGTGCTTCTGCAGCATAGGCTCCGAGGGCTTCTGCAGAATACGGACTCTGGGTGCTTCTGTAGTATAGGGACCGGGGGTGCTTCTACAATATAGGACCCGGAGGCTTCGGCAGTATAGGCACCGGGGTTGCTTCTTTAGTATAAGCACCGGGGCGCTTCTACAGTATAGGACCCGGAGGCTTCTGCAGAATAGGGACCATGGATGCTACTGCAGTATAGAGGGTTATTTGAATCAAGTGATTATTTAGTTTGTGTTCTTTTTTTGTTCTTTTAAATGGAAATATTTCTTAGGGGGGGGTCTTTTTTATAAGCAGGGATTTTATTTTTTAACTGAAACATTTTACTCGGGGGTGGGGTGATTTAATCGGGCATAGGGGAATTTTTTTCTTTTTTATATCTGAAAATATTTCTTGGGGGCTGGATTTTTGGGGGATTGGGGAACTTTTTTTTAACTGAAAATATTTCTTGGGGGGAGGGGGAACTTTATTTTTATGGGGGAGTAATAGGAGTTTTCTTATCAAGATTTATTTACACTACTTCATTTCTTCTATTTTTTTAAAATTTTTTCTCATGGTTGGGGAAGAGTAAAATCTTTCTTAGGAGGTTGAGCTGAAGGGTAAACATTTTTTTTGCTTGAAATTAAAGAGGGCTCATTAGTATGAGTTCTTTTTATGATAGTAACCCTACATGAAGGAACACTATTTTGTTTTTTTGACACGACAGTGGTTCATTAATATGAGTTCTTAGGTATGCGAACTGGGCTGGAGATAGGTACATATATAGTGTGTGCACCCTTGCAGAGATAGATAAGTCTATAGTATGTGCAGCGGTGCGGCAATAGGTACGAATATAGTATGCGTACCGGGGCGGCGATAGTTATATATATATATATATATATATAATTAACTTATTACAAATATCCAGGGGGTATGAATCCGAAGGAAGTTGAAACCGGGTTTATGAGAGTGCTCAATGAAAATTCAGAGCAAAATATATATTTTTTGTTTTTATTCCATTAGTTGCGACAAAACAAGTTTTGTTTCATTGGTGCAAATAGCGACCAACTCATCGGGCGGGCGAAGGAATTCAAATGGCATAAATTTTAACCTCAACTTTAACGGGAGATTGAAAATTGAAAATACATTGGAGGGGGAGGGGGACAGAGTTGGGGCTTTGTCTATAACGGTGACATGAGAGGGGAGGGGGAGGACCCCAACAAGTCGTGTTTCAAATTATTACGTGGGAGGTTTTTCACGTGTCTGTGCTGTGATGATCTCAATTTCGGCCGGGGTGGGAGGAAGGGAGATGGAGCGACGGCCAGAGTGAGTTAAATTTAAAATGAGAATAAAATTATGATTATAACCGACATTCCTATTTTATTTTAATTCTGATAAGTAATTATCATGTGGATAAAAATGTTTGATAATTTAAATTTAGGGTATTAATTGCTACTTTTGCATTTTATTTATTATATTTTAATGTTTTGTTTATTATTTGTAGTGAATTTTGTTGTGATTATATATATATTTTTATATATATATTTCTCAATAGTTCATAGTTACATTTCAATGACCATTGGAAAAAAAAAACTAATGAAGTTGTAATACAAGCTTTAGAGTTCCAAAATTGCTGGATAAACTCAATAAAAAAGTGAGTTACTGTTATTAGTACTTAATACTGCTTTGCTATTTCTTAATATAATACTTAACAAAAAGGGGCATATGTGGACCTGAATTATAATTCATATACACTTATATATATATATATATATATGTGTGTGTGTGTGTTTTAATACTGAAACTGTATTTCCAACAGCTGATGTGTAGTATTGATTTACTCCTCTTCAGGAGTTAGCCACAAGGCCAGTTTTTATCTTACTCCCACAAGTAAGATGTGACCCAAGGTCGGGTCGGGAAAGTGGGCTTTAAAAATTGCCTGGGCAGCCCCGTCGGCATTCCCCGGTAGGGGCGCCTCAGACAGTAAGCAATAAACTTACTCCTCCCCAAAGAGGGGAGGCGAAGCCTGGGAGGGTGGACCTCCTAGAACTGCACAGGACAGACCCATAGAACGGCGTAAATCAAGCCCCGAAGGCCAAGACAATACCAGTCTATCGGTCCATTATCTATCGGAACAGATACAACACTTTGACCTTAGGCAAAAGGCCAATCACGACTGATGTGTAGTAGGTGTTATCATTTGCGCTGATAATATGACTAAACCAATAATTAGTAAGTCCGATTGTTTAGAATATTACAAAATGCAAATTGAGACTCATTTCTGCTCCTAAACTGCAAGAAGTAGGGAAACAAGGAGATGCTAATCCTCAGCATTGAAGACCAGAAATTAGAAAGTTTTTCTCCGATTTTCTTGAACGGAACTGTGCCATGAACCTCGGGGTTCCTTTCTAACTGTGCACCTTTTCAAATAAATATGTTGAACTCTAACTTTGATAATCGAGCACTCTGGTTATTTGTATGTACACAACTTATCGTGTGCATTCTCTTTCTGCGTATGTGAAAGACACACCTTGCAGTTATTGTTCTGGAAATCACTACAAGGGTCCGGAACCCCTGATTTTAAAGCTTTCTTGTTTCCGAACTCTTCTTGGAGTTTAAGCACAGAATTGTCCTTTGAACAAAGAATAAGTATTAATCTTCACTTTGTGGTATTCTTTGCTAATTTGCCAGCTCCGCAGGCGAGATAATAACGTTCAGTTATATTCTGGAGAAAATACTACCATAAAATGAAACTGAATACATGATACATGTATATATTTACAGGTTTTACGCCAAAACCAATTCAGGATAACTTGGTTTATGGTATAATATATTATAGAATGACATAATAATAAATCTTGATATATATATATATATATATATATATATATATATATATATATATATATATATATATATATATATATATATAACGTAATGTTAACTGATTCTAAAATTTCAAAGTTATCGTTTCAACGGCGCCTTCTAAGCTGTAGTAGAATTTAAATTTCATTATCATACATACGCGTTCCAGTGCGCTACACTACAGATCGGGCATAAAAAACAGTATCTTCATAACACCGGAAGATCGATCTTCGGCCAAGCCTATGAAAAAAAGCCTATGAAAAAAAAAGAAGAAAAGAAAAAAAAAGGAAAATATTGTCTGTATCATGAATAAGGGTTTTAAAACCGAAAATTTTGATTAAAAAAAAATGATTTCATAAATATGTTATTTGTTTAAAAAAATCTCGCGTCATGTTGGCTGATTCTAAAATTACACAGTTATCGTTTCAACAGCGCTTCTAACCTGTAGTAAAATTTAAATCTCATATGTGAAGTAACATTTTGGTATATGAGATGGCTATATTGGGAAATAGAGTAGTAAGATAATACTAATAACAATTATTACTGGTAGATGAAAGTCATTAATAATAGTAGTTTGAAATAATACAAAAGGATGGGGGCAATAAAATACTACAGCCAGTTAACAAATTGATGGAGTGGAAAGAAATCGATATATGAGAAAGAGGAAAATAAGAAATAGAAGAAGTCGAGATAATTTTATGTTTTTTATATGAAGAAGTTTTTAGAGTGTATTATTTTAGATTAATAGAGGTTGAGATGATTAGAAGCAAAACATTTATAAGAGAATTATCTAGCAGAAATGGTATAGCTTGACATTATAATTCTATTCCTAAGAATATCGCGTATTATAATCAGGTATATTTTAAACTACAAATGGCTTTGATGGGTGGCTGAATTGAATTCACCTATATAAATTCCGGAGGAGAATACGGCATTTTATAAATTGTAACTTTGAAGGGAATTTGGGATATATGAGAAGATCCCGGTGCTAAAGATATAAAGTGACAGGGAATTAAATAAATTGAAAGTTAAAGGATATATACTATACAGAGTAGCTATAAAGTTCAAATATAAATAAAGAATATACAGGGTGATTCATAAGTCACTTACCTATTTATTTTTGAAATTCTAAAGTTAAAAAATACGGTAATAAAAAACAGAAAGTTTATTTAACAAACTCATTTATGGGAGTTTAAAATGACACCAAATTTTTAGAATTTCCACCTTCGTTCTGCATGCATGGCTCCATTTATTTTGCAATGAATTTACGACTCATTATAGCATATTTGATTGATTATGAAATAAATATATATAGAAACAAATATATAAACGAACAAATTTAAAATAACAAATAGCAGCAATTAGAGCGTAAGATAACAATCATCAAAAGTTCATAGTATGTGTGTGCTTCATATGGTAATCATTTTAAATAGCAACGTTAAGTGACTTATAAATCACCCTGTATATGGAGTAAATCTATTCAAATTGGAAGAACCATTACTATAAATACCTTATTGTAATACTCTTGTTAAAATTGAATTTTTATAAAGAAATCAAAATTGGAAAAATAATGGTTAGAAAAATTACATAATAGTAATTAGAAAACATTGGCAAAAATGATAGAGATATAAATAATAGTTTTTAGTGAGAGGATAACATGTAACAGTGACATCAATAATAGAAAACTACAAAAATAAAAATAATTCGAAAAAGAACAATCGTATTTAGATACACGCGGACAGTTAAATGTATACACGTACATACATATATCCACAGGCACAGATGCATACATATAGGTGTAGATTTATACAGACATTTGGAAAGTATATATGAACAAAATGTATATTGGTCAGTATCTATACATGTAAAACAACAATATATCTGCGCTTACAAAATATTTTTAAAAAATGTACAAAACACATGAAATACCATAAGCACAAAATCGTTTAGAAATAAAATACAGTCCACAGTAAACAATTACGCAAAAGAATATGAAACGAGATGCACTTATTGTAGATAAAAAAAAACTGTCAAAATGTGTCCTTTCGAAACGGCGACCATGTTACGGTCGATCGGTTTTTAGCATCCGGAAATGGCATTAGAAGATTATTTTATTTGGAGTTTTACCAATCGGCACCAATTTAAAAGTTCTCAAATATGAGATAGACCCTAAAAAGTTATCAAAAAATAGGTAGACCCTTAAAGAAAAAATCTTGGGATTATTTTATAGTTCCTAGAAATATTGTTTCAAAACACAAAAATCAGTCGACGTTGGAGGCGATTCATAGAAGGCAATAAAATGCAGAGGTGTAACGGATAGACACGAACAAAAGAGAATTAAACATATAACGGTGGAACGAGTTATGTAGTTTAACCTTTTTTAATACAATGTATATATATATATCTATATATATATACATATATATATATATATATGTATACATATATATATATATATATATACTATTAATTTTTTAAGAAATCGTAACAATATATATATATATATATATATATTATCTATTTACATCATATTATATCTTATATGCGGCAACATGGTCGGATATTTCGAGAACATTCTCTTCGTCAGATGTATGTCAAACTTTAGGGTTTTTTACCCCACCTAATAAACCGGTATCGTCCGGGCCTTTGGGTCTGGATTTACGCTGGTTTATTGGGGATTGTCCGTCCTGTGCAGTTCTAAGAGGTGCACCCTCCCAGGCTTTGCCCCCCTCTTTGGGGAGGAGTAAGTTTATTGCTTACTGTCTGAGGCGCCCCTATCGGGGAATGTCGACGGGGCTGCCCAGGCAATTTTTAAATGGCCAGAGTGCTAACCTCTCGAGCACTGGTTTATCTAATCCCACTTTCCTGACCTTGTGTCACATCTTACTTTGTGGGAGGTAGATAAATAAATTTAGTATATACGGACATATGAAGGTAGCTGTGAACTGATTTCACTACATAAAAGTAAATGGATTTCAAATCTAATGAAAATCAAAATCAAACAAATGTTTTTCTTTTAATTTCTTTCCATAAATTTTGCTCCAACTCCATAGTTTTTTTAAAAGCGTGTGTTAATATTAATATTAATATTTAAACAAATTTCCTAATCATGTATATCTTATAAATTTCCTTTTTATGTTAATTTAATGTATCCATTCATCGCCCGTGGCTACTTACAGTTAACTAGATTCGTTTATAATTTTGGACGATGGAAAGGAGGTAATTAAACCGAGAGGTTATTCGCTTTTATCAGCTGGTATCTGTTTAAGGTACTGGTGATAGGTTTATATTCGCTTGTTGATTCAGTTATTTTCTAATTACGCATTCGATGTTAAGTTAAATATCATTAGTATTCTTATATAACGAATATTATTAATTTCAAGGCTTAGCTATTAATGTTATAGAGTTTTATTTTCGCCGGAGTGGTCTCAACCTTTAATAATGAGTTAATTCTTTATAATTTCTTTTTTATTAGGTGTTCAATGTCGAGTAACTATTAATGTTATTAAGTCAATTTTCATGCCGGGCGTTGTCTCAGTATTGATTAACCATTAATTCTTTATTTTATTTTAATATTTTCCTCTTTCTTCTTTTGTTGAGTGAGTATTTATCTTATGTTGCTATATTAATTATTATTATTTATACTATTATTATTATTATTATAGAGTGATATTTTTTTGTTCAGCCTAACATATTATTATAATTAGGTAATTATTTCCCCCCCCAAGCTTATTGCGCTTTAAGTATTTATTTACGGGTAAATCAAATTAAAGATTAAAATAATTACAAAAAAATGAGATGCTAAATGTATTTATCAGGCTAGAAATGATGACCCTAATTCAAGTCGGTAGCTTATTTTGGGCTGCAATTTTGCTATTAGTATCGGTTCTTTGTCAGCAGGTTGCCTATGTTTCTCTCCGTGCTTAGGATATCTCTATTAATTGATTTATTTGTTTTATTGCATTCGTGGATGTGTTTGTGGAAGGAAGAGGTGCGTGTTTGTAAAAGTTGTTTAACTTTTATATGCATAAGCCTCACCTTACTACCGATGTAGAATTTTTTGCGTGTGGTGCACTGTATGCGATATATAGTTTGTGTGCGGTGGGGTTTTCTTATGGTGTTCATGGACAAGTTTGCTAATGTGCACAGACATTTTTTTAATTGGGGTTGCGTATTGTTAATTGGTGCCGCAGTGATTTGCAGATGTGTGTAAACTGAATGTTGAGATTCTCTTTACGTATATCTTTCTGGATAGCCGTGGTGATCCTGTCGTTGAAGTGCGGTTGCCCTAGGAAGAGTGTGTCGCGTTCTTTTTCGTGGTTTCATGCGGTGTTTAATATTGTGTGTGAGGTATACATTAGTGTCAAATACCTGCTAACATTTCTTGCTGCAGGTGGTTTTGTCAGCCTCTTTGCTGCATTTATTACGGATGTGGTTTAACTCGTCCCCAGCATAGACTATTTTAGCATTTAAATGGAGGGCCGATCTGCAATGTATGACCATGTATCAATAAACGGGCTTCCTGTAAAATTTTATAGATATATTCTCTTAATCGGAGATATTAACGCTGAAAACCAGTAGTGCCAATTATCCAGAACGGGTTGCTTGATTGTGAATTGTATGTGTGGCTTGCTGTTGTTGAATGTGTTAAAGATTGTGTTGGTTTCCTCCTGAACGGTGAAATAATCCGCAATTCGTCCACGTATCGTGTGAAGAAATGGAAACGTGACAGGACCTCAACAAGCATGGTGTTCTGATTTATCCATGAATGCAATGGCGAGCAATCTCGAGAGGCTGGACCTTATGGGTGGTTCTGTTATTTGTTTATATGTGATTTTTTTGCATGAATGTGTGTTGCCTATTACTATGTGTAAGAGATAACGTATATCAGTAGTAGTGAGGCCGAAGCAATGGACGTCGTTTAAGGAGATGCAGTCAGTAATTATGTCTACTGCTGGTTATGCGAGTACGGAGATGTAGAAAGCGACGACATAAAAGCTGAAGGCATATCGGTTGTGTTTCAGCTTGTTCTGGTGGTATTTCATGTAACTTACAGATGACTTCATCCGAGCTGCTTATTTGTCCGAGAAAGGTTGGAAGTAGAGGTTTTAGCAGATGCACTGTTTCAAAGCATGCTAGCCATTTTTCTTTTTGTTGAACAGTTCACCTCATAGTAAATGACATATTTTTCACATTAAACATTAACGTTATAATCATAAAAACACATTCGTCATGATATTATATCGAATAGATATCCTGACATTTACTTGTGTAACCCGGTATATGTTTGTAAAAGTCAAAATATATGTCCTTTTCACTCACTAAGATAAACTTAATCGACACATCTCTCTTTATATATAAATACACGTGTGAAATCCCGCATATTTATGCATATATACAGAAAGATATTCATACCCACATATATTCATATATATATATATATATATATATATATATATATATATATATATATACATCAATATATATATACATAAATATATATATACCAATATATATATACATAAATATATATATATATATACATAAATATATATAGATAAATATATATATATGTTTATATATATAGATATATATACATTAATATATATGTATACATATACATATGTTTATATATAGATATATATATATATACATAAATATATATATACATATATATATATATGTTTATATACATGAATATATATATATATATACATATATATATATACAAGTATATATATATACAAGTATATATATATATATAAATATAAATATATATGTATATATACGCAAATTGATGTACATATATACAAATACACATATGTATATACGTGCATGCTTCCTTTGAGAAGTCAAACTTATTTGGCCTTTGGACGTATTCAGATAAGCTCGAGCAAATACCACTAAGATAGAATCCTGAAGATCTGTCACAGCACCACGCGGAGCAGATGATACATGCACATGCGCACAATGCACTTGGGTCAGCTGGACAAGCGAAACCTGTTACCAATCATATCGATATGTGAGTATAATGGCGTTTGATTGAATGGTGCAAGAAAAACATTCTTTGTAAAATAATTCAATGGCGATGGACACCATAGAGAATGATAGATTAACTTGTATACGGCTTGCCTATGAATACGTCTACATGACTCAATGTAGCACACTAATGGATAATTCCGAACAAAAAACTATGATAAACTAAAAGAAACTGCGGGAGATGAATCTTTTTTAGCGGGCCAATAGTGGGGGGGGGGCGTCGAGAATAAGCACTTTCTTACATCTTATTAGTTTCTTGACATCTAAGATATGTATACACACACATAGCCACACACACACACACACACACACACACACATATGTATATATATATATATATATATATATAATTACTATTTCATGTATCCACATACAATTTTATAGCTTACTATATATATATATATATATATATGTATGTATATATATATGTATGTATATATATATATATGTATATATATATGTATGTATATATATATATGTATATATATACGTATGTATATATATATGTATGTATATATATGTATGTATATATATATATATATATGTATATATGTATGTATATATAGAGATATATACATATATATATAGAGAGATATATATATATGTATATATATGTATATATATATATATATATATATATATATATATATATATATATAAGTTTAAGCATGTTAATCTTACATATATTTCCCTAACACAAAATTTAGACGATTCGATCTTAACACTTCAAAGTAAATAACGTATCACAACGAGAGTCATACGAGAAAATCGATGTTCTTTATAAGACGACAACAAAGCTGAAAATAGCCGGAAGATTAACATTTTCTGAGCTTGATACCAATGGTACTGATGTTGTACAGATTTTCTGTACCAAATAATGAAAAACTAAATATCACGCGCTTAATTTATTTTCTGTTTTAAATCAAATATATGTATATGCATATATATATATATATATATATATATATTATAATATAAAATGAAGTAATAAAACAAGGTGTCAATCAAATTTTATTAGAATTCAAAGTTCAAGCAAAGTATCCTTAAGTCCTTAGCTCATGAGTTATCAAAGATAATTCTTCTCTTCAGAGGACCATTACCGCAGTTATACTACTACAGGCAATAAAATTACGCTTTGAAAATATATAAAATTATATACACAAATACATAAAAATACATAACATCAAACATATCAACCCAAAAACATACTTTTTGTTGAATCCATATAGTCCATCCAGGTCATACAAATTGAAAAGCATAATCAGGAAAGACATTACTCCAAGTTACAGACAGAAGTCCATATACGTGAAATTGAAGGGGCTGGCAAAGTTATCCAGTCGCGAAATGTGTCAATATTCAATGTTAATGATAAATAAATCAAATAATAAGAAAGTCCAATCAAAGTTCCAAAATCCCGATATGTGCAACCCAAGTCAAATCAAAGTTCGTTGTTTAATTAGAAAACCCGTTAAATCCGAATTGAGCAAAACAAGACTGAATCCCGGTCGCATCTTGCCAGCAGAGCGAAAAAAATAAGTAATCTTCTCTCCCCAGCGATTCAACCAGACATGAAAAATCCCTAACGAACAGAAGGCGACATTAAATTGTCTACATCTCTGAATGACTTTAATATATCGGAAATTATGTCTGTGTTACTTCCTGTTTAAGCCCGCTTGATGGACTCTACATACAACTCCGCCATCCCCCCACCCAGATTAGATGTTCCCTGTCTGGGTCGAGTGAGAATATTCTATGTCAAAGGGGAAGGGGTTAAGAAGTTAAAATAAAAGGGAGTTAGGAAATATAGGTCAGATCGTTTAATCACGTACACATCCAAAATTATTACTTAAAATCTAGCTTACAGTAAAAACCGATTTCACAAATCTCGCCCTATCAAATAATCTAGAATATTTATGAAATACAAAATTACGAAGTTATTAAATTCCAACAATTTTATAGTTTAATTTAAGATTTAATTTTATCAGGTTAGAAATTATTAAAGTGTTTAATAGTTTAGTTTAAATTCAATCCTATCAGCCCAGGAATTCCAACTCAAGGTGTAACTTTCCCCAATTAAACAGTTTAACTTGCCTTAAGGTTTAATTGTTTCCTAATTAAGATTTAATTTTCCCAATTACGAAGTTATCAAAATAATTAGAACTTAATAATTTAATAGTTTAATTTAAGATTTCATTTTATCAGATTAGGAAGTTTAATTGTAGGTTTGGTTTGCCCAATCAAGAAGTTTAATCTAAATTAGGGTTTAATTTTTCCTAATTAAGAAGTTGTAAATATATTTAAGGTTTCATTTTTCTTAATTAAGAGGTTGTAAAGATATTGTAAAGATATTTAGAAACTGAAAATTTAGGTGTATAAACTTTTACAACCTCAGAGTCTAAATCCTTTAGGCAAAGAAGATTAAAAAGGACCCATCTCGAAGACTGGACACTCCCGGTTTCATTGCTCGCCCAAACAGCTACGGCAAGACTAGTGGTGGTTTCCATATTGCATATTTGAATTTCCTTCCATGTCGATATTTGGAGACTAATTCACTTCTAGAATTTATAAGATTTAAATGTTTAGGTGCAGTAGCTATCATTACGGCTTCAGAATTGCTTAGACCACAAGATCTGGATCCTGGGCTGTAGGAGTTTGATTTTTTTAGGATGGACCATTTTATATTGTGTGGAATATTATTAGATCTTAAATTTTTAAATAAAGTGGTCAGGGATGTTTTGTTGTTACCGACATCGTTATTGAAGGAGTAATTATGCATGGAGATGCGGGATTTAATTAAATTTGCTGTGGCCCCAATATATGTGTGTACCCTATGATTTACTCTTGTTCCCGCGCCATTTATATTCCTATTCAGAGGTCTATTTCTATTTACTGTATTTTCAGGATGTGGATTAGGTTGGTTGATTGATTGTATATTATTGTTATCGTTACCTTCCATTGGGAACTCATTAACGGTTTGCTGAGGTAGAGGATGGATATTAGAATTGCTAGGTCTAGAGTTATGGTGTAAATTAGTTGTAGTGCTCAATTGTGGAATTTGATTAGGGGCTGTATTTATGTGGTCTCTAGTATTCATTATAGAATTATTTTGTTCAGTAACAGTACAAGCATATACGATATCAGAGTATGTGCATCTATTGTCCAGTGGGCAATCACTGGTGCGCCTGCAGTTGCATGTATTTATAGGATTGGAATAATTAAAATTAGATTGGATATTTTTTATTTTTTTGCTATTTGCTGAGATTATTGTTTGGGCTATATTTGGCATAGTAGAGTATGAAATTTTCATTGAATTCTTATTAAGTATGGAGCTATATTTATGTGGGTATTTAAAGGAGTTTTCCAATTTTATATTATAATATTAATGCTCTATCAAGTATATTGAGCTTCAGTTTTTATCCGGATGTTTCACTAATTATAAGATATTAGTTGACGCTTATATCTTTTGATGGATTGCTTCATATATATATATATATATATATATATATATATATATATATATATATATATATATAAAAAGATAGATAAAAATGTACGAATGTCCAGATTTATTCCAAACTTCGATTTTTCAATGCAAGGTATATTCTGTAATAAACTAATATTTTTTTATTCTTTACTTAAGCCAAGGCTTTTCACAGATCGAAATCTTATCATCAGAGGATATATATATATATATATATATATATATATATATATATATATATATATATATATATATATATATATATATATATATATATATATATATGTGTATATACTAGTAGAATTCTT
>OY744523.1:167335222-167352722 GCA_963556195.1 Sepiola atlantica
AGATACTACACTTTGATCTTAGCAGATCAACAGCTTTTATTGGTAAGCTGAGTAACAAGCAGTTAAATGTTAGAGAAGATCTCGAATGACGGTGCGTTTCTTATTCAAAAAACATGGAGCCTTTGACCGTCTCTTTCAAGAAGAAGGCAACAATAGATGTCGAATTGTGTACCCACGATCAACATCAACACGCTTTAATTTGTTTACCCAATTTACTGTTTATGGTAATTGGCAGCTAAGGACACACATCGCTTTTAATAGAGGCATAACCGGATTTAAATCTAATCAGATACCCGAAACGTACTTGCTACATTATGAAGACTGTAAAAGTCTTGATAGAGCATTTCACAGTTGTGCTCACAAATTTTCCGACCAGCGATTTAAATAACTACAACCATTTATGCATTGTTTGATGCGTTTAATAGACATTATTATATTTTGCTGAGGATTGATATTTTAAAATTAAGGTGGATCATAAACTATTTCATAATGTTTGAAATGATGAATAAATTCGAACTATTCACTTGCATCAACCTTTTGCATTTATTCGCATTGTAAAGTTTTTGACAGTCATCATCAATGTAGAAATATACTGAGCACAGTGTTTGAATAATCCATCGTTTTTAATATCACATGACAGCTTCGGGTTTCCGCGTTATCTATTCAAATAAGATACATTTACTTTTCATGTTGAAATTCAATTTATCTACCTTAGTGGATGTTTAAAATTAAAGTGAAATACATAATTTATACATGTTTCAAATAAAAGCAACCATAACTTAAAATACAAACAATATAACGACATTTTCGTTGATGCAAACGATGAATTATATTTTCATCGTTTATATTTTTACGATTATATAAATAATTTTATGAAACATTACGATACGTCATAAGTAAAAAAAATACGTATTAAGACAAAAACAAAATCATCGATATTATTTATCGTCAGACTTGCTATGTTTTTATACCAAAGTTAATTCACTGCGTATATTTACTGACGAAATATCTCATATCCTCTGGCGTATCAGTGATAATACGGAAACACTATTTGAAGCGACACTTGACTGATCTCTCAGTAGCCTCGTGTTTTAAATCACCGATCTATCAAAACAAACTTAAGGGTTTCAAAGTTCTCACACTTGAGGAACTGGGTATATTATGTTTAGCCTACTTATGTACTACTAACTTTCTTGGCCTTTTGGTATAAGATCAAAGTGTAATATCTGTTCCGATGGATACTGCACCACATAAACTGGTATTGTCTTGGTCTTCGGGGCTTGATTTACGCCGGTCTATGGGTCTGTCCTGTGCAGTTCTAGGATACCCACCCTCCCAGGCTTCGCCACATCTCTTTGGGGAGGAGCAAGTTTATTGCTTACTGCCTGAGGCGCCCCTACCGGGGAATGCCGACGGGGCTGCCCAGGCAATTGTTAAACCCCACTTTCCTGACCCGACCTTTGGTCACATCTTACTTGTAAGAGTAAGATAAAAACTGGCCTTGTGCCTAACTCATAGAGAAGAGTAAATCAATACTTATGTACTGCTGAGATCATGCCTTAAATGTAACGATCAAATGTTTACATGGGTATGTCATCTACAATGTATATATTGATGTACCTAGTATTAAGTAGTTAAGAAAAACCAACAGTTAATAACTTGTAAAAATATGAAGATAAGATGTACGCTTTACTTAATCTAACGAAGCAACAGGTTTGTAAATCATCTAAGCTATAATACAAAATAAAATATTCCAAATCGCGTTTGAAACGATCGTACACCAATTATTTTTTGTGTTTATATTCTAAGAACTGATATCAATAATGTGCTGATTTTATTTATCTGAACGACTTCCAGCAGCTGAAATGAATGCGGTAAAAATACGCTATAATAGAAATTAAACGCTGGATGTTTTCTTTTTTTTAGATCAGCGGAAATGATAATACTTTGTATATGAAAGATTAAATAACTTACATTAATTCTGTAATGCTATATGAATATTTTAGTAATATAACTGGATAAATAGCGGGTGCAAACACTGGCGAAGCATAATCATTTTCCGTAATTTCTGACAGATTGTATACTAATACACACACACACACATATATATATATTATATATATATATATATATATATATATATATATATATATATATATATATATATATATATATATATATATGTGTGTGTGTGTCTGTTTGTGTGTGAAAATGACAAACGGAAAACAAGTTCAAGTGCAGATCATCCTTCCCTCATCCCATGTGTGTGTCTTCAAAATAAAATTATTTCCATAACTTCATTTTCTGAAGACGTTCTCCAGGAACGAAACCGGTCAAAACACCTCTTGTTTTTGTTTTTCTCCTGCACTTTAACTTGTTTTCCGTTTGTCATTTTTTCACACATTTTGTCCACCACGACAGTTCATTTTCATGAATCATCATGTACCTTACCCCATATATATATATATATATATATATATATATATATATATATATATATATATATTTATGGTTGAATATAAGAGACAACTCATATCTAGATATCCTTTGCTCGATCCTTTCAATAGTCCGAATCAGGATCTTAGGTTCGTACTTAGTACATAATTCCAGCAAAAACCTTCTATACTACTTACACATAATCTATACCTGATTAACCCCATCCCCCTAAAGATGGACCCGGATGGATCTGAAAGTACTTGGGAGACAAATCCAAACAATGGAAAATTCATCAGCCAATTCCCCTCCGAAACTAAGATCCTAATTCGGACTATTGAAAGGATCTACCAAAGGATATCTAGACATGAGTTGTCTCTTATATTCAACAATACTTGCCTGCAAGAGAAGATGCTGCCTATATATATATATATATATATATATATATATACATATACATATATATATATATATATTTATATATATATATATATATATATATATATATATATATATATGTATATGCAGCTCTACTTACGTATCGAGCACTGTTGTATAATTTTTTATGTATCAAATTTCAGTATTTACACACTGAACATTGATACATAAAAAATTATATCTCCTTGTAAAATTTCATGTGGATGCATGAAATACTGATGACGGCTGTGAGCCAGAAACACGTATCCATGGATTATTTTCATGTACGTATAACACACACACACACCCACACACATATATATATATATACATTATATATATATATATATATATATGTATATATATACTAGCAAAACCTTCCCGCCCTCTGAGCAATAATTAATTGGGATGGGTGTCTTACTCAAAGAATTCTAAAATTTAAACAACAGACTTTCGTAAATGTGTAGAAAAAACACTCAGTTAAATTACACCAGTCTAAACAAAATGAGATTCTTCCTTTTACGGTCATTCTAAATAATTAGGGCAGTTAACTAACATATTTTTCAACACTAATCCTAAGTTCGACTGGCAAGGTCGTAAAACCACACGAAATCATCCCAAAACTATAGCGTACAGAATTCATTTCGAATGGCAAAAAATGGTTAACTGCCATAAAACTTTAGAATAGATCGAAAACTGAGTCATATTACGTTAAATTTATTTTCGACACTAATCCCCCAGTCTAAATTCTAAAATAATTATTTTGTTTCTCTTTCCGACGGTTTTAAGGGTATTCACACGTAATCGCCTAAAAAAGTTGACTCTCGTTTTATCAGGAGATGGGTGTCTAGATAGACACCCATCTCCTAATAAAACGAGAGTCCACACTTTTAATATTTTTTTTATTTATACTATAAATATAAGGTATTGTTTGATAATTTTAAAGTGTTTATTATATTTTCACGTGAAGAGTAAACACATTTATAATACATTGGTTTAAATTGAAATATAAACGTGACGTATAGTTTTAAAAATGTATGAGATAAAAAAAAGTAAATATGGGTACATTTGCAGATTAACAGCCTTCGATGTCCCTCTTCCCCCCAAAATGACATTCTGCATTTTTTTAGACGATTGCGTGATACCACCGTGGACAACGGAGATAAAGTACGTCAAATATTTTTGAATTATGTGGGGGTCACTTGTATATATATATATATATATATATATATATATATATATATATATATATATATATATAACTAAAGTACTATATTATCAATTTCCGAGCACTCTTATCTTTTTAGAGAGCTTACCAGTTGTTTTTACTACTAACCTTAAGTCCAGGTGGCAAGGTCATAAAACGACAGGTAATCGCCTAAAAAGTAGCTACCACACCACCCCAAAAATATGTAGCGCATTTAACTCCAATAGAAAAAGAATTTAGTTAAATGTATTAAAACTGCCCCTCAAAATGGGGATCATTTTACATTAAATTCATATACAAAAATTGCCCCCACTTTAAATTCTAAATAATACTTTTTTTTTCTTTTCACCTTTCTGAGATGGGTTTTAGAGTGTTCACACGTAATCGCCTAAAACAAGCAGAATACTGTTAGGGTGGATGGGGGGGGAAATTTCGCGGAGAATATAAATCTACAATGATACCAAAATACGAGTCAATATTTATTTAGTGATTGGGACAGATGACAGTGCTTCTACACTAATTTGTCAATCAAAATAGTGATAAGGTATGTGTAAACATTAAACAATAAGTTTGTTGTTAAACTTTAAAATAAAGGCATTAACTTAACTAATAAAAAGTTATTTATCTTTCAGCTTAAGGGATCAGAGAGAAAGCGAGCGAGAGAGCACCACACACACACACTCTCTTCCCGTTTCTATTCTCGCGTAAGCATTGCTCGTAGCGAGTCACGACTTCCGGTAAGGTTGTAGGAGCGCTAGTTGTTTAAACTTAAGGTGTTTTAGTTATTTTTCTGATTTACTTATTAAATAACTTTAAGTAATTACTGTTAATATAGACGAAACTCTCGCATGAAGATAACAAACATAAACAAATGCAATTCCAAATAAATAATACCAAATGTTTATTAATTATGAACGGTTTAAAAAGAGTTATGGTAATTAGGCAGTCAAAAGATGTTTTTCTTAATCGTTTGTCTGTACAATATATACAGAATATCAAGTTTACATTTTATTATTGATTGAAATAACAGTAATTCGTTTTGATTATTAGATATGAGTGATGAATGAAACACACTTTAGCATTTATCATTTATATATATATATATATATATATATATATATATATATATATATATATATATATATTAAGAATATTTTGAAAAACCAGAACAACGCATTTTTTTGTCTTTTAAAAATGATCTATTTATTCTAAACACTTGAGCTCTTTCGACGATTACGCCTTTGTAAAAAGTATAGACATTTTGTTTTCTTTTTTTTCGTGTACTTTTCTTTTTAACCCCTCTTGATTTGGACAGTGTCGCAGTCAAGAGGAACTTCGTCTTGATGTTATGACTGTTTGTGTTTGAATGCCTACTGTGTGTATCACGCAGTTTACGTGTTGTTTAATGCAATAAAAAGTTCACACTAGAAACGTTGATAAAAGGTAATACTAAGAATATTTTGAAAAAACAGTTTTTAGAATAAATGAATACTTTATTTTAAAAACAATAAATTACGTTGTTCTGATTTTTAAAAAATCTGCTTAGTACTTTCAAAATACCTTCCGACCATGCGCAATCAAGTTCTATTCTATTTAAAACAGACATTTTCAACAATAGTCCATAACACCGGACGTGACACTTCACCAACACCAGGAAGTAAATTATGGAAAAAAAAAAGGTTATACCTTTATTTGTCTTGGCTCTGTCGAAGCTTGTTTTTGTCAAGCGAAATATTAGCTAAAAAAAAATCAAGATGATGAAAAAAAAAACGGACGGTATTTTGAAATATTTTATTAAATGTTTCGAAATATTTTTCTTTTTCTTTTGATTTAATTACTCGCATCTAATACATGGTTTTTGAAGGGATTTTTGCCTCTATATTTATATTAACTTACAAAAGATGCTTTATAAAATGAACTTTCCTAATTTATAACTCGCAGCGACCATGCGCAATCAAGTTCTATTCTATTCTATTTAAAACAGACATTTTCAACAATAGTCCACAACACCGGACGTGACACTTCACCAACACCAGGAAGTAAATTATGGAAAAAAAAAGGTTATACCTTTATTTGTCTTGGCTCTGTCGAAGCTTGTTTTTGTCAAGCGAAATATTAGCTAAAAAAAAAACGGAAGGTATTTTGAAATATTTTATTAAATGTTTCGAAATATTTTTATTTTTATTTTTATTTAATTACTCGCATCTAATACATGGTTTTTGAAGGCATTTTTGCCTCTATATTTATATTAATATATATATATATATATATATATATATATATATATACGTCTGTTTATATATACGTCTGTTTTTATTGTGGGGGGAGATAAGTAAAACGATACTCGTATTTGTGCTATCCTATGAGAATCTGAAGATCTTGGTGTGTTGGGTTCAAATCCAGTTCGTTCCAGCGAAACACTTTAAATCAAAAGCCACAGTTGGCCTTTTGTCTAACCTCATCGAGGGGAGGTTAATATAATACCATGAGTATTGATGTTTTAACACGCTTATAATTTGTCAAAGAGATAACATCTAAATAATCTTGTCATTAAAAGAACTAAAATTCATGTCAGTCAAAGATGGAGCAATTCATAATTATTACGTAACATAAACTCATTTCTCACGCAAAATAAAACTGGTACCCAGCATGCCATGCACATTAAGATAAAGTGCGAGGTGGTCGTGATAACGTCGATATCGACGTGGACTGATGACTTGACGTGCCCGTTTCGAATACAGTTGGTTCCGTTGCACCAGATTTGATAGTGATGTTGGCAACCTTCATGTGATGTTTTCTGATTCGTAGAATTATGGATACCAATGCAAACAACAGAATAATCGAATCGGTCAAAAAATCCGATTCATAAGATTTTACAAAAACAAAACAAAAACAACAACATTAATCCATTTATTATAGTAATATTCGTTCACTTTAATTTAAAATATTAACCGTCAGCAATATATTGTTAGAATTTCTGTGAGGTTGTTAAGCATTCAACGTACCTAAGAACACATAGGAAATAGCAATCAGCATACGATGATTAGTTATCCTGAAGAAACAAAAGAAACATGTCTGGATTAAAATGGTGCGCTGATTAACCGGATTTGTCGTTACAGAACAGATTGTTAGAGAAATATCATAAATATGACCAAATTGTATATAGTATCCATCTTCTTTCGACGCACTCATATTACACTGCAATCATCAACATAATCACGCATGCGCGATTCACGCATCCCCACGTATCCCGACGTGCGTGTTTACGAGAGTATGAATTTAATATCTTTAATTATGACAATATGGTGGGCGGAGGAGGGGGAGCTGTAAAAATGGGCTGATATTCCCGAACAGAATGAACATTAAATCAGTTCTTTATTTGCTTCTGCTTTGATGGTTGAATATATTTTAACAGATGTTCCGCGCAAAAGAGAACGCGGGCTGATCACGTGGTAAGCGTTCGTCGATTGTCCCCCAGGCGTCTAATTGTATTCCCATATCGGCCCAGATTCCACACCTCCATTTTTTTCTTTCTTCTTCGTCGTCGTCCTAATGATCAATCATCAACATACCAGAAATAGGCATCTTACACGACTTTCCTCTTTGCGGGGAGATAAGGCGGAAATAAACGTTACGAATTAAATTCTTCATTCATTTATTCATAACGCGTTCGCAGCCGCAGTGGTCACCACAACTGGCCCCCATCTATGCCCGTCTGACCGCGAAGTTCATAGTCTTTTGTTAGAATTTTGCAGTGAGAGTGGCTTTTGGCTGTCGACATGATCATTCAAGCGACGGCGTGATACCTTGTGGCAAAATGGCGATATGATCGGTAAAGGTGGAAACAGAGAGGCTAATAGTGGAATAAAGAAAGGGGAAAAGGGAGAAGGAAACGGTCGGAAATAGGAAAAGATAGACAGAAGCAGAGGAAGAGGAAGAAGAAGAGAAATAAAATAACAAAGACGATTATAGAAAGAAAGAAAGAAAGAAAGGAAGGAAGAAGAGCGAGAGGGCGACGGAAATGAGAGGGATTACGTTTAAAACTTTTAGAAGAAGTAAAATAAAATGCATATAATGGATAAAAGATGACAAATAAAACGTGTAATGGGAACTTCGAAAACAATGAAAACAAGTAAGAAAACTTAGAAAGCAATAATCAAGTAAATCTAGCAATGAAACTCTTGAAAGAGACACAGTTAACAAGAATGACTGGAGAAAAAAAGCGAGCAGAGAAATAAATAATAATAAAAAATAAACAAAGAAAGAAAGGAAATGAAATTAACCAGCGATAAAGACAGACAAAAATCATAAGGAAAAAGAAAGAAGCAAAAAAGAGGGAAGAAGAAGAAGAAGAAGAAGAAGAAGAAGAAGAAGAATCATCATCATCATCATCATCATCATCATCATCATCATCATCATCATCATCATCATCATCATCATCATCATCATCATCATCATCATCATCATCATCATCATCATCATCATCATCGTCATCATCATCATCGTCATCGTCATCGTCGTCGTCATCATCATCATCATCGTCATCTGCTGTTTCACGGCAAAACCCCGCCTGGTTACAACAACAAAATAAAAACTTTACTATCTCTCCTTTCTTCACCGTCATGTATTATTCTGCGATGTGGCTGAACTGTGTCAATGGCAGCAGATATCTTTCAAAGTTAAAGTAAATTAATAACGCTAGCTGGAATATCCGATATGGAAGTTATTACAGAAAGATTGTTGAAAAAAATAAAACATTTTTTAAGAGCTAGAGAAAGAGAGATAGTGAGATAGATAGATAGAGAGAGAGAGATAATGAGAAAAAAAAAGAGAGAGGGGGAGAGGGTTCATGGGTTACATTTAGAATAGTAAGGAAAAGATTAACATGAGAAATAAATAAACGTACATAGATGTAAAGAAAAAATGAAAGCCAGTGAGACAGAAAAAAAGTGAACTAATAATGAACCAAACCTAACGACACAAATCTACCGGAAACGAAACAAAAAAAGTAGAAGCTACGATAGAAATAAGTTAATAATGAAAGTTAGAGAATAAAAACGGCATATAAAATAACCATAAACATATAAAACAAGAAACTGACAAACATGAGGATAAAGAAAGCGAAATTGTTTGTATTTGTGAGACATGGAAAATAATTGAATAAAAACTCTTCTGTATAGATCAACAATTAACATTTATTCTCTATTTACAACTAAAGAAATAATTGCTTCTTAGTTTAAACGACTTACTTAAAGAGAGCTGTGCGGTACGTCTAATCCAAAATGTTTGATTTATAAAGAATGCAAGGGACATAACTTACTTTCACAATCTCTTTGAGCCAATCGAGATGATTCATCGGGACAAGGAGTTTCTTTCCCTATTAAATACAAATATGTTCCTCATATTTATTTTCTAGATAAAATCTCTTTCATCTGGCAGAAAGAAAAGTATTATCCCGTAAGAAAGATCAATTATGTTACAAGAGGATTATTGAGAAATAAAGAATTTGACGAAAACAGAAAATATAGATGATGTAAAGAGAAATAAATAGAAAGAAGAACATACAGAATTACAGAGATTTGAGAGAATAATGTTAGACAGAAGTCAATGAAAACTATTACTCGTCTGAGAAATAAGAAAAACAAACGATGTAACATAGAGAGTGACCCGCCAAAACTTTACTGTAAAATTGTCAATAAAATTCACAACCTCTTCCCTAATCAACTTATATTTGGTACAAGTAAATTTCAATCAATACTTTATTTATCCACCAGATATCATACAGTATTTGTTAAATCGCCGTTCAATGATAAAAGAACCTACATACAACGTGCAAAATTATCAATAACTCTGACACACTCCTCTCTTGTAACTGGCCTGATTTTTGCTGAGATGATCATCTTCGGTTCCGGAATAGTTTGATAATTGTTTTGATAGCCAGTATCTTTGAAATAACCCCATTAATAAAAATCTAGTGTTGCAGTTTTAGGTGCGATGAGTGTGAAACTGATTCAAAATCACACCTCTTCCTCATGAGAATATCATTAAAGTGTTTCCGTTTATTATTGAACGGCGATAAAATAAAGGTTTTTGCTGTTGTTTACCAAATGTGGTTGGATTACAGAAAGGATTCTGAATTTTATTAAAGATTATATTGGTGGGGATTTTATTGGAGGAGGGATCACCCTATACCAACATCGAGAAATAAGTTCTCAGAAATCAAAGTGAACTTCTTGAGGCTAACATTTCTTCATGAGATACATAGATATCCGAGTTTTCATTTAAGATTCCTCAGTTATAAAATAAGTTGAACATATTACTTTTCTTTATGTCCAATTTACAACTTTAGTATCTTATAGTTTATATTTTTCAGGCTTTTATGACAAGAATTCATCTTCTCTGATAGGGTACTCAGCCAACTGCTGTTACTTGAGGTAACATCACGAGGACTACTGGGCACATTCCTCGTATGATACAGTGTGTAGCTATGCCAAGGGGGTCTCATTTAGGGTTCGAATATTATGTTATTTTTAATATCCTTCAAGAGTTTACTTAGAAAAAAGGGTTCGTTGTGTCAGGTATCTTGATAAAGCCCTGTATAGAGAGACCAAATACACTCGATGATGGTGTCTCATAAGTATTCAAACTATCCAAGGATTGAATCTACATATGCAATGTTGCAGGGAATTTTTGTTAGGATAGAAAAGTCGAGACAACTGTTTTTGATGGTTTAATTCCTTAATAATCCTGCAAACGTTATTCTTCATGACTTTTTTGAAGATTTGTATATGAACTTGTGTTATTGTATTTAAAAGTCACGGTTTGTATAAGTCACAATAACAGCGTGCACAGCTGTGATTGAACACTTCTGAAATATCTGTGCGGCTTAGAAATGCAATGTGAGTCTAAATGTACTTGCCTTCCCACGAGGGCAGAGTTAGATTAGTGTTTGATGTGTGGAAAATCCAGCTCTCCATAAAGGGGCACTCTGGACTGTGACATTTTTTATGTATCAATCTTGAAAGATCCCTCGTTCACTAATAGAGGGCAGAACATTTTAAGTGTGATATCAAAACAGATACTACACTATGCTTTTAGCCAAATATTAGATGTTCGTCTATGAGTATAACGATTATTCTGTGCTTTTTGCAAAAGCCCACAATTAACATTTTTAGTGCTGATATTTCAATAGTAATAAACTCTTAAACGCCTGGTGCATTTCGATAATAAACAAATACGTTTAACATTATTTTTAATTTGTTACTGAATATATATATGTATATATATATATATATATATATATATATATATATATATATATATATATATTACGGAATATATATATATATATATATATATATATATATATATATATATATTACGGAATATATATATATATATATATATATATATATATGATATTTCACCCCAAACAAGGCAGGACACCACTGTAAGCTTAAGGGGCTACTGAGAATTAGAGAGTAGGTTTTGGGTGTCATTCTAAGTTGGGAGCTGTGCAGCGAGATGTCTGTTTACATTAGTTTGTAATCTCTGCATGCCGGTACTGTCGGGGAAACAGGAGGCAGGGAGGGAGTTCCAGAGGCCAGCAACACGAGGAAAGAAGCTATTGGAGTAGAACGCTCTCCGGTATCTGGGGACCTTCACAGTGAATGGATGGGATTTATCTGATTGTTGAGTTGGTCTAGTGAATTTATGTTAAGGGGGCACCAGAGTAGCCAGTTCATAGGAGCATACCCCATTGAAGTATTTGGAAAACAAGCACAAGGGTACTACATTGCGGCGATGGGATAGGGTCTGGAGGTTGGTTGACAGTGAGGGACCTATTAAGTTGGTGACTCTTTTTTTTTACCTTGTCAAGGAGGTAGAGAGCCCAGATCTGGCAACAATACTCCATGCATGGGCGGATGGTGGCTTTGTATAGATACAAGATAATGTAAGATGTGTGAGGAGTTTACTAGCACGGTAGAGGGAACCCATCTTCTTTGCTGCAGCCTTGGCAATGTCTTCAATGTATTTGTTCCAATTCAGGTTACCTGTGAAGATTAGGCCGAGGAGTTTGAAATTTGAACTCTCAGGTAGGGTGTTATTTGCCATTACAATCGGTGGTTGGAGAGGTTTCTTGCAGTTATTGAAGGAAAGGAGCTTTGTCTTTGCGGCATTAAAAGTTACCACCCATAACGCTCTGGATATCCATGTCTTCTACACATAATTACTAATTTTTGGTTTGTTTATGAAACTAAATTTAGTAGTTTTTACATGGAAAATACATTGTTTAAATTATTTTGTAGATTATAAAGTTACAATAAAAACAAATGAGAAATTGCCTTCCGGCAAACACACACTGTACCTGTTACAAGTAATTAGACTCGTTATATCAAAACACCTGGATACAATATAACACACTATTTGTTGAAGATAACAATGTTAAGTAGAAATAATGTTACATTACATAATATTCCTTTACGTATATAATCATCTTGTTCCTGAGGTATTCTTTTACTTCACCCCGTGCAAATAACTTTATATGGCATTGCCGCGACTTCTAAACCCCAAATATATTTAATTATTATGAAAGCAGATGGGATAATTTGTTTTAAAATTGTTACATTTTTAGTAATTTTTAAATAGATTAGTGTATACGTTTATATTTATATTTGTTATAAGTTTTTAATTTCCAAAATCGTGTATTTTCTAAAGTTAAACTAATTTAAAGCACCGAATCGTCAAAATAATGACGAGTTTATTGTGTGGTTGTAGGTCGTATTTGGTTTGGAAATAGGTCGTCATCGTTATTTTTAATTAAAAAGAAATTCTTAGGGTAGCTAAACATTAGACGAATTTACTGTTTTATGTATGTTTATTTATGATTGTTTTTATTTAATTACTTTTTGCTCCGATTTCAACCCCTTTAATGGAATATTAATTAAACAAAACTGCTCATTTTCGAAACCTTTTGCATTTTACATATACTACAGGAGTTATCGTCGTTAAATAAGCTCATGAGGCTTGTGACGTTTATGGGGAATATTCAATGCTAAAAACTATCACCATCCATCGGTTTTCGTGCTACAAAAATAATATTTTGAGGGCGAGGATCGTAGCGCCATGGTCAACCAATTGAGTTTTATTAGCAGTGAGAACACTTGCTTATCCGTAACATTACCATAAAGTTATGAGAGTCTCATAGATTTGTAAGAGTCAGGGAAATAATTGCCATAATATGTTTTCTGGCAACTATGTGTTCTGCATTTTCTATTGATAATATGTACATCGACAACAATATGCAATTGCATCATTCAAATGATTATGACGCAATTCTATTTCAAAAGAAGAACATAACATTTATCTATTCAATAGCATCTCATCCTCAACTGAAAAAAAACTAAACTTTAAATTTTAAAAAAATCAATGAGAAACATATAAAATATGCTATCTAAATTGAGTGTTTGATTAAATCTGTATAACATCAAATTAAAAATAAAAATTCAAAATTCTATGTTTAATATTTTAAATTCGCATGAAAAATATGGATCTTATTTTAAATTTAAATATCCTTTGTGGGTAGATTTTTATTTTAAATTTTTACTTTTTAAAACTCTTTTTAGGGAACAGCGGTTTAATAACAATTTAGTTTAAATTAAGATTTTAGAAATTGCTAATTCCTGTGTTTTAATTTTAGGTGAGGTTTTTTTAAAATTTAAGTTGAACGGTTTTAATTAGAATTTTAATGGTTTCTATTCGATGTAATACATTTTAAATTTGAATTTGAGCTTTAAAAAAATTATAAGCACTTATTTAATTTGTAACCTCGAGTTAGGTAACTGTAATTAGAAAGTATCTGATTTTCAGTTGAACATTTTTAATTCAAGTTTGAGCTTTTTAATTTGAAGTTAAATGTTTTTAAATTTTAAATATAGATTGGTATTTGTAGGTGAAGTTTAAATTGAAACATTTAGTTTTAAGTTGAACATTTTTAATTTAAATTGAAAGTCTTTATTTGAAGATCGTTTTTAATTTGAACTTGGACGATTTTGTTTTTGAAGTTGAACGTTTTTCATTCAAAATTTGTATTTAACTTGTTTAATAGGAAGTTTTAAATTTAAACCTGTAATTATTTAACTGGAAGTTGAAACTATTACATTTGATGGTGTCCCTCTTTAATTTGCAATTTATATGATTTTAGTTTGAAGTTAGACATGTTTAACTCTTATTTGAGCAGCTTTACTTTGATTAATTATTGTTTTTTTTGAAGTTGAGAATTTGAGTTGAATTGATTTAATTCCAAATTGGATTTATTTGATTTAAAAAGGGGGTCCCTTAATTTAAATCTGCATTTAGTTGATGTG
The DNA here is from genome assembly GCA_963556195.1 of Sepiola atlantica. Classification (NCBI taxonomy): domain Eukaryota; kingdom Metazoa; phylum Mollusca; class Cephalopoda; order Sepiida; family Sepiolidae; genus Sepiola; species Sepiola atlantica. The sequence continues at coordinate 167,349,647 of OY744523.1, forward strand.
AAGGTTGACTTATTTAATTTAAAGTTTGACTTATTTGATTTAGAATTGATCTTTTTTTTAAATTTAAAGATGTACGTTTCTAATGCGAATGAGATCGGTTTTAATTTGAAACTGTAATTGTTTCATTTGAACTTGATCATTTTTCATAATAAGTTGATCTGCGTTGTTCGATATGTAGAAGCATGTGCATCAGCTTTTGTTATAGACTGTATACGTTGAGTCTATTTCACACTCGGCTTTCATATATAGCTCTTTTAAGGTATCATATAACAATTTTATTTCCTTATCATTTCATTTAAAACGGTCGAGAATGTCAGGCTTTCATTTGATAACAACATGTCGCACTTAAATCAATGATATGTTCACCTCGGCTTACTAAAGCAACTTCTCAAATGTCCTTCATGTGCACATGGATATTGCAAGGACGAAGTCTAAAGGTTGATTCGTCACTGATATTATAAAGTTCACTACGCACGTCGACGTGGATACGTCCAGGGAAATGTAACTCCTCGTGTCACAAATCTTTTGTCGACCTTAGACTCTGTTATTTGCCAACATTTGCTTGAAAATTACATGCTGTGCCAACAGTTATAAAATAAGGAAGTTACATGTTTTACAGAGAACTGATTCCATAAATCATTCGAGAATACTTGAATAGGTCTCAATTTCATTTCACAAACCGTCGTATGCCGGCAAAAGGAAATAAACTTTGGTCATGTAATTTCCGTTTCGTTTTGATCGGTACGTTGCCGCCATAATGCGCGAGACTTGCGCAAGCTAGATGTTGTTCTGCCCGCTGTCTCGAGAACTAACTAAAAACAGCATTAAGTGAAAACAAAATTAACTTGCAAATAAATTTCCTAATTAATATCGATATAATGAACTACAGTTTTTCTATTTCATTTGCAGCAAGAAATCTGATGTGATCAAGATTCCGAGAATTTATTTCAACGACGAATCTTTTACTACTACCATTATTTTCAGTTTTATATTGTGTTGTCAGGATGTCAGCATGTGTTTACTTGAGTACGATACTAGCATAAATAATTAGAGAATTAAAAGAACACGAAAGGAAACGTAAATAAGGTGTTCAAGCCTTAAGTACATAAGGGTCTCCATCGATAGATTGAAACGACGGATGCGCCTCAACGGTATTAAAGACTATGAAATTATCGAAATTTATTTCACTAAATGCAACATTAATTACACATCATCACACCTTGTAAATTCATAGTAGATCTTTCAGCCTCACCTTAAAAATTGAATATTAAAAAACCCGTAAAAATAAAGAATACAATTCTGATACATCATGGGCGACGTAGAAAAAGGACAAAGACTTCCTAATTCAATCTCGATAGACACCGGTATTCTTATTAGTATTTTTAAAAAAATGCTTTTAAACGTTAATCGACTGAATTTCTATAACTTGTCTTATTTATTTACACGTTCATATCTTCGTATTAACTCGTGTATTTCTCCAATGTTTACACCAAATATACTTACAGACTTGACAAGAAGTATGCATATTTATTTAATAAATTCACTAATCAAAATATGTATGCATTTTTACCGATGATCAAATAATAAATTGAAACAACAGTAGCCGGATATATAAAACAATAATTTCTTTATAAATATATGGTAGCATTTCTAATTTCACAGTGAGCCTGATAATTACCAAGTTTTTCTGTGTAGATAATATGGTTATTTTTTGTAGTACTATTAGACCCTACGGTTCTCGACGGTTAGTCTAGTCTAGCGCATATATATATATATATATATATATATATATATATATATATATATATATATATATATATATATATATATATATATATATATATAGCGTAATATAAACCGAAGTATTAAAACTTATAGTATGCTATTAATGCTCTATCCAGTATATTGAGCCTCAGTTTTATCCGGATGTTCACTAATTAAAATATTAGTTGCTTCTTATATCTTTTGTTGCATTAACTTTATATATATATATATATATATATATATATATATATATATATATATATATATATATATATATATATATATATATATGAGAAAGAAAGGATGAGAGTAATCTGACGTAATGGGAAATGAAAAAGTTAAAACCAAGAGATATTTTTTAATATATATTCATCAACGTTTCGTCTTTATTTGTAAGACTTCCTCAGGATGAAATTTTAAGAAAAATGTCATGCAAGTACATATAAATATTGGGTTGACATGATGGGTCGAGAGAAAAAGTAGTAGCCGTGACTGCTGACAGCGCAGGACCAAGGTCCAGGCTGAGAGAAGTCAGTGGTAGAGAGTGAAATGAATGTTGATCGCTGTGAGTTAAAAAGAAGTGGGGTGGGAGTGTTAGTGAATTTGTCTTAGGGTGTGAGAGAGGGGAGGGGGTACTGAGGTTTTTGTCGTGGTGAGGTGTAGTATGGATTTTGAAGATCTGGGGTAAGAGGAGGGGAGGGGAGGGGTGGAAACTCTGTGTCTTTGGTATGTAGGTAGTGTCATAGTTTTAGAAAAAGATTTGAAGAAATGAAAATAATTTTAAAATAGGCGGGGTGGGTGGCTGAGAGTCTGAAAGAAGTAGTCGAAAGGGTGTGATCAGTGAGCGGGAGAGGGGAGATTTTGATGTGGTTAGGTGTTAAATTTTTAGAGGGTAGGAGTATTGACCAGCTGGCAATGTAAGGAATGTGTAAAACTAAGTGATTAAAAAGGAAAGTGTTGAAATATGCTGTGAATATGACAATCAGTGGAAGAAAAAAGAAAGAGAAGGAGAAAAGTGATATGAATTTTGGCGAGAAATAGGTGAAATGTAGTTTTGTGCAGGCAGTGTTGAAGTTCTGAAGTTTAATTGAGGGCAGAAGGGGTTTAAATATTTAAATATTTGTGAGAATTGGTTTAGAACTTCGCTGCAGCTATGATTTCCGAATTTGTTAATCCTGCAGGAATCATTAAAATGTTGGTCTTTCCCACCAATTATTCCGCGTTTTTCCAGTTGCCGATAGTTCATAGCTCTAAAATTTACCACTAGCATACAGAACCAATAATTTATTGCTATTAAACAGTTTAAATGGTT
>OY744523.1:167357722-167455222 GCA_963556195.1 Sepiola atlantica
GTCCTCACTCTAATACATATTAAAACACCAACGTGTGAGTTTATACACCATTGATGTGTGTTCAGCTTAAATATCCATAAAGAGAAAGAACCGACATTGATTTGGGTGTAATGTGCTGTTGTACCCAGTCCATAACTCAACATTATTATTTCTATCCTTATTCAATTTGAGGAGTCGACTTCGAACTATGTTCTCCTCATTAATTAAATAGAAGAGGGTGTAAATGAAGTTGCATTAATTGAAAAAAGCGTTAGTAAATTATATGGTGTTATAGTGATCTACTCTATTTCGTGACTATACACACTTTTAGACACTATGTATAAATAGGGTTACGATGAAGTCTCGTAGTTGTCTCGGAGCAGTGTTTCTGCAACATATTCTGTATTTTTGTAAATATACACTCCTGTAAATATACCACCGTCTTGTCTTCTTTATTATCGGGTTTTCGATGTCACGAGAACTTGAACTTATTTGGGCACAACATAATCCCCACTTATTTTGCACACAACACTGGTAACGTGAACTTGGATTTATGTCAGATAAACATAACCATCACTACGACTGGCAATGTGGAATTTTCGAAAAAAAGACTACCATAGTGTCGTTGAAAACATTGATTATTACAACTATAAAAGCGAGAACTAGACAACTGTACTGGATTTTTAACACACAAATTTGCGAATTAAACACTCTAACGTCATAAAATACCATTGAAAATTAAAGGTTTTCGTTTTTGAGTCGAATGAAAAAGATTTCAAGTCATTCTGTAACACGAGGTTTTGAAATCTAAATCGTTTGACTACGGAAAAAATCCAGCAAAATGTCAGTTGATAAATAAGTTTGAAGATGCTTACTTACTGTTTTTATCGTAAAGATGTGAAACATTATCTTACAGTGAGAAAAGTTACGAACGTATTTTTCTTTTAAATATAAACGAAATGACGTAAAATAGAGGAATTTAAAAGTGCTATGCTGGTGATTATTAAGCATTAACAAGCACAACAGCTTCGACTAGAAGAAGAATTTCAAGAACAAGAAGAGACATTAAAAGGGTCACAATTGGAGCAAATGTTAAGATTTGAAGAATTGTTTCCAATACCCTACAATAACCGAAAATATACGAATTATAAAATGTGGGTCAACATATGTTGAAGACGAATGTGCATTTTCACAAAAAACTTATTTTGAGCGCTATCGATAATTTTGATTACGACCCTGAAAGAAAATGACGTTTCCATTCGCATTTCATACGAGAGGAGGTCTTTATAATACGGACTATGCGAACTGCACCGACTTTAAAAAAAGGTTTAGTTTGCTATTAAGAAAGTTTGGTATGGTTGAACATACCAACTTCTTTAATTATATATTTCCACAAGAACGCAACATTACAAATATTAATGAAATTGTTTAGCCCTAAAACGTCTCTTTTTCACAACATGTGGACATGTATTAATCTTAAAAGTAAAGAAAAAGAATACTACACTAGTTCGCTAGTGTACTTATCAAGCACTGCGATGATTTCAATTTTAAATGTCTAATCTTTTCAAAGGGTAAAGTATCAAATACGGATGTTGAAATCAGAAAACTGGTTCGGAATACACTGGAGAATGAAACCTCGTTTAATGCTTCAACATATCGCAGATGTTTGCTAACATTTTTATTAGTGTTTTCCAAGATCCAAAAGACATTGAGCAAAGCGGTGTGTAACCTATTAAAATAATCTGTAACAAAAAGAAAATTAATTTACCAACTAAATCTAGTAAACATAACAAAAATAAGTTTTTTCCTAAATCGTGGTTTGGTTGCCTACAATTAGACTGGAACCAACATTGTCCATATCGAAGGAAAAGGGTTTTTAAAAATTTCGGACGCATGGGACACAAAAGTACACACTGCAGAGTTTAAAATAAAGTTATTAAAAGTTATATTGAAGTGACAAAGTTGTACATATCACGAATTTTGTACTAGTAGAAATATTGCATAAAAAATTAAGTTACGACTTGATTCTGGCTCAGATATGTCAATACTAAATCTTCAAATGTGGAAAAAGATTGGAAAATTAACTTTGATGAGAACCAGCAAAATAGCTCAAATCGTTGCTGGTGAACACAAATAACATTTGAACGAAAACTAATGTACACACTTACTACTTATATAGGCTAAGGTTTCTTTATAAGGTTCATAAACATATCAGTAATTTGGTTGCCCCCACCCTTTTTTTGCACCCTCTCTCTTACAGACGGTGGTGCTAGTCTCAGTCTCTTCTATTAGTTTTCTTCAGAATTTTTTTGATTTATTCCTACCTTCCTTTCCTCCAGCTCGTGTGACTATTTAGTGTAGCTGTGTTCATCAATGTGATGTTCAGATGCATCTTTATAATAAAGGCTCCTATTCAAGTAGCTTCTTTCTAGAACTGCATGTTTTTGGAATTCTTTTTCTGCTGACTTGACTAAGATCAATAGGCATCTCTTCTCTTGCGATGATAATATTTCCTTGTACTTCCTTACTTCAAGTGGTTCCATGCTTTGTCTGAAGCTACTCCATAAAAATAAGTGCTGAAAATCATCAATAATTTACTCATTCATGTATCTTATCTATTTATTAAACTATTTATTTAAATGCTATTTCTTTACAATCAACATATGCCAATAAATTGACCGCTACATTTATTGATTTAACATTGTATATACATATACATATATATATATACATATACATACATATGTATATATATATATATATATATATATATATATATATATATATATATATATAAACATCCATATACATATATATATGCATTGAGTGAATCATTAGATATATGTTAATCGATTGTTCATATCGACTATTTAATCGATTACCTGTGTCATGGAATGTAATAATAGTAGTTTTTAACTGATAAAAAGAAAACATATATAATTTAGAAATTTTAAACTAAAGGTAAATAGGTATTGCTTTTAAGTATATTGTTTGAGAAGTAGTGGCCATGATATACAAAAATAAAATGCTAATAATATAGGATTTATTATATCAGGTAGTTAAATACAATTGATATTAGCTTAGTGAACAGTTGTTAGATATGTACTTCTGTCTGATATTCACTTATCTGGATTTTTGTAATTACAGCTAAGTCTGTGTGATGTAGGTTGCTTATTGTAATTACTTATTTAATTCTTGTTATATATTTTATAGTTTTTTGTTCAGGTTGACCATCATTAATAAACAGATTTTAAGTATAATCTATTTTAATATAGGTGGTATTTGAATAAAAGCATTTGTGGATTGACGTCAAAAATATATTTTCAGATTCTATTATACTCGTTAATTTGATTAATTATTTTTTTCTGTTTCTATTTTTTTGTAATTTCTTTTGTTGTATAACAACATACATTCTTTGATATCTTCCCTCGAGCTATTTTAAACTTGTTGACGTGTATAGGTTTACAAAAAAGTATGTTTTGGGCCGATATAGTTGATGGTTTATATAGCTTTATGTATTTTTATATATATTTTTTATATATTTTCAAAGTTTAATTTTTATTACCTGCAGTAATGTCATTGCGGTAATGGTCTTCTGATAAAAAGATTTTATTTGAAAACTCATGAGTTAAGGACTTTAAAGAACTTTGCTTGAACATTGAACTGTAATAAAATTTGATTCACACCTTATTCTATTCTTTCACTTCATGTATTTCTATTAATGCTCTATCCAGTATATTGAGCTTTATTTCTTCCGGATGTTCACTAATTAAAGATATTAGTTGCCTCTTACATCTTTTACATATATATATATATATATATATATATATATATATATATATATATATATATATTACAATTCAAAAAATAATTTCAATCAAACGATGAGTTGCAGCGATCTATAATTGACTTGTGTTTGGTAGTTATTTAATTACAATAACACACATATATATATCGAGTGTTTTCGGTCTCTCTATACAAGTTTTTTTCCAGGACAACCTGACATGAGGATACATCCCCCTACAAGTAAACCCTTACACAATATTCTAAATAACAGAATTCGAATCACATATAACATCTTTTGTGTATGGCTATACACTGACTTATACGATACATATTGGACCTTCTACTAGTTGTATTACTTCAAGTAACAATACTTAGCTGGATACTCCACCAGACTAGATGAATTCTTGTCCTGGAATTCGGTAAGCCCAATATATATATATATATATATATATATATATATATATATATATATATATATAAAGGGTAAGGTACACGATAATTCATGAAAATGAAATGCCGTGGTAGACAAAATGTGTGAAAAAAGACAAACGGAAAACAGGTTAAAATGCAGGAGAAAACGAAACCAAGAGATTTGACCGGTTTCGTTCGTATTAAGGAACGTCTTGTTTTTGTTTTTCTATTGCATTTTAACCTGTTTTCCGTAGTCTTTTCACACACACACACACTTACACACACACACACACGCACACACACACACACACACATATATATATATATATATATATATATATATATATATATATATATATATATATATATATATATATAACGGACTGAATGACGTTTGAACTTATTTGTGCACAAATGAATTTTATTTTTATTTATTTAGTTTTTTAGATTTATCTTAAAAAATATATCAGCCACACTTTTCAAAGAATTAAAAATAATATAAGTGTTCCTGAACAAAGGGCTGTGGTTCAAATGACCTGAGCTGTGATCATTTGGCATTACAACTTTGCCAGTGTGAACTTAGTTACACTAGACTCCTTTTCCTCACTTTCTATAGATCAAGTATGCAAATTGAATCAGTCTTTTATCTTGTGTTCTCCGTACTGCGAACTGCATTTTATCGTTTTTATAAGCTTGGGAAGTTGTGGAGTTTCTAACAGCCCAGTGACCGCTGTTCAAGTGAAAGCCTTTAACTAATCAGTTTCTAGATCGAAACTTGTAAATATTTGCTGGATTTCATTTCCAAGATGTAAAAACAATGTTCACCAAAGCGTTTCACTCGTTTTGTAAACAAACACTCTGATTTACTGTTTCTAAATTGCGTATCGCGAAGTTTTTAGAATTAAAAAAAATATACCTATTTAAAAAATGGCATTGCCGTTTTTTATCCCAACAAAATAGTTACTCGGGTTTTGTAATGAAATACTTGCGAAACTGTGCCCCGTTGGGTCAACGTTGCTACATTGTACATTAGTGTATATATATTTATGTTCCCCAAAACAAGGCAAGACGCCACTGTAGACGTAAGGGGCTACTAGGAATTAGGGAGTAGGTTTAGGGTGTCATTCTAATTTGGGAGCTGTGCAGCGAGATGTCTATTTATATTAGTTTTAAACCTCTACATGTCGGTACAGTCGGGGAAACAGGGTGCAGGGAGGGAGTTCCAGAGGCCATCAGCACGAGGAAAGAAGCTATTGGAGTAGAGGGCTCTCCGGCATCTGAGAACCTTCACAGTGAATGGATGAGATTTAGCTGATTGTCGAGTTGGTCTAGTGAATTTACGTCGAGGGGGCACGAGAGTAGCAAGCTTATCGGAGCATAATCTATTGAAGTATTTGCCATTACCCGAATGTTAACAAAAATAAAACCCATATTATAAAGATATATTTATTGGAAGGTTATGGGACATTTATTCGGTTTGAATAAGTTGTATAACTATTTACGAAACATTCTGATTTACAATATTCTTTTACGTTTTTTGATCATCAACATAATTAATATGTTACTGCCTTTGGCCTGGATCATGAATGTTTACTGAAAAGGTTATATACGAATCTTCACGTATCAAAACAATTGAAAATTCAGAAACAATTTAAATCTAATAAAATGTATTTCTTAACTAAATTGATTTTGATTTCTAACAATCAAATGTTCCAAATAATCATAATACGTGGAGACATTTTGTATTTACAAGGATGTATTTACTGTTTGTACGTTCAATTCAATGCAACAAATTTGGCCAAAAGAAAAAAAAATAGCATGCTTCAGTTGCAATGTAAAGAAAAGTTGGAATAAATTGACACAGAGGAGCATACAATAGCGTATCATCTATACAATTTTTCCTTGAATTGACGCATTTACTACATCACCTGAAAGTCCATTACAAGGTTGAGGGATCATGATTGAGGAAGCGGCCCTTCTCCAGTTCAATCGATATCGGCGGTGAAAGAGTTCCTGGTAAAGACTACGTTGACCTCTGTCTGGTGCACGAGTTAATATAGTTCCTAAGAAAGACCGTGATGGGAATTGAGAAGATTGTAACCCAAAATGAGATCACCTCGTTATCATCGGCGCTCGATGGAGAAAAGGTGGTGCTAATATCGATACTGAACCAGTTTTCGTGAGGTATGACTCGGAAGCGTTCGGCTGTCCTACGCAAACGCCCGAGAGTTGACGAGCCGATTTGTACCAGACGACAATTTTGATACGGTGGTGCGTCCTATTATAATAATGCTTGGCTTGTTTTTTTGTTGTTGTAAGGGTTAGGGTTGGGGTTTAGGGTTAGGGTTAGGGTTAAAAATATTTGTTTGATAACAGTAATTTCGCTCTGTGTTGCTTGTTTTATTTGTTTTGTTGTTTAAAAAATGTCTTGCAACTATAACTAAAATTATGGGACGCAGCAACGTATCAAAATAAAAAAATATTTATTTGATAACAGTAACTTCGCTATGTTTTGCTTGTTTTTGTTGTTGTTTCTTTTAGAACATTTCTTGAAAATATAACTTACAATCACAGGACGCAGCACCGTATCAAAATTGTCGTATGGTACCATTCGGCTCGTCAACACTCGGGCGTTTGCGTGGGGCAGCCGAACGCTTCCGAGTCGAACCGCACGAAAACTGGTTCAGGATCGATATCAGTACGGAAAAGATAAACATTCTTGAGTCGGCTTTTGTAGTGCAGATTCCTTCGACCCTATAACATTCGAGTAGCCAGTCTTTGAACTCTATTAACATATAACGTATTAGATATGGAGCAGAGGTCTGGACACCATACCTTAACACACATTACTTTTCTATTTACTATTAATCGAATATTTATTGTTATCGGCATACATTTTGTTTAAATAAAACCAAACTTAATAAATAATATTTCATATAACTTTTATTTTACAAATTTGCATTTAGCAGTAATCTCTTTTCTCTGTACAGACAACGAACGTCTTCAGGAAAATATGACTCTAAACTTTATCAGCCAACGCAAATGGAATCCACAATCTTATTATCTAATAATAATGTTTACGCAAAAATGCGTACATTTTGGAGGCAAGTTTTGTAACTTTGTTGATGTTAGAATTTCCCGGAAAAGAAAGAAAACAACAGAAATGCTGATGTTTAATTATTGGATTATATATACGAATAAGAAGTGACGTAAATAAGTACATGTTTAGCAATATAAGTATGATGCGAAAAGAAAAAGAATACTTACCTGCTGAATCGTTTGTTTGTTAAAGTTTTATTTTAGTGTAAAATCTAACGTTGTGTTTTCACGAACAATTAGATGAGTAATATGTATGTAAACGTAGATCTGACTGGTTGTTTTACAAATTGTGAGACGGTGCAACTTAAGCGAATTTCCTTGTGAAATAATTGCCACACGGTGTTTGAGGAGGGTAAGAGTTATAAATTGATAGAGAAATTAGCGTGCTATCGTCTCTTTTGAGAATGCAGTAAGGAGAGTTAGTAGGAAGGGATAACTAATAGGAATTAATGTTAAATGTTAAAAATATGTGTAAGTTGCTAAACACGGTCGAAATAAGGTGGTGTTGATTTAGTTTGCTTGTCTTCTAACTGATTTGGAAGGGGAAAATCAAGTTCACTGTATATAGTAGAATATGATACTACAGTTTATCAGTATTAACAGTTGGTTTCGTTGTAATGTATGTAGATGGATTCATTTCGTATTTACAACTATTACATTTTATATCAATATCTACGAAATTTTAAAATTGCGTCGAATATGAAATTTAAATAAAAACATTATTCATAATTAATTTAATTTCTACGGCATTTTTTACGCATCTAAATTTTTTAAAATAAAAACGACATTTTAAATATTTTGTTTATTTCACAATTCTTTTTTTTTAACATAGTTCACCCCAAACAAGGCAGGCCACTACTGTAGACGTAAGGTGCTACTGAGAAAAAGGAAAAGGGGAGAAGGTTGGGGGGGCAGCCTAAATTGAGATCTGCGCAGCGAGATGTCTGTTTACATTAGTTTTAAATTTCTGCATGTCAGTACTGACGGAGAAACAGGGGGCAGGGAGGGAGTTCCAGAGGTCAGCAGCACGAGGAAAGAAGCTATTTGAGTAGAAGGCTCTCCGGTATCTGGGGACCTTCAGAGTGAATGGATGGGATTTAGTTGATTGTCGAGTTAGTCTAGTGAATTTACGTCGAGGGGATACCAGAGTAGACAATTCATCGGAGCATAATCCATTGAAGTATTTGTAAAACAAGCACCACTACATTGCGGCGATGGGACAGGGACTGGAGCTTGGTTGACAGTGAAGGACCTATTAGGTTGGCGACTTTTTGGGACATTGTCAAGGAGGGAGAGACTAGTAGATGATGCACCAGCCCAGATGTGGCAACAATACTCCATGCATGGGCGGATGGTGACTTTGCAGAGATACATGATAATGTCAGGTGTGTGGAGCTTACTAACACGGTAAAAGGATCAAACCTTGTCAATGTCTTCAATGTATATGTTACAATTCATGTTACCTGTGAATGTTAGGCCGAGGAGTTTGAATGATGAACTCTCAGGTAGGGTGTTATTTGCCATGAAAATTGCTAGTTGGAGAGGTTTCTTGTAGTTATTGTGGCATTAAAAGTTACCAACCATTTATGACCCCAATCCACTACAGCCTGGACGTCATTTTCTAATGATTCAGCCAATGCCTCGGATATGATCGCGTCGGTTTTTCCAACATGGTGAGAGTAAAGCGTGGTGTCACCAGCAAATAAACCAATCTCAGACTCTATGTCATCAGGGAGTTCGTTTATATAGATCAGGAACAACAAAGGTCCAAGGATAGATCCCTTGGGTACACCAGCATGTATGTCATGTTGCTTAGAAAAACGGCCATCGAGGACAACCTGGATTTTTCTTTTGATTAGGAATGGGCTAGTTATATTAAGTGATTGCCCAGTAATACCGTATGAGCGTATTTTCAGAAGAATCCCTTATGTCATACCTTGTCAAAGGCCTTGGATATAGCAAGCGCTACTGCCCTAGCTTCTCCTGCCTTGTCGAATGTATGATCCATGCGTTCAGAGATGACCGTTAGGATGTCTGCAGTAGAGCGTGCTTGTCTAAATCCATACTGGCGGTCAGAAAGAAGTTTAGCATTAACTAAGTGCCGTACTATTGCTAGATTGATTAAGGATTCTAAGATTTTAGCAAACATCGGCAGTAGACTGATTGGGCGGTAGTTCTGAGGATCGGTTCTATTCCCAGAATTCATGTAGACTGGTACCACTGAGGCAATTTTCCAGCTATCGGGGGAGCAAGATTCAGCTAGGCATTAATTTTAGAGTTTGGAGAAGACAGGGGCCAGTTCAACAGAGCATTTATTTATTACTATTACAGGCATAAGACCAGGCCCGCAAGCTTTGGATGTGTCAAGGTTTTTTATGATGTCTCTGACCTGGGATCGGATGATGACCAGAGTATCAAATGGGGCTTCTATAAAAAAAATGTAATTTTCTCTTGCAATATGTTAATATGATCCAATTTATTTTCTTTTGCACTGTATTTTGTAACACGAGTTTTAAGAAAATTACGAAGACAAGGTTTTACATTATATTCTACTGTGAAATATTCGACTAAACAATAGACGTACACGCGGGGGATACGGGAGATAACAGCTATTACACGCACATACACACACATACATATATATATGGTAAACAGCTGAAGATCCCCGTGTTAATATTAGATGCTTACGTTAAGGTCTCCTGCTTTTGTTTCGCTGTTAGATACTTAATCCCCCTTTTTATTTTATTTACTTACTATTATATATTATTTATTTATGAATTTTCCAACAAATGTTAAGTCTACACTATTTTGGATTTAGTTAGTTTCTCTGGGAATTTAAACTGCATTTTCCTTCTTTTTTTTTTTTTGTCTTTTTGTTTAAAATAACTCAAAGCTTCTTTAGACTATATATATATATATATATATATATATATATATATATATATATATATATATATATATATGTATATATATATATATATAATAGTAACTGTGTGTATGTGTTCGCCTGATCTTTGTTTCTTATGTTCACCAAAACCGCTGGACAAAATTGCTTGAAAATTGGCATGATGGCAATAAATATATCACTTTAATGCTGGGGGTTTCCGGGTGGCACAACCTCCACGTAAAACTGCTTTTCCTTAGATTCAATGAAATTTAAACCATAGGTAAATTACCAAAAAATGATGTATATATATATCTGGGGGGTGGTTTTTGACAAAGGGTTACACCTATGTGGGGTCCCCCGACCAAAGGTTGTGGGAGAGATGCCTTTAAAGCAGCATGTCATTCCCACTCTTCGGATGGCCCGACCACACGTGGATATAATTAACAGAATAAAACAAACAAAGGGAAGAAAAAAAACATTAATACTATATCCTGATCGTGGAAGATCTCAAACAGTTATGTATACATCGATAATATTTAATAACTAACGCCCCAATAATAATCAGATAATAGTTCGATCTAGCATTGTTTAAAACAGAAAACCACCCATCAGAATACAGGTTTCGACAAATATTTGCACCAAGAAGGTAATTATCGATAGCAGATGCATGTGCCTGGAAATTTCCGGATGTCCTCGAAACCTTGTGAGAACGTATATGAGTTACGTGTTGGACTATTCTAATTTCTAACCTTTGGGATATCTTACCTACGTAGTAAGCTCCATACTGACATATGGATTTTTAACCAACCCGATTATTTTGAATGGCAGGCAAAACATTCGTAGGGAAAGAAGTAAAATGTATAGGGCATTGCAGTGCTGGTCAAAAATGTGTTTTTTCCCTTACTTGCATAATTGAGGTTTTTCATCAAAAAGCTCTGTCACTTCTGCAAATCAAAATTCAATCAACGCTCATGTTTTATTAGTTTTATTTTGAGTAATTCGATACGATAGAACTTGACTGGATCAAAATTAGACTTCTCATTTTGAAATAATATCTATGATTCTGATATTTCAAACGAACATACTATTTTAAAAAGCCTCTTCCTTTTTCTATGTTTTTTTTTAAAGAAATCACCATCATATTGACACTCGTTTACACTAATATAATATACATCCTTTAAAACCAAAGTCATTTCCATTAGGAGATGATATGTATGGAGAGCAGGTGTTTCAATATAAACTCAGTCCGAACCAGAGGACATTTCTCGTGTTTCCACAGAGAACGGGTTCGCGTAAAAAGAGATTTGAACCGTTATATACTAGATAAATACCCCTCCCAGAACGTGTACAATTTATTTCACAAACACAACAGTTTTGAAACAATTTTATGTCATCTTACGTATATTAAAATTAAGATATAATGATACACCACTTAATGTCTACAATCTTAATTCCAATCTAATCAAAATGCATTAAATAATTTTGATTCAAGAATATGCCTAAAAGGGTTCAGCTTCAGGAGTCCTAATATAGAATTGAACTTCAGAGAATCTTGCAATAGTCTAAAATATTTAAATGTTAAAATGGAAGGTTGTTTACATATTATGCATTCGAAAATGTCTTTAAAATACCTCAAAGAAACTTAAATTACAATATATCTACTGTTGTAAAATAGGTATTGTTACGATTTACCACAAATGTAAAGTATTTGAATTTTAACAAAAGGCTTCAACCCCCACTATGTTTGAATTGAATACAAATTACTACAATAAAATATAGCCCACATACCCCACCAAGACAATCTGTGTTCCAGAATACATGATGATTGGTTTCATGGTTTAGGAGTGTATTGTCTCCTGAGAAATATATATATATATATATATATATATATATATATATATATATATATATATATATATATACCTAACTGTATATACATGTACCCCTAAACTTAAAAGATTACAAGAAAAATAATATGTTCATGTTACTCACCGTGGTGGCCAGTATATATATATATATATATACAAAATAAGAACATTGTTTATATCAGTTTAAAGAATGCTAGTATAACGATATTTATATACATATATATATATACATATATATATATATATGTATATAAATATATATATAATATATATATATGTATATATATATATGTATATATATATATATATATGTATATATATATATATGTATATATATAATATATATATATATATATATATATATATATATATATATATATATATATATATACACGATCCGGTCATTCTTCTCGGGATTACCCTCTCCCCAAAACTATTTAAATATATACCGATACCTAATTTTATGTAGATATAGCTATATTAGAAAATACGAGCATAGAGATTTATATTTTTACGCAATCAAAATTATAGGACAGTTTATTAAAGTAAAGGTAAGAAATACTCTTAAAATATTGCAGCTAAGAATACATTTTGCTAACAAAATGTTTATATTCGTAAAATATTAAAGCATTATGAATTAAAATATTACAAAATACTATAAAATTGATTTTGAATATCATTACTCCATAATCAACAAGTAACACACTTATATACAGTAAAGCGGCTTAACTGTCACTTTCAGGGAAAGGTGATCACTTTTACAAACTGAAAAATAAGCGGAACAGTTTTACGCAATAGAATCTATGAAATAAAAAAACACTTTCATGAATATAGATAATTAGAAATTAGTATGAAATAAAAAAAAACTTTCATGAATATAGATAATTAGTAATTAGTATGAAATAAAAACAATAAACTTTCAGGAATTAAGATAACTAGTAAATTAGTATGAAATAAAAAAACACTTTCATGAATATAGATAATTAGTAATTAGTATGAAATAAAAAAAACTTTCATGAATATAGATAATTAGTAATTAGTATGAAATAAAAACAATAAACTTTCAGGAATTAAGATTACTAGTAAATTAGTATGAAATAAAAAATAAACTTTCAGGAATTAAGATAACTAGTAAATTAGTATGAAATAAAAACAATAAACTTTCAGGAATTAAGATTACTAGTAAATTAGTATGAAATAAAAACAATAAACTTTCAGGAATTAAGATAACTAGTAAATTAGTATGAAATAAAAATCAATAAACTTTCAAGAATCAAGATAACTAGTAAATTAGTATGAAATAAAAACAATAAACTTTCAGGAATTAAGATTACTAGTAAATTAGTATAAAATAAATAACAATAAACTTTCTAGGAATTAAGATAACTAGTAAATTAGTATGAAATAAAAACAATAAACTTTCAGGAATTAAGATAACTAGTAAATTAGTATGAAATAAAAACAATAAACTTTCAGGAATTAAGATTACTAGTAAATAAGTATGAAATAAAAACAATAAACTTTCAGGAATTAAGATAACTAGTAAATTAGTATGAAATAAAAAACAATAAACTTTCAGGAATCAAGATAACTAGTAAATTAGTATGAAATAAAAACAATAAACTTTCATGAATATAGATAATTAGTAATTAGTATGAAATAAAAACAATAAACTTTCAGGAATTAAGATTACTAGTAAATTAGTATGAAACAAAAACAATAAACTTTCAGGAATTAAGATAACTAGTAAATTAGTATGAAATAAAAACAATAAACTTTCATGACTATAGATAATTAGTAATTAGTATAAAATAAAAACAATAAACTTTCAGGAATTAAGATAACTAGTAAATTAGTACGAAATAAAAACAATAAACTTTCAGGAATTAAGATTACTAGTAAATTAGTATGAAATAAAAACAATAAACTTTCAGGAATTAAGATTACTAGTAAATTAGTATGAAATAAAAAACAATAAACTTTCAGGAATTAAGATAACTAGTAAATTAGTATGAAATAAAAACAATAAACTTTCAGGAATTAAGATCACTAGTAAATTAGTATGAAATAAAAACAATAAACTTTCAGGAATTAAGATAACTAGTAAATTAGTATGAAATAAAAACAATAAACTTTCAGGAATTAAGATAATTAGTAATTAGTATGAAATAAAAACTATAAACTTTCAGGAATTAAGATTACTAGAAAATTAGTATGAAATAAAAACAATTAAATTCCAGGAATTAAGATAACTAGTAAATTAGTATGAAATAAACACAATAAACTTTCAGGAATTAAGATAACTAGTAAATTAGTATGAAATAAAAACAATAAACTTTCAGGAATTAAGATTACTAGTAAATTAGTATGAAATAAAAAAACACTTTCATGAATATAGATAATTAGTAATTAGTATGAAATAAAAAAAACTTTCATGAATATAGATAATTAGTAATTAGTATGAAATAAAAACAATAAACTTTCAGGAATTAAGATTACTAGTAAATTAGTATGAAATAAAAAATAAACTTTCAGGAATTAAGATAACTAGTAAATTAGTATGAAATAAAAACAATAAACTTTCAGGAATTAAGATTACTAGTAAATTAGTATGAAATAAAAACAATAAACTTTCAGGAATTAAGATAACTAGTAAATTAGTATGAAATAAAAAACAATAAACTTTCAAGAATCAAGATAACTAGAAAATTAGTATGAAATAAAAACAATAAACTTTCAGGAATTAAGATTACTAGTAAATTAGTATGAAATAAAAAACAATAAACTTTCAGGAATTAAGATAACTAGTAAATTAGTATGAAATAAAAACAATAAACTTTCAGGAATTAAGATAACTAGTAAATTAGTATGAAATAAAAACAATAAACTTTCAGGAATTAAGATTACTAGTAAATTAGTATGAAATAAAAACAATAAACCTTCAGGAATTATTATAACTAGTAAATTAGTATGAAATAAAAAACAATAAACTTTCAGGAATTAAGATAACTAGTAAATTAGTATGAAATAAAAACAATAAACTTTCAGGAATTAAGATTACTAGTAAATTAGTATGAAATAAAAAAACACTTTCATGAATATAGATAATTAGTAATTAGTATGAAATAAAAAAAACTTTCATGAATATAGATAATTAGTAATTAGTATGAAATAAAAACAATAAACTTTTAGGAATTAAGATAATTAGTAATTAGTATAAAATAAAAACAATAAACTTTCAGGAATTAAGATTACTAGTAAATTAGTATGAAATAAAAACAATAAACTTTCAGGAATTAAGATAACTAGTAAATTAGTATGAAATAAAAACAATAAACTTTCAGGAATTAAGATCACTAGTAAATTAGTATGAAATAAAAACAATAAACTTTCAGGACTTAAGATAACTAGTAAATTAGTATGAAATAAAAACAATAAACTTTCAGGAATTAAGATAACTAGTAAATTAGTATGAAATAAAAACAATAAACTTTCAGGAATTAAGATAATTAGTAATTAGTATTAAATAAAAACTATAAACTTTCAGGAATTAAGATAACTAGAAAATTAGTATGAAATAAAAACAATTAAATTCCAGGAATTAAGATAACTAGTAAATTAGTATGAAATAAAAACAATACACTTTCAGGAATTAAGATAACTAGTAAATTAGTATGAAATAAAAACAATAAACTTTCAGAGATTTAAGATAACTAGTAAATTAGTATGAAATAAAAACAATAAACTTTCAGGAATAAAGATAACTAGTAAATTAGTATGAAATAAAAACAATAAACTTTCATGAATATACATAATTAGTAATTAGTATGAAATAAAAACAATAAACTTTCAGGAATTAAGATTACTAGTAAATTAGTATGAAATAAAAAACAATAAACTTTCAGGAATCAAGATAACTAGTAAATTAGTATGAAATAAAAACAATAAACTTTCAGGAATTAAGATAACTAGTAAATTAGTATGAAACAAAAAACAATAAACTTTCAGGAATTAAGATAACAAGTAAATTAGTATGAAATAAAAACAATAAACTTTCAGGAATTAAGATTACTAGTAAATTAGTATGAAACAAAACCAATAAACTTTCATGAATATAGATAACTAGTAAATTAGTATGAAATAAAAACAAGAAACTTTCAGGAATTAAGATTACTAGTAAATTAGTATGAAATAAAAACAATAAACTTTCAGGAATTAAGATAACTAGTAAATTAGTATTAAATAAAAACAATAAACTTTCAGGAATTAAGATAACTAGTAAATTAGTATGAAATAAAAAAAATAAACTTTCAGGAATTGAGATAACTAGTAAATTAGTATGTAATAAAAACAATAAACTTTCATGAATATAGATAATTAGTAATTAATATGAAATAAAAACAATAAACTTTCAGGAATTAAGATTACTAGTAAATTAGTATGAAATAAAAACAATATACTTTCAGGAATTAAGATTACTAGTAAATTAGTATGAAATAAAAACAAGAAACTTTCAGGAATTAAGATAACTAGTAAATTAGTATGAAATAAAAACAATAAACTTTCAGGAATTAAGATAACTAGTAAATTAGTATGAAATAAAAAACAATAAACTTTCAGGAATCAAGATAACTAGTAAATTAGTATGAAATAAAAACAATTAAATTCCAGGAATTAAGATAACTAGTAAATTAGTATGAAACAAAAAAAATAAACTTTCATGAATATAGATAATTACTAATTAGTATAAAAAAAAAACAATAAACTTTCAGGAATTAAGATTACTAGTAAATTAGTATGAAATAAAAACAATAAACTTTAAGGAATTAAGATAACTAGTAAATTAGTATTAAATAAAAACGATAAACTTTCAGGAATCAAGATAACTAGTAAATCAGTATGAAATAAAAAAAATAAACTTTCAGGAATTAAGATAACTAGTAAATTAGTATGAAATAAAAACAATAAACTTTCAGGAATTAAGATAACTAGTAAATTAGTATGAAATAAAAACAACACACTTTCAGGAATTAAGATAACTAGTAAATTAGTATGAAATAAAAAACAATAAACTTTCAGGAATCAAGACACCTAGTAAATTAGTATAAAATAAAAACAATTAAATTCCAGGAATTAAGATAACTAGTAAATTAGTATGAAACAAAAACAATAAACTTTCATGAATATAGATAATTACTTATTAGTATGAAATAAAAACAATAAACTTTCATGACTATAGATAATTAGTAATTAGTATAAAATAAAAACAATAAACTTTCAGGAATTAAGATAACTAGTAAATTAGTACGAAATAAAAACAATAAACTTTCAGGAATTAAGATTACTAGTAAATTAGTATGAAATAAAAACAATAAACTTTCAGGAATTAAGATTACTAGTAAATTAGTATGAAATAAAAAACAATAAACTTTCAGGAATTAAGATAACTAGTAAATTAGTATGAAATAAAAACAATAAACTTTCAGGAATTAAGATCACTAGTAAATTAGTATGAAATAAAAACAATAAACTTTCAGGAATTAAGATAACTAGTAAATTAGTATGAAATAAAAACAATAAACTTTCAGGAATTAAGATAATTAGTAATTAGTATGAAATAAAAACTATAAACTTTCAGGAATTAAGATTACTAGAAAATTAGTATGAAATAAAAACAATTAAATTCCAGGAATTAAGATAACTAGTAAATTAGTATGAAATAAACACAATAAACTTTCAGGAATTAAGATAACTAGTAAATTAGTATGAAATAAAAACAATAAACTTTCAGGAATTAAGATTACTAGTAAATTAGTATGAAATAAAAAAACACTTTCATGAATATAGATAATTAGTAATTAGTATGAAATAAAAAAAACTTTCATGAATATAGATAATTAGTAATTAGTATGAAATAAAAACAATAAACTTTCAGGAATTAAGATTACTAGTAAATTAGTATGAAATAAAAAATAAACTTTCAGGAATTAAGATAACTAGTAAATTAGTATGAAATAAAAACAATAAACTTTCAGGAATTAAGATTACTAGTAAATTAGTATGAAATAAAAACAATAAACTTTCAGGAATTAAGATAACTAGTAAATTAGTATGAAATAAAAAACAATAAACTTTCAAGAATCAAGATAACTAGAAAATTAGTATGAAATAAAAACAATAAACTTTCAGGAATTAAGATTACTAGTAAATTAGTATGAAATAAAAAACAATAAACTTTCAGGAATTAAGATAACTAGTAAATTAGTATGAAATAAAAACAATAAACTTTCAGGAATTAAGATAACTAGTAAATTAGTATGAAATAAAAACAATAAACTTTCAGGAATTAAGATTACTAGTAAATTAGTATGAAATAAAAACAATAAACCTTCAGGAATTATTATAACTAGTAAATTAGTATGAAATAAAAAACAATAAACTTTCAGGAATTAAGATAACTAGTAAATTAGTATGAAATAAAAACAATAAACTTTCAGGAATTAAGATTACTAGTAAATTAGTATGAAATAAAAAAACACTTTCATGAATATAGATAATTAGTAATTAGTATGAAATAAAAAAAACTTTCATGAATATAGATAATTAGTAATTAGTATGAAATAAAAACAATAAACTTTTAGGAATTAAGATAATTAGTAATTAGTATAAAATAAAAACAATAAACTTTCAGGAATTAAGATTACTAGTAAATTAGTATGAAATAAAAACAATAAACTTTCAGGAATTAAGATAACTAGTAAATTAGTATGAAATAAAAACAATAAACTTTCAGGAATTAAGATCACTAGTAAATTAGTATGAAATAAAAACAATAAACTTTCAGGACTTAAGATAACTAGTAAATTAGTATGAAATAAAAACAATAAACTTTCAGGAATTAAGATAACTAGTAAATTAGTATGAAATAAAAACAATAAACTTTCAGGAATTAAGATAATTAGTAATTAGTATTAAATAAAAACTATAAACTTTCAGGAATTAAGATAACTAGAAAATTAGTATGAAATAAAAACAATTAAATTCCAGGAATTAAGATAACTAGTAAATTAGTATGAAATAAAAACAATACACTTTCAGGAATTAAGATAACTAGTAAATTAGTATGAAATAAAAACAATAAACTTTCAGAGATTTAAGATAACTAGTAAATTAGTATGAAATAAAAACAATAAACTTTCAGGAATAAAGATAACTAGTAAATTAGTATGAAATAAAAACAATAAACTTTCATGAATATACATAATTAGTAATTAGTATGAAATAAAAACAATAAACTTTCAGGAATTAAGATTACTAGTAAATTAGTATGAAATAAAAAACAATAAACTTTCAGGAATCAAGATAACTAGTAAATTAGTATGAAATAAAAACAATAAACTTTCAGGAATTAAGATAACTAGTAAATTAGTATGAAACAAAAAACAATAAACTTTCAGGAATTAAGATAACAAGTAAATTAGTATGAAATAAAAACAATAAACTTTCAGGAATTAAGATTACTAGTAAATTAGTATGAAACAAAACCAATAAACTTTCATGAATATAGATAACTAGTAAATTAGTATGAAATAAAAACAAGAAACTTTCAGGAATTAAGATTACTAGTAAATTAGTATGAAATAAAAACAATAAACTTTCAGGAATTAAGATAACTAGTAAATTAGTATTAAATAAAAACAATAAACTTTCAGGAATTAAGATAACTAGTAAATTAGTATGAAATAAAAAAAAAAAACTTTCAGGAATTGAGATAACTAGTAAATTAGTATGTAATAAAAACAATAAACTTTCATGAATATAGATAATTAGTAATTAATATGAAATAAAAACAATAAACTTTCAGGAATTAAGATTACTAGTAAATTAGTATGAAATAAAAACAATATACTTTCAGGAATTAAGATTACTAGTAAATTAGTATGAAATAAAAACAAGAAACTTTCAGGAATTAAGATAACTAGTAAATTAGTATGAAATAAAAACAATAAACTTTCAGGAATTAAGATAACTAGTAAATTAGTATGAAATAAAAAACAATAAACTTTCAGGAATCAAGATAACTAGTAAATTAGTATGAAATAAAAACAATTAAATTCCAGGAATTAAGATAACTAGTAAATTAGTATGAAACAAAAAAAATAAACTTTCATGAATATAGATAATTACTAATTAGTATAAAAAAAAAACAATAAACTTTCAGGAATTAAGATTACTAGTAAATTAGTATGAAATAAAAACAATAAACTTTAAGGAATTAAGATAACTAGTAAATTAGTATTAAATAAAAACAATAAACTTTCAGGAATCAAGATAACTAGTAAATCAGTATGAAATAAAAAAAATAAACTTTCAGGAATTAAGATAACTAGTAAATTAGTATGAAATAAAAACAATAAACTTTCAGGAATTAAGATAACTAGTAAATTAGTATGAAATAAAAACAACACACTTTCAGGAATTAAGATAACTAGTAAATTAGTATGAAATAAAAAACAATAAACTTTCAGGAATCAAGACACCTAGTAAATTAGTATAAAATAAAAACAATTAAATTCCAGGAATTAAGATAACTAGTAAATTAGTATGAAACAAAAACAATAAACTTTCATGAATATAGATAATTACTTATTAGTATGAAATAAAAACAATAAACTTTCAGGAATTAAGATAACTAGTAAATTAGTATGAAATAAAAACAATAAACTTTCAATAATTAAGATAACTAGTAAATTAGTATGAAATAAAAACAATAAACTTTCAGGAATTAAGATAACTAGTAAATTAGTATGAAATAAAAAAAATCAACTTTCAGGAATTAAGATAACTAGTAAATTAGTATGAAATAAAAACAATAAACTTTCAGGAATAAAGATAACTAGTAAATTAGTATGAAATAAAAACAATAAACTTTCATGAATATAGATAATTAGTAATTAGTATGAAATAAAAACAATATACTTTCAGGAATTAAGATAACTAGTAAATTAGTATGAAATAAAAACAATACACTTTAAGGAATTAAGATCACTAGTAAATTAGTAGGAAATAAAAACAATAAACTTTCAGGAATTAAGATAACTAAAAAATTAGTATGAAATAAAATACAATAAACTTTCAGGAATTTAGATAACTAGTAAATTAGTATGAAATAAAAACAATAAACTTTCAATAATTAAGATAACTAGTAAATTAGTATGAAATAAAAACAATAAACTTTCAGGAATTAAGATAACTAGTAAATTAGTATGAAATAAAAAAAATCAACTTTCAGGAATTAAGATAACTAGAAAATTAGTATGAAATAAAAACAATTAAATTCCAGGAATTAAGATAACTAGTAAATTAGTATGAAATAAAAACAATACACTTTCAGGAATTAAGATAACTAGTAAATTAGTATGAAATAAAAACAATAAACTTTCAGAGATTTAAGATAACTAGTAAATTAGTATGAAATAAAAACAATAAACTTTCAGGAATAAAGATAACTAGTAAATTAGTATGAAATAAAAACAATAAACTTTCATGAATATACATAATTAGTAATTAGTATGAAATAAAAACAATAAACTTTCAGGAATTAAGATTACTAGTAAATTAGTATGAAATAAAAAACAATAAACTTTCAGGAATCAAGATAACTAGTAAATTAGTATGAAATAAAAACAATAAACTTTCAGGAATTAAGATAACTAGTAAATTAGTATGAAACAAAAAACAATAAACTTTCAGGAATTAAGATAACAAGTAAATTAGTATGAAATAAAAACAATAAACTTTCAGGAATTAAGATTACTAGTAAATTAGTATGAAACAAAACCAATAAACTTTCATGAATATAGATAACTAGTAAATTAGTATGAAATAAAAACAAGAAACTTTCAGGAATTAAGATTACTAGTAAATTAGTATGAAATAAAAACAATAAACTTTCAGGAATTAAGATAACTAGTAAATTAGTATTAAATAAAAACAATAAACTTTCAGGAATTAAGATAACTAGTAAATTAGTATGAAATAAAAAAAAAAAACTTTCAGGAATTGAGATAACTAGTAAATTAGTATGTAATAAAAACAATAAACTTTCATGAATATAGATAATTAGTAATTAATATGAAATAAAAACAATAAACTTTCAGGAATTAAGATTACTAGTAAATTAGTATGAAATAAAAACAATATACTTTCAGGAATTAAGATTACTAGTAAATTAGTATGAAATAAAAACAAGAAACTTTCAGGAATTAAGATAACTAGTAAATTAGTATGAAATAAAAACAATAAACTTTCAGGAATTAAGATAACTAGTAAATTAGTATGAAATAAAAAACAATAAACTTTCAGGAATCAAGATAACTAGTAAATTAGTATGAAATAAAAACAATTAAATTCCAGGAATTAAGATAACTAGTAAATTAGTATGAAACAAAAAAAATAAACTTTCATGAATATAGATAATTACTAATTAGTATAAAAAAAAAACAATAAACTTTCAGGAATTAAGATTACTAGTAAATTAGTATGAAATAAAAACAATAAACTTTAAGGAATTAAGATAACTAGTAAATTAGTATTAAATAAAAACAATAAACTTTCAGGAATCAAGATAACTAGTAAATCAGTATGAAATAAAAAAAATAAACTTTCAGGAATTAAGATAACTAGTAAATTAGTATGAAATAAAAACAATAAACTTTCAGGAATTAAGATAACTAGTAAATTAGTATGAAATAAAAACAACACACTTTCAGGAATTAAGATAACTAGTAAATTAGTATGAAATAAAAAACAATAAACTTTCAGGAATCAAGACACCTAGTAAATTAGTATAAAATAAAAACAATTAAATTCCAGGAATTAAGATAACTAGTAAATTAGTATGAAACAAAAACAATAAACTTTCATGAATATAGATAATTACTTATTAGTATGAAATAAAAACAATAAACTTTCAGGAATTAAGATAACTAGTAAATTAGTATGAAATAAAAACAATAAACTTTCAATAATTAAGATAACTAGTAAATTAGTATGAAATAAAAACAATAAACTTTCAGGAATTAAGATAACTAGTAAATTAGTATGAAATAAAAAAAATCAACTTTCAGGAATTAAGATAACTAGTAAATTAGTATGAAATAAAAACAATAAACTTTCAGGAATAAAGATAACTAGTAAATTAGTATGAAATAAAAACAATAAACTTTCATGAATATAGATAATTAGTAATTAGTATGAAATAAAAACAATATACTTTCAGGAATTAAGATAACTAGTAAATTAGTATGAAATAAAAACAATACACTTTAAGGAATTAAGATCACTAGTAAATTAGTAGGAAATAAAAACAATAAACTTTCAGGAATTAAGATAACTAAAAAATTAGTATGAAATAAAATACAATAAACTTTCAGGAATTTAGATAACTAGTAAATTAGTATGAAATAAAAACAATAAACTTTCAATAATTAAGATAACTAGTAAATTAGTATGAAATAAAAACAATAAACTTTCAGGAATTAAGATAACTAGTAAATTAGTATGAAATAAAAAAAATCAACTTTCAGGAATTAAGATAACTAGTAAATTAGTATGAAATAACAACAATAAACTTTCAGGAATAAAGATAACTAGTCAATTAGTATGAAACAAAAACAATAAACCTTCATGAATAAAGATAACTAGTAAATTAGTATGAAATAAAAACAATAAACTTTCAGGAATTAAGATAACTTGTAAATAAGTATGAAATAAAAACAATAAACTTTCAGGAATTAAGATAACTAGTAAATTAGTATGAAATAAAAAAAAACTTTCATGAATATAGATAATTAGTAATTAGTATAAAATAAAAACAATAAACTTTTAGGAATTAAGATTACTAGTAAATTAGTATGAAATAAAAACAATAAACTTTCACGAATTAAAATAACTAGTAAATTAGTATGAAATAAAAACAATAAACTTTCAGGAATTAAGATTACTAGTAAATTAGTATGAAATAAAAACAATAAACTTGCAGGAATTAAGATAACTAGAAACATAGTATGAAATAAAAACAATAAACTTTCAGGAATCAAGATTACTAGTAAATTAGTATGAAATAAAAACAATAAACTTTAAGGAATTAAGATAACTAGTAAATTAGTATGAAATAAAAACAATAAACTTTCAGGAATTAAGATAACAAGAAAATTAGTATGAAATAAAAACAATAAACTTGCAGGAATTAAGATAACTAGTAAATTAGTATGAAATAAAAACAACAAACTTTCAGGAATTAAGATAACTAGTAAATTAGTATGAAATAAAAAACAATAAACTTTCAGGAATCAAGATAACTAGTAAATTAGTATAAAATAAAAACAATTAAATTCCAGGAATTAAGATAACTAGTAAATTAGTATGAAACAAAAACAATAAACTTTCATGAATATAGATAATTACTTATTAGTATGAAATAAAAACAATAAACTTTCAGGAATTAAGATAACTAGTAAATTAGTATGAAATAAAAACAATAAACTTTCAATAATTAAGATAACTAGTAAATTAGTATGAAATAAAAACAATAAACTTTCAGGAATTAAGATAACTAGTAAATTAGTATGAAATAAAAAGAATCAACTTTCAGGAATTAAGATAACTAGTAAATTAGTATGAAATAAAAACAATAAACTGTCAGGAATCAAGATAACTAGTAAATTAGTATGAAATAAAAACAATAAACTTTAAGGAATTAAGATAACTAGTAAATTAGTATGAAATAAAAACAATAAACTTTCAGGAATTAAGATAACTAGTAAATTAGTATGAAATAAAAACCATAAACTTTCAGGAATTAAGATAACTAGTAAATTAGTATGAAATAAAAACAATAAACTTTCAGGAATTAAGATAACTAGTAAATTAGTATGAAATAAAACAGAACTTTCATGAATATAGATAATTAGTAATTAGTATGAAATAAAAACCATAAACTTTCAGGAATTAAGATAACTAGTAAATTAGTATGAAATAAAAACAATAAACTTTCAAGAATTAAGATAACTAGTAAATTAGTATAAAATAACAACAATAAACTTTCAGGAATTAAGATAACTAGTAAATTAGTATGAAATAAAAACAATAAACTTTCAGGAATAAAGATAACTAGTAAATTAGTATGAAATAAAAATAATAAACTTTCAGGAATTAAGATTACTAGTAAATTAGTATGAAATAAAAACTATAAACTTTCAGGAATTAAGATAACAAGTAAATTAGTATGAAATACAAACAATATACTTTCAGGAATTAAGATAACTAGTAAATTAGTATGAAATAAAAACAATAGACTTTCAGGAATTAAGATAACTAGTAAATTAGTATGAAATAAAAACAATAAACTTTCAGGAATCAAGATAACTAGTAAATTAGTATTAAATAAAAACAATAAACTTTCAGGAATTTAGATAACTAGTGAATTAGTATGAAATAAAAACAATAAACTTTCAGGAATTAAGATAACTAGTAAATTAGTATGAAATAAAAACAATAAACTTGCAGGAATATAGATAATTAGTAATTAGTATGAAATCAAAACAATAAACTTTCAGGAATTAAGATAACTAGTAAATTAGTATGAAATAAAAACAATAAACTTTCAGGAATTAAGATAACTAGTAAATTAGTATGAAATAAAAACAATAAACTTTCAGGAATTAAGATAACTAGTCAATTAGTATCAAACAAGAAACAATAAACTTTCAGGAATTAAGATTACTAGTAAATTAGTATGAAATAAAAACAATAAACTTTCAGGAATTAAGATAACTAGTAAATTTGTATGAAATAAAAACAATAAACTTTTAGGAATTAATATAACTTGTAAATTAGTATGAAATAAAAAAAAACTTTCATTAATATAGATAATTAGTAATTAGTATGAAATAAAAACAATAAACTCTACGGAATTAAGATTACTAGTAAATTAATATGAAATAAAAACAATCAACTTTCAGGAATTAAGATAACTAGTAAATTAGTATGAAATAAAACGAAACTTTCATGAATATAGATTATTAGTAATAAGTATGAAATAAAAACAATAAACTTTCAGGAATTAAGATAACTAGTAAATTAGTATGAAATAAAAACAATAAACTGTCAGGAATCAAGATAACTAGTAAATTAGTATGAAATAAAAACAATAAACTTTAAGGAATTAAGATAACTAGTAAATTAGTATGAAATAAAAACAATAAACTTTCAGGAATTAAGATAACTAGTAAATTGATATGAAAAAAACCCAATAAACTTTCAGGAATTAAGATAACGAGTAAATTAGTATGAAATAAAAACAATACACTTTCAGGAATTAAGATAACTAGTAAATTAGTATGAAATAAAACAGAACTTTCATGAATATAGATAATTAGTAATTAGTATGAAATAAAAACCATAAACTTTCAGGAATAAAGATAACTAGTAAATTAGTATGAAATAAAAACAATAAACTTTCAAGAATGAAGATAACTAGTAAATTAGTATGAAATAAAAACAATAAACTTTCAGGAATTAAGATAACTAGTAAATTAGTATGAAATAAAAACAATAAACTTTCAGGAATAAAGATAACTAGTAAATTAGTATGAAATAAAAATAATAAACTTTCAGGAATTAAGATTACTAGTAAATTAGTATGAAATAAAAACTATAAACTTTCAGGAATTAAGATAACAAGTAAATTAGTATGAAATACAAACAATATACTTTCAGGAATTAAGATAACTAGTAAATTAGTATGAAATAAAAACAATAGACTTTCAGGAATTAAGATAACTAGTAAATTAGTATGAAATAAAAACAATAAACTTTCAGGAATCAAGATTACTAGTAAATTAGTATGAAATAAAAACAATAAACTTTCAGGAATTTAGATAACTAGTGAATTAGTATGAAATAAAAACAATAAACTTTCAGGAATTAAGATAACTAGTAAATTAGTATGAAATAAAAACAATAAACTTTCAGGAATATAGATCATTAGTAATTAGTATGAAATCAAAACAATAAACTTTCAGGAATTAAGATAACTAGTAAATTAGTATGAAATAAAAACAATAAACTTTCAGGAATTAAGATAACTAGTAAATTAGTATGAAATAAAAACAATAAACTTTCAGGAATAAAGATAACTAGTCAATTAGTATGAAACAAAAAACAATAAACTTTCAGGAATTAAGATTACTAGTAAATTAGTATGAAATAAAAACAATAAACTTTCATGAATATAGATAATTAGTAATTAGTATGAAATAA
The DNA here is from genome assembly GCA_963556195.1 of Sepiola atlantica. NCBI lineage: Eukaryota > Metazoa > Mollusca > Cephalopoda > Sepiida > Sepiolidae > Sepiola > Sepiola atlantica. The sequence goes on from OY744523.1 coordinate 167,385,077, forward strand.
AAACAATAAACTTTCAGGAATTAAGATAACTAGTAAATTAGTATGAAATAAAAACAATAAACTTTCAGGAATAAAGAGTAACTAGTAAATTAGTATGAAATAAAAACAATAAACTTTCAGGAATTAAGATTACTAGTAAATTAGTATGAAATAAAAACAATATACTTTCAGGAATTAAGATAACTAGTAAATTAGTATTAAATAAAAACAATAAACTTTCAGGAATTAAGATTACTAGTAAATTTGTATGAAATAAAAACAATAAACTTTCAGGAATTAAGATAACTAGTAAATTAGTATGACATAAAAACAATAAACTTTCAGGAATAAGGATAACTAGTAAATTAGTATGAAATAAAAACAATAAACTTTCAGGAATAAAGATAACTAGTAAATTAGTATGAAATAAAAACAATAAACTTTCAGGAATTAAGATAACTAGTAAATAAGTATGAAATAAAAACAAGATACTTTCAGGAATTAAGATAACTAGTAAATTAGTATTAAATAAAAACAATAAACTTTCAGGAATTAAGAGTACTAGTAAATTAGTATGAAATAAAAACAATAAACTTTCAGGAATTAAGATAACTAGTAAATTAGTATGAAATAAAAACAATAAACTTTCAGGAATTAAGATTACTAGTAAATTAGTATGAAATAAAAACAATGAATTTCAGGAATAAAGATAACTAGTAAATTAGTATGAAATAAAAACAATAAACTTTCAGGAATTAAGATAACTAGTAAATTAGTATGAAATAAAAACAATAAACTTTCAGGAATAAAGATTACTAGTAAATTAGTATGAAATAAAAACAATAAACTTTCAGAAATAAAGATAACTAGTAAATTAGTATGAAATAAAAACAATAAACTTTCAGGAATTAAGATAACTAGTCAATTAGTATGAAATAAAAACAATAAACTTTCAGGAATATAAATAATTAGTAATTAGTATGAAATAAAAACTATAAACTTTCGGGAATTAAGATTACTAGTAAATTAGTATGAAATAAAAACAATAAACTTTAAGGAATATAGATAATTAGTAATTAGTATGAAATAAAAACAATAAACTCTCAGGAATTAAGATTACTAGTAAATTAGTATGAATAAAAACAATAAACTTTCAGGAATTAAGATAACTAGTAAATTAGTATGAAATAAAAACAATAAACTTTCAGGAATTAAGATAACTAGTAAATTAGTATGAAATAAAAACAATAAACTTTCAGGAATTAAGATAACTAGTAAATTAGTATGAAATAAAAACAATAAACTTTCAGGAATAAAGATAACTAGTAAATATGTATGAAATAAAAATAATAAACTTTCAGGAATTAAGATAACTAGTAAATTAGAATGAAATAAAAACAATAAACTTTCAGGAATTAAGATAACTAGTAAATTAGTATGAAATAAAAACAATAAACTTTGAGGAATATAGATAATTAGTAATTAGTATGAAATAAAAACAATAAACTTTCAGGAATTAAGATTACTAGTAAATTAGTATGAAATAAAAACAATAAACTTTCAGGAATTAAGATAACTAGTAAATTAGTATGAAATAAACACAATAAACTTTCAGGAATTAAGATAACTAGTAAATAAGTATGAAATAAAAACAATACACTTTCAGGAATATTGATAATTAGTAATTAGTAGGAAATAAAAACAATAAACTTTCAGGAATTAAGATTACTAGTAAATTAGTATGAAATAAATACAATACACTTTCAGGAATAAAGATAACTAGTAAATTAGTATGAAATAAAAACAATAAACTTTCAGGAATTAAGATAACTAGTAAATTAGTATGAAATAAAAACAATAAACTTTCAGGAATAAAGATAACTAGTAAATTAGTATGAAATAAAAACAATAAACTTTCAGGAATTAAGATAACTAGTAAATTAGTATAAAATAAAAACAATAAACTTTCAGGAATTAAGATAACTAGTAAATTAGTATGAAATAAAAACAATAAACTTTCAGGAATAAAGATAACTAGTAAATTAGTATGAAATAAAAACAATAAACTTTCAGGAATTAAGATAACTAGTAAATTAGTATGAAATAAAAACAATAAACTTTCAGGAATTAAGATTACTAGTAAATTAGTATGAAATAAACACAATAAACTTTCAGGAATTAAGATAACTAGTAAATTAGTATGAGATAAAAACAATAAACGTTCAGGAATTAAGATAACCAGTAAATTAGTATGAAATAAAAACAATAAACTTTCAGGAATTAAGATAACTAGTAAATTAGTATGAAATAAAAACAATTAACTTTCAGGAATAAAGATAACTAGTAAATTAGTATGAAATAAAAACAATAAACTTTCAGGAATTAAGATAACTAGTAAATTAGTGTGAAATAAAAAAAAAACTTTCAGGAATATAGATTATTAGTAATTAGTATGAAATAAAAACAATAAACTTTCAGGAATTAAGATTACTAGTAAATTAGTATGAAATAAAAACAATAAACTTTCAGGAATTAAGATAACTAGTAAATTAGTATGAAATAAAAACAATAAACTTTAAGGAATTAAGATAACTAGTAAATTAGTATGAAATAAAAACAATTAACTTTCAGGAATAAAGATAACTAGTAAATTTGTATGAAATAAAAACAATAAACTTTCAGGAATTAAGATAACTAGTAAATTAGTATGAAATAAAAACAATAAACTTTCAGGAATTAAGATAACTAGTAAATTAGTGTGAAAGTAAAACAATAAACTTTCAGGAATATAGATAATTAGTAATTAGTAGGAAATAAAAACAATAAACCTCAGGAATTAAGATTACTAGTAAATTAGTATGAAATAAATACAATAAACTTTCAGGAATAAAGATAACTAGTAAATTAGTATGAAATAAAAACAATAAACTTTCAGGAATTAAGATAACTAGTAAATTAGTATGAAATAAAAACAATAAACTTCCAGGAATTAAGATAACTAGTAAATTAGTATGAAATAAAAACAATAAACTTTCAGGAATTAAGATAACTAGTAAATTAGTATGAAATAAAAACCATAAACTTTCAGGAATTAAGATAACTAGTAAATTAGTATGAAATAAAAACAATAAACTTTTAGGAATTAAGATAACTAGTAAATTAGTATGAAATAAAAACAATAAACTTTCAGGAATTAAGATAACTAGTAAATTAGTATGAAATAAAAACAATAAACTTTCAGGAATATAGATAATTAGTAATTAGTATGAAATAAAAACAATAAACTTTCAGGAATTAAGATTACTTGTAAATTAGTATGAAATAAAAACAATAAACTTTCAGGAATTAAGATAACTAGTAAATTAGTATGAAATAAAAACAATAAACTTTCAGGAATTAAGATAACTAGTAAATTAGTATGAAATAAAAACAATGAACTTTCAGGAATTAAGATAACTAGTAAATTAGTATGAAATAAAAACAATAAACTTTCAGGAATTAAGATAACTAGTAAATTAGTATGAAATAAAAACAAGATACTTTCAGGAATTAAGATAACTAGTAAATTAGTATTAAATAAAAACAATAAACTTTCAGGAATTAAGAGTACTAGTAAATTAGTATGAAATAAAAACAATAAACTTTCAGGAATTAAGATAACTAGTAAATTAGTATGAAATAAAAACAATAAACTTTCAGGAATTAAGATTACTAGTAAATTAGTATGAAATAAAAACAATGAATTTCAGGAATAAAGATAACTAGTAAATTAGTATGAAATAAAAACAATAAACTTTCAGGAATTAAGATAGCTAGTAAATTAGTATGAAATAAAAACAATAAACTTTCAGGAATATAGATAATTAGTAATTAGTATGAAATAAAAACAATAAACTTTCAGGAATTAAGATTACTAGTAAATTAGTATGAAATAAATACAATAAACTTTCAGGAATTAAGATAACTAGTAAATTAGTATGAAATAAACACAATAAACTTTCAGGAATTAAGATAACTAGTAAATAAGTATGAAATAAAAACAATACACTTTCAGGAATATAGATAATTAGTAATTAGTAGGAAATAAAAACAATAAACTTTCAGGAATTAAGATTACTAGTAAATTAGTATGAAATAAATACAATACACTTTCAGGAATAAAGATAACTAGTAAATTAGTATGAAATAAAAACAATAAACTTTCAGGAATTAAGATAACTAGTAAATTAGTATGAAATAAAAACAATAAACTTTCAGGAATAAAGATAACTAGTAAATTAGTATGAAATAAAAACAATAAACTTTCAGGAATTAAGATAACTAGTAAATTAGTATAAAATAAAAACAATAAACTTTCAGGAATTAAGATAACTAGTAAATTAGTATGAAATAAAAACAATAAACTTTCAGGAATAAAGATTACTACTAAATTAGTATGAAATAAAAACAATAAACTTTCAGAAATAAAGATAACTAGTAAATTAGTATGAAATAAAAACAATAAACTTTCAGGAATTAAGATAACTAGTCAATTAGTATGAAATAAAAACAATAAACTTTCAGGAATATAAATAATTAGTAATTAGTATGAAATAAAAACTATAAACTTTCGGGAATTAAGATTACTAGTAAATTAGTATGAAATAAAAACAATAAACTTTCAGGAATATAGATAATTAGTAATTAGTATGAAATAAAAACAATAAACTCTCAGGAATTAAGATTACTAGTAAATTAGTATGAAATAAAAACAATAAACTTTCAGGAATTAAGATAACTAGTAAATTAGTATGAAATAAAAACAATAAACTTTCAGGAATTAAGATAACTAGTAAATTAGTATGAAATAAAAACAATAAACTTTCAGGAATTAAGATAACTAGTAAATTAGTATGAAATAAAAACAATAAACTTTCAGGAATAAAGATAACTAGTAAATTAGTATGAAATAAAAACAATAAACTTTCAGGAATTAAGATAACTAGTAAATTAGAATGAAATAAAAACAATAAACTTTCAGGAATTAAGATAACTAGTAAATTAGTATGAAATAAAAACAATAAACTTTCAGGAATTAAGATAACTAGTAAATTAGTATGAAATAAAAACAATAAACTTTCAGGAATAAAGATAACTAGTAAATTAGTATGAAATAAAAACAATAAACTTTTAGGAATTAAGATAACTAGTAAATTAGTATGAAATAAAAACAATAAACTTTCAGGAATTAAGATTACTAGTAAATTAGTATGAAATAAACACAATAAACTTTCAGGAATTAAGATAACTAGTAAATTAGTATGAGATAAAAACAATAAACTTTCAGGAATTAAGATAACCAGTAAATTAGTATGAAATAAAAACAATAAACTTTCAGGAATTAAGATTACTAGTAAATTAGTATGAAATAAAAACAATTAACTTTCAGGAATAAAGATAACTAGTAAATTAGTATGAAATAAAAACAATAAACTTTCAGGAATTAAGATAACTAGTAAATTAGTGTGAAATAAAAAAAATAAACTTTCAGGAATATAGATGATTAGTAATTAGTATGAAATAAAAACAATAAACTTTCAGGAATTAAGATAACTAGTAAATTAGTATGAAATAAAAACAATAAACTTTCAGGAATATAGATAACTAGTAAATTAGTATGAAATAAAAACCATAAACTTTCAGGAATTAAGATAACTAGTAAATTAGTGTGAAAGTAAAACAATAAACTTTCAGGAATATAGATAATTAGTAATTAGTATGAAATAAAAACAATAAACTTTCAGGAATTAAGATTACTTGTAAATTAGTATGAAATAAAAACAATAAACTTTCAGGAATTAAGATAACTAGTAAATTAGTATGAAATAAAAACAATAAACTTTCAGGAATAAAGATAACTAGTAAATTAGTATGAAATAAAAACAATGAACTTTCAGGAATTAAGATAACTAGTAAATTAGTATGAAATAAAAACAATAAACTTTCAGGAATTAAGATAACTAGTAAATTAGTATGAAATAAAAACAATAAACTTTCACGAATTAAGATTACTAGTAAATTAGTATGAAATACAAACAATAAACTTTCAGGAATTAAGATAACTAGTAAATTAGTATGAAATAAAAACAATAAACTTTCACGAATTAAGATTACTAGTAAATTAGTAGATTTTCCTAACTTCAATAGAACTAGGTTATTTTGTTTAAAAATTTATATCTGCAAATACTTAAATGTAAAATCTTTAACTATATCATAATAATAAAAAAGAAACAATTAATATAGTATAATTTTATCTATAGCAGTCAGATGTATTTAGTATGTATTAATAATGCCTAATTATTTACTTATATATATATATATATATATATATATATATATGTATATATATTTATATGTTATTTATTTACTTTTTATTTTCGCTGGGTTTAATTCGTATTTTAAGAATTTTAATGTAAGGTAAAGTAATTAATCACTAATTTTAAATATTCTATATTTTATTAAATTTATTGATTATCATATATTCAAGAAGTATTATTAATTGATAGTTTCATCAAATTAGTTTATCGAATTAATGTAATATCTTGTGTACTATAGGATTAACTTCGGCTGTGAATATGATATGGGGAAATAACTCTGTTTGTTATACGGGTCATTAAGCGAATTAATATATAGATTCGGTCTGTAGAAGTCTGTGTCTTTAGTCATTAGTTATATATATATATATATATATATATATATATATATATATATATATCTACTAACGGCGAGGAATACGGACGTTTGGGACATTTTGGGAGGGTAGAATGAGATTTACAAATCTAAAAACGAGAGGAAACGATTAAAAAAAAATTAATGTACTGAGCCGGCTTTCGTCCACACTCATCAAAGTATTAACGTGGAAGTAATTAAATACGACTAAAACCTAAAAAATTATAATGAAAACTAGTGACAAGTTTAGGAGAAACAAAAAAAAAAAAATTATGAAAAAAAAAAATATGGGGAGAAGAGTCACAAGTTGATCACATTAAGTCCTAAAAGCCACTCCTTTTTTTTTACGAAGGGAGGGTTTGATTGACTTGATATATATGGCTTCTAGGACTTTGAGGTGGTATAGAGAATGCGATCTACTTATGACAGAAAACCAGTCACTAGTGTACGTCGACGCACATTCGGCGCTATTTATAAGAAGGTCAGCAAGAGCATATATACATATATACACATACATATATACATATATATTTATAATACATATATATTCCCAACAATGCTTCAAGCAAACTAGCATTATTTTTCTCTCTCTCTCTCTTTCTCTCTCTCTCTCTCTCTCTCTCTCTCTCTATATATATATATATATATATATATATATATATATATATATATATGGGGGATTAATGGAAGTCTAAATAGTTTATTTTTAAACAAAAAATATATTCACCCCTGATTAGAAAAAAAACTCCTCCTGAACCCGAGAAGTATTCGATCATAAAGTTATAATCAGTCTTTATAATTAATGTTATTATAATGCATTTATTTTATTTAAAAACTATTGCTATTTCGGTCATTTAAATTACTTTAATTACTTTATTTCATAGACGAAATACATTTTAATGTACCTATGATCGAAAATAACTTTTAAAGCGAGATAAAAAAACATATATGCGAGAGTCAGAAAAAAAAATTTAGACAGCTTTAAATAAAAGCTGCAGTTAAAAACTTATAAATAATTTTATGGTTGAAAAATAAATTATGTTAACTTTAATTCAGCATCACAAGATATGTGCGAGTTTATAAATTAAGTAGTTAAGAAGTGAAGTTGACATTCTTAAGCCGTTTCTCTCATACCTTTTCCTTATATAGTTTAATCGCAAACTACATGCTAGAATATTTATTTGGTGTTGCGTAATATTTGACAAAACAAAGGTCTTATTCTTGCCTATTCTCATTCTCTCTCACTATGTGTTATCTGACCGCTCGCTTCTATTTCATACACTTTATAGCACTCCCTTCTGTTTCTCTTTTTCTTTCTGTCCGTGTTTGCAAAGGTAATTAAACTAACTATAAAACATTAGATTATAAACAATATCACTACTACATTAATTAATATTCATAAACATTAGAATATATAATTTTGATTAAGCAAAATTAACTAGCTTTGTGAGTTCATTTATTTTACTACTTGTCTGGCGAATTCTTGGAATCATTCTGGCAATCTAGTTATTGTCTTATCTCTTTGCAAATTCCTTTTGCTCTGAATAAGGTAGGTTCTATTTTGACCGAGGAGTCCGTATTCTCAGACATTACTTCTTAATTAGTGCTCACCTCTCGGGCGCTGGCTTTTCAACCCCCACTTTCCGACCCGAGCTTGGGGTCACATCTTACTTGTGGGAGTAGGATAAAAACTGGCCTTGTGCCTAACTCCTGGAGAGGAGTAAATTACACTTCTTAATTAGCATGCGGTCGGTTGTTGCATGTTGCCTGAAGCGCCCTTGTTGTAAAACACTGACAGGTCTGTTCAAACATATTTTTATACTTGTTCAAAGTCAACCATCGGTTGAGCGTGTTTTCTCCACATTCACTGGACCTTGTATTACATATAGCTGTCGTGGAAGGCGCGTAAATCAAGGGCTTCTTCCACCTCTCTTTATCATACCAATCGGGGCGTGCTTGGCAAAATCAGATTTGTAAAATATCAATTATTTTGTTTGACTGAGGTATGAAAAAAACGTATATATATATATTTAAAAAATCAATCATATGTCCGTTTTTAAACAAATGTTTGTATTCAGTAATTTACATTTACAATAATGATATCATGAGGATCCAATTATTTTTACAAAAGTATCTTGCTTTTAAGATTAACTCGAAACCAAAATATCGCGAATCAGAGTAATACAAAAATTCGGTAGGGAAACACATTGGCAGTGGGATTACCACGCAATAGAATAACAATAGCTTTCTAATATACTGATTATGTGTATTCAATCGAAATCCTAAGGATATCTAATTCATATATTGATTGCAAAAGTACATGCCATTAATCCACTATATGCGTTACTGTTTTCTAATTCAATGATTTTGTTTTTTTCATTCTATTATAAAACATCTATTGACGCAAATCTTATATCGTCGATAGGAACTAAGCATTTTGTCTGAAAATTGTATTTTCAGGTAAATTTACTTCTGGGCGTTGGAATCCAGTTTAACATATTGTAAATTACAAAAAAGCACCCCCTCCAAACAGATATACACACACCGCGACCAATCGAGCAAGCCAGTAGATATTCTTCCCATATTACAAAATTAAACTTTACCATAATGCGTTTTGATTTCTTCGAAAACAAGTAAATTTTCCACTTATGAATGCGATTCTTGATTTCCTTAAATTTCCGGGATAATGCCTGGACACCTAATCGTTAGTTGGGAATAGAATAGCAACATGTTCTTCATCGTTTATACTTGATATTACTCATCGCCATTAAATTATATTAAATTGATATTACTCATCACCATTAAATTATAATAAATTGATAGTCCTCATCGCTTTTACATCATATTAAATTGATATTACTCATCACCATTAAATTATATTAAATTGATATTACTCATCGCCATTAAATTATATTCAATTGATATTACTCATCGCCATTAAATTATATTAAATTGATAGTACTCATCGCCATTAAATTATATTAAATTGATATTACTCATCGCCATTAAACTGTATTACATTGATAGTACTCATCGCCATTAAAGTATATTAAATTGATATTACCCATCGCCATTAAATTATATTACATTGATATTACTCATCGCCATTAAATTATATTAAATTGATAGTACTCATCACCATTAAATTATATTCAATTGATATTACTGATCGCCATTAAACTGTATTACATTGATAGTACTCATCGCCATTAAATTATATTAAATTGATAGTACTCATCACCATTAAATTATATTCAATTGATATTACTCATCGCCATTAAATTATATTACATTGATATTACTCATCGCCATTAAACTGTATTACATTGATAGTACTCATCGCCATTAAATTATATTACATTGATATTACTCATCGCCATTAAATTATATTAAATTGATATTACTCATAACCATTAAATTATATTCAATTGATATTACTCATCGCCATTAAATTATATTACATTGATATTACTCATCGCCATTAAATTATATTAAATTGATAGTACTCATCACCATTAAATTATATTCAATTGATAGTACTCATCGCCATTAAAGTATATTAAATTGATATTACTCATCGCCATTAAACTGTATTACATTGATAGTACTCATCGCCATTAAAGTATATTAAATTGATATTACTCATCGCCATTAAATTATATTAAATTGATATTACTCATCGCCATTAAACTGTATTACATTGATAGTACTCATCGCCATTAAAGTATATTAAATTGATATTACCCATCGCCATTAAATTATATTACATTGATATTACTCATCGCCATTAAATTATATTAAATTGATAGTACTCATCGCCATTAAATTATATTCAATTGATAGTACTCATCGCCATTAAAGTATATTAAATTGGTATTACTCATCGACATTAAATTATATCAAATTGATATTACTCATCACCATTAAATTATATTAAATTATGTTACTCATCGCCATTAAATTATATTAAAATAGTGTTACTCATCGCCATTAAATTATATTAAATTGATATTACTGATCGCCATTAAATTATATTAAATATATATTACTCATCGTCATTAAATTATATTACATTGATATAACTCATCGCAATTAAATTATATTAAATTAATATTACTCATCATTAAATTATATTGAATTGATATTATTCATCGCCATTAAAGTATATTAAATTGATATTACTCATCACCATTAAATTATATTAAATATATATTACTCATCGCCATTAAATTATATTAAATTGATATTACTGATCGCCATTAAATTATATTAAATATATATTACTCATCGTCATTAAATTATATTACATTGATATAACTCATCGCAATTAAATTATATTAAATTAATATTACTCATCATTAAATTATATTAAATTGATATTACTCATCGCCATTAAATTATATTAAATTGATAATACTCATCACCATTAAATTATATTTAATTGATATTACTCATCGCCATGAAATTATATTTAATTGATATTACTCATCGCCATTAAATAGCTCAAAAGTATTGATATGACGTGAAACAAACAAACCGACCCATAGCTTGAACATAATTCTACTTTGTACCTTATAAATTTACGTAATCAATCCGAAGAAATTTAAACGTGGCTTTCTGATTACGAAGCCCATGTTACTAACGATAGCAGCATTTACCCCTTTCTGGAAGAGTGCGTTCATGAGAGTGTTAGGTTAACTAAAGGTTGGAAAACTGTGATTCGAGCTATTGCAAAGACACAGTCGATAGAAACAATTACCCGGGATTTTAAGGCTGTCATTTAAGCCTAAATAATAGATATTTGACATTTGAGAGGAGAAGATACCAATCATAATCCGAACAAAACTGACTCGTTTTGTAAACGTGAACAAAGCCGTCAAGAAAAACAAGAGCGATATAGATTTTTTTGTGTTTATTTTTGCTATTTTTTGTTGTTGTTGAAAGGTGCAACAGATGCAGGAATACAAAACACTTTAAATATATCAGGTAACAATGCCTAACCTGATACCATCACCCCGACAAACTCTCTCCTTTTCTACGCCTAACCTTAGCGTTCATTATGTTCCTTTCACCACCACCCTACTCTGCTCCTTAACTCTCTTGTTCTCTTCCCCTCACCCCATTTCCACTTCTGATTTCTCTCACACCAATTCCTTCGCTTTACTGTCCTCCGTCTCTCTTTCATACTCATTCTTTTTCACTTTTTTCGCTCTACTCTCTCTTCGTTTTCGCTCTCTTTTCTGGTTTAGATCTCGCACTATTTGTCTTAGATATTTTTTTATTCTCCCTCTCTCTATTTCCGATTCTGACCGTTTCTCCGACTCTTTTCATTTTTATTATTCTCTATTTGACCACCCACACTATCTCTCTCTCTCTCTCTCTCTCTCTCTCTCTCTGTCTTCTCGCTTTTTTTTCACAATCTTATTCTATCTTCTACTTGTTCTTACCTTTATTCATTCCCCCCCCTCTCTCTCTTTTGATAATCTGTCTCTTCTAACTTCTATTACCCTTCTCTTCTTTTTCTCTCTTTCACTCTTTTTCTACTCTCTAAATATTTAGGTATCTATCTTCTCTCCTTTTCTATTCCGCTCTCACGCTTTTCTTTTACTTATTTATTTCCTCGTCCCCCTATTTCTCCTTTGGCCCTCTTTTCCTTGGCCATATATCCCCTTCTTTCAATTCGTAGATATCTGCTATATCTTCTATATCCTTTCATGTTTCTTCTATCCGCCCTCACTATTTTCATCCTCACTTTATTTCCTCTTCTATTTCTTTTGTGCCCATTACTATCTCACCTCGCATTCCGATGCTCATTCCCCCCTCCACCTCTCGCCTCTACCTTTCACGTATCTATTTATCTTCCCTTCTCGCATCCTTTTGTTTCTACGTATTGTTTTCTTACAGTCTTTTTTCTCCTTATTAACCCCTCGAGACCTAGTTTCATTATAATGTATTAACCCTAACCTGTTTACGCTCTCTCCTCTTCTCTCCTGATTTTCACATATTGTTCCTCACAACTTTATTACCTTTCTTCTATTCTTTATTTTTCCTGCTCTGTTATCTCCCTTATTCACACCCCCTCTCTCTCTCTCCCTCTCTTCCCCTCTTTCTCTATCTCCCAACCAATTACACTATGCCCCGTCCTTTTTATACGAACTATTTATTTCATGTACTTCGTTCATCCCTTCTTCAACCTGTTCTCTATCTCTTCTAAATCCTTTCTTTACCAGTTTTAAATGATGTTAGAGCAATCCTTTTCGTCCTGATTAAAACACACAAATACAAACGAGGGCCCAATTTCGCGAGAATCGGGAAATATGAAGTCATTCGTAGTTGCCATTATTCCTACCTGAATTATGGGCCAGAATGCTTGTAACTGTCATTGTCACATTGTTATCTTAAATAGAATCTAACATTTATAAACTATTTAAATATATGATTTAAAATGTAATCTAAACATATGTGTATGCAAAACATATTCACAACATGAAATTTTTTTTCAAGATATTAAGAACTTGAAGCATAACACCGTTTTGGAAGCAATAACATGTAAAGAGTTAATATGCCGTAAAAGAAGACGACACCTCAAAAATTAAATTTATTTTACGTTTTTCGGTATTGCTTCTTATATAGATATTGATGTTACTGTTTGTTACACCGGCCGTTCTAACAGAAGAGAAACTACACCGGTTTTCACTATAAATAGTGCGAGTAGACAATCACCAGGGAGAAAAAGGACAGTATTGTAACTGTCTAGTCGAGTGCCAGTACGTTTCCTTACCTTTTTACGTCTGGTGATACCAGATCAGGCTGCCCTGTGGCTCCCTGAGACGAAATTCACCTACATTGACTTTTTTTTTTTTTTTTTTTTTTTTAATTTTTTTTTTGTAAAACTTAATTATGTTCTACAAAACCAAAAACAAAAACAACAGCCCCTCTACCTTTCTCCCTCCCCTTTTTTATTTTATTTTTAGAACTTGAAGCATAAAAACTTTTACTATAATGACCAGATTCGGCATTAAATAACCCAAAAAGGGTTGATATGCCGTAAAACAAAACTACCATACCACCTTTTTACGTTTTATGTTAATACATTTGTTATCTTAACACAACTTCGACTTGACTTCTTCTTTTTACTGTTCGACTACTTCACAACACTTTTCTATCTTATTTTCATATTTTCATATTTTAATCAATTTTACTTTCAAACCTTTCCGAAATTCGTTTAAAATAATACTATCTTAGTTGAATTTTTAAGTGATGTACGGTTTTGATCTTCATGTGTACATCAATTCATCCCCAATGGCGAGTTCTCAGAAAATAATATCGAACCTAGAATAATCTTCTAATAATCAAGGTGGAATAGTACATTTCTCCATAACATCATCCGCCCTTTGTTGATAGATAGGTTCTTGTTCTATAGTTCATGTTAAGTTATTAACCTTTTAACAGTAAGCTACAGCGTCAAGCGTCAACGGGTTACATGGAGATACTTAAGTGTTTTAAAATTAATTTCCGACATGTTTTAATGTAAAAGTAACCTACGAGAAAGGCTAGTAAAACACCAATTTTTATATGAATGCAAACTGGTTTAATAATAAACTGTTGTGGTCTTAAATGGCCGAAGAAAATAAAACAATAGGCAGCTAGTTAATATAAGAATGCATTTGCAGTAAGCACAAAAGTAATGTGTTGCTCTACGATTACTCATTCGTAGTGTCGGGAAAGGTCTATAAAGTAACAGAATATTTATTTTAGTTTTAATTCCATGCCGTGTGTTATGTCTGTTTTCTACGCCTCCTTATCCATAGAATTCGTGCTAAAATTGATAATGATATATGATTACATCAAATTAAGATTTTCCAACAAGAGCCCGAACCAGTTTCTCATGGATATTTGTTATTATTTTTGGTAATAAGAATTATTTTATGATTAAAAATTTTCGAACTAATTTCCTTATGTTGATTGTTGTTATGGCGATCCTTTAGTTAGTGTACTCACCGTTCATGATAATTTTATCCGATTGGGGGAAACTCATAGAAATATTTTATCCATCCGTGTACTGGAATCATAGAGATAACTTGTTCGAACTCATTCCTGCTGTCATTGTGATGCTTTTTTGGTTAACTTTTCTTGATACTGAGGATTGAACAACAATAACCCCAAGACAACAATCACATTTAGCTAACGTCCGGGTAATATAAACTATGTCTTTGGAAGAAAGTAACATGAATTTTTAAAAACTGATGTTCAAGTCTCTCTTCGATTTAATATTCCCATATTCTATTCATTTATATAATTTGCAGATGAAGAAGCCCGGACTGCAAATTGATTGAAACAAAAACATGAAAAAACGTATGCAAATGAGGTAACCGAATAGGTCGAAGTTTGCATTGAAGCCTATGCCCCAACGCAGAAATATTATAGCAAGCCCCACTCTCTTCAAAGGTTCACCTCGAATTGTGCAGCTGCTATTGCTCAGATGCTACAAGCATTCCGTCAATTGAACCGCCATGAGTCAGCTAAAACTATACCGACATTTAAGCATTGAAAGATTGTAACAGCACAGCTAAACAGGGATAATGAGATGAGCAAAACACGTCTTGAGTCTGGGAAACTAAGAACTCGCGATTTCTGGAAAATCTATGATAGTGTTGTAAATCTACAATTCTCCCACTATCCAACCACAATGACGTCGTATCCACGGCAATTGATGAAGCTGAATTACTTGGCCAACGATAAGCATGTAACTACATTTGCCACTCCGCAAACCACTCACTCCCGAATCTTCCACTGCAAACTAAAGTCACAATTGATGACGTGACCATACCTCCTTCCATGCCCGAGATATTATAACAAAACCATGACACCTCTAAAGCATGCGGGCCATATATTACTCCAGTAATAGTAATAAATAAATGATCTGCTGATGTGGTCCGTGCCCTCTCAAACCTAAATTAATGCTTTGTTGAATCTTGATTATCTGATAGCTAAAATATTGCATCTGTGGTACCAGTCTTCAAAAACGCTGGTGATAGAACTGACCCTCAGAATTATCGCAAAATTGTTGAATCTTTAATCAATCTAGCGGTAGTTCGCCATCTCGTAAATGCTAAACTTCTGGAAGTATAATTAATATAATAAGATCCTACCTATCAAAGTTAAAAAGTAGGCCCCAGTCTGTAGTGGAATGGGGGCACAAATGGATGGTAACATTTAATGCAACGAAGACAAAGCTCCTTTCCTTTAATAACAACAACAAAAAACCTTTTCAACCATAGACTACTATAGATAATAAAACCATACCCAAGAGTCTAACGTTCGAACTCATCGGCCTAACATTCACAGGAAAACTGGGTTGGAACAAATTCATAGAAAACATTGCCAAGGCTGCTGTAAGGAAAGTTACCTCAATCTAACGTGTGAGAAAACTTCTCACACTGACCAGTATCCTATATCTCTACAAAGCAATCATCCGCATATGACTGAGTATTGTTGTAACATCTGGGCTGGTGCGCCATCCAATAGTATTCTCTTCTTAGAAGGGTCCGAAAACAGTCGCTAATCTAATAGGCCCCTCACTATTCACCTAGATCAAACCCCTGTTCCATTTCCGCAATGTTGCATCCCTGTGATTGTTTTACAAGTACTTTAATAGAATGTGCCCCGATGAACTTGCTGTTCTGATGAGCCCTCGACGTAAATACACCCGACAAACTCGACAACTAGTTAAATCCTATCCATTCACTGTGTTGGTCCCGAGATGCCTGAGAGTTTTTTACTCTAATAACTTCTTTCCGCGAGCTGCCAGTCTTTGTAACTTTCTCCGTGCTCCCTGTTTCCCTGACTGTACTGAGATGCAGAAATTTAAATTTGATGCAAACAAACATCCCGTCGCATAACTCTACTCTTAGGATGCCCCCTTTTATTTCTGGGTAGCCTTTACGTCTCAGTGGCAGTATGCCTTTTCTGAAGTGAACTCAAGTCAAAATATCAAAAAAGTCAGAAACATGATTTGATGAGTTTTACATGTGTATCAGTGTTAGTAAACATTAATAGAAATACACAACAGCATTTGAATATAGACGCCACACAATGTTCAAACATGACAATCACCCGAAATACACGACGCAAATTGTTACAAATTACTTGGATGAGAGAAACTTGAAGGTATAGGCGTGGCCCACTGAAAGTGTTGGCTTAAAACTTATTGAAAATATACGGCAATTTTGGTAGAAAAACATAAGAGCCATAATAATGAGAATTTGAATAAACTAGAGATATTGTCAAGGAATCAAGTAGCCAATACCGTCGCGTGTGTGTACTCCTCTCATATAGAACCCTCAAACACGATAACAACAATGATTAAGGTTCGAAAATTGATTATTGAGACGTGAGGATCAATAATTGTTTCTCTTTTAAAATGTGTGTTAGATGTTTTCTTTTGGTATTACTGAGCAGTGCCTACAACGACTAAAACATCGCCATAACCACAAGCAAAATGGGGGAATCAGTTCAAAAAGTTAAGATACAATTTGTTCTGTGTATATACAGTGCTTTTCAAAAATATAAGGTCAGAAGTAATTTACGTTCATGGAGTTGTTTAATCGTTCTCATGGCCTAATCTTATGAATTTATATTGCGAATACGATCAGTAAACTACCCTTAAATTTTGGATTCAATTTTAAAGATTATGCTTGTATGTGTCTTTTACGAATCAATTATTTCATAAGTTGTTAAAACATTCGCACATTCATAATATTACTGCTTCATTTCTTATTATAAGATAGGAACGAATAATTTAAACAACAATTATATATATTATTACAATCGAGTCGTAGAATTATATCGCTCGCCCGCCTGACTGCTACTAAGGCATATATCCGAACGACAGTGACCACGGCGTGCTCGGCGCTTTCCTTCCCGTTTCATCTTTCGCCCCATTGACTGCTACTGATAAAGAAGGAGGGAGTATACGTGGACAACACGGGCCACGGCGTGTTTGACCGTCTTCCTCACTTTTAGCATTTTTCCCTTACTTGTTTCAAAGGAGCAGCCCGAAAAAAGGATGAAAACCCGATAGAAAAGAATACGAGTGGTCATAGCGTACACTATACTAATTCCCAGGCAAAACAGCATGGCGGGAAATAAAAGATATTTGAATAAGATGTCCGTCAGAGAATATATTTTGAAGCGTTAACTCGTCGAATAGCTTTTTTTACGAACATCTTGGAGTCGCTTACTACTCGATTATTAAAGACGGACTCATTCTTTTCTGTCTACTAACGTAGCAGTTAATAAAAACAAAATAGGATATCAGAATATACCTCAGCTAAGTAATTACACTCCTCTCGTCTGTCCTTATTGTCTGTCTATATGTCTTTCTCTCTCTCTCTCTCTCTCTCTCTCTCTCTGACTCTACATACTCGCACATTGGCCAACGAACTGTTTTGTGCATTTTTTTATATGAACACACACATCACATCACCTTTTGTTAAAAAAGTAATATGTATATCCTATCCTTCGAGGATCACATATCCGAAATTAAACTATTTTCAGTTTTGTATATGTACATATTTGTCAACTTCTCTAGATTACAAAACATCGTTAGCTAGATTGACGGAAGTGCAAAAAGGACTAAAAATACAAATATCAGGAAACGAGTTGTGACAATATATATATATATATATATATATATATATATATATATATATATATATATACATATACATATATATATATATATATAATAAAACATAGTAACACGTAATTACATAATCATCGATGCAATAATTTATTTCAACCTCGTTGTATTGTCAAGCATCCAAGTGAGATGATTACATTTTTCACTTGGATTCTTGACAATACCACAAGGTTGAAATAAATTAGTGCATCGATTTAATTTCGTCTTACTATATATATATATATATATATATATATATATATATATATAAATATATATATATATATAATATGTATATGTATATATACCTGTACATGTCATGTGCATGTATAATCTATCTATCTATATATATATATATAGTTTTAAAGGTTCATACTTTTTTTTTATAAGCATCCGTTTGAAATTTAGTAAAAAAGAAGTGTGGTAAATTAAATACCATCAAAGCTTGTTTTAGATGCAATATTTATTTTATAAAATAAATATTGCATCTATAACAAGCTTTGATGGTATTTAATTTACCACACTTCTTTTTTACTAAATTTTAAACGGATGCTTATAAAAAAAAAGTATGAACCTTTAAAACTATATATATATATATATATATATATATATATATATATATATAAGTATATTTTTATAAAATACATATTGCATCTATAACAAGCTTTGATGGTATTTAATTTACCACACTTCTTTTTTTCTATATATATATATATATATATATATATATATATATATATATATATATATATATATATATATATATATATATATATATGTGGGTGTGTGTGTATATATGCAAAATATACATATCTAGTGTGTGCATATTTATACAGCATCTTTTCATTTAGGAAAACATCATTCAATAAACCTGAGTTTTTTTGCTTAATAAATCGTTGTTTTTAATTTTCGAAATAGTTCATTCAGTGATTCGTTCAAGTTGGTGCATGTAAGTTCCGTGTGTTAGTTTTTCTATTTCACTTTCTTTTCTCTCGATTACTTTACATTTGGTTCATCAAGTTATCTCCAAGCGGGTTAGTTATTAGGTGTTTACAGCTACGTTTTTACTGTTAATTTCTTTTAACGGCTAATAATTTACGACTTTAAAAATGGCGTCGGTGGGAATGAGATATTGCATGTGAACGTGATGACGTGTTAAGCGCGTACAAAATTAAAATGCTTGATTGTTTAACGGCTAAGCATTTGTTAATGTTAATTACTATGCTAGAACCTTTAAAATGTATGGACTAGTTACGTAATTAACATGATTGATTTTAGAGATGTCTGGGTTTTATGTAAAATACTTCAAGGAATTTTGAATAGTTTGATGTTGGTATCGTGGTGTATTATTGTGTATCATAAACGACGATGTGTCTATATTGAAAAGTGGAAAGTCATGTTTTTGTAGGATGAGATGTAAAAGGTGGCTCCTTCACAAACCTCCGACTCCGATTAGTGCATTACAGACTCATGTTCAGAGGTTTTGCGACTGCGGGTTGAGCAACCCTTGTCTCACTACAGACTCATGTTATGAAGAAGTGCGGCATGGATTGAGTAGCTCTTGCTCACTACATACACATTTTCAGAAGAAATGCGGCAGGGGATTGAGAAATCCTTGCCGCCCTACACACACATGTTCAGAAGTGGTGCGGCTGGCAATTTAGCAACACTTCTCCACTACAAACTCATGTTCGGAAGACGTGCGGCTAGGAATCGAGATACCTTTGCCTCATCACAAACTCATAACCAGAATACGTGAGGCTAAAGATTGAGCCGCCCTTGCCTCACCACATACTCAATAGCAGAAGAGGTACGGTTGAGATTGAGACACCCTTACCTAACGACAGACTCGTATTAAGAAGATTGTAGGTCCAAATAAATATGATTTATAAAATACTTTTTAAATCTATATCTAAAATTTTAAATCTACTTTAAAGTTATTCTGTAATTATTGACATTTTCATTTAAATAAATTTGATTATATTTTTACTTATTTATTCTTATATATATATATTTATATATACAGGGTGCATCAGGTATATGAGAACATCGCGTAATGTCGTTATTGTTACGTTATATTAATTATTTTTATTCTTTTTTGCAGATAATGAAAAATGGCAGATAATAATGTAACGGAACAAATGAAAAGACAGGCTGTAATTGTCGCAATAAAGGCAGATCATAGCGATTTACAAATCGCACAATTTCTTAAAGTCGCCCGTTCTTTTGTTTATAAAGTTCGTAGGGAGTTAGAAGAAAATGATGGTGATTGTAAGCAGGTTGCTAAACGTAAAAAGCACGACCAACGGTCAGACACGATTAGAACACCTGAATTTATTCATCAAGTTCAGAATATTATTGATGAGAGCCCCCAAAGGTCAATGAGGTCCATCGCAAAAGACCTGAATGTTTCAGAAGCCACAATTCGAAGGACTGTTCATGAAAATCTTCGTTACAAGTCTTATGTGATGAGGAGAGGCCAGTTTATGTCCGAGACCACCAAAGAGAATCGTTTGATAAGGTCCAAGAGGCTGTTAAACAAACTGAAACATCCTGTTGAGCAAGGCATGCTTTGGTTTTTCTCAGATGAGAAAAACTTTGATCAAGATCAAAAGGTAAACAGAAGGAATGACAGATGGCTGTGTAATGACCCTTCCGAAGTTCCAACAGTCATGCATACAAAATTTCCTGCAACTGTTATGGTTTTGGGGGTTGTTAGCAACGAAGGACATGTGATGCCACCACACTTCTTTCGGCAAGGACTAAGAGTCACTTCTGCTGCTTACATTGAAGTCTTGGATACTGTTGTTAAGCCCTGGATCGATAGAGTAACAAATGGAAGGCCCTACATCTTTCAACAAGACTCTGCACCAGCACATAAGGCTCAAAACACTCAGGAATGGTTGGCGGATCATTTTTATGATCACATCACTCCAAACTTGTGGCCTCCAAACTCTCCAGACCTGAATCTATTGGATTATTATGTGTGGGGCGTCGTGGAGAGAGATGTTAATAAACACCCCCACAACACTAAAGATTCTCTAAAAGCATCCATTGTCAGAGTGATGGACAACATAGATGAGGACCATCTCAAGCGCGCTTGCAGTCGGTTTAGGTCTCGAATCGAAGCTGTCATTGAAGTAGAGGGGAATTTCATTGAATTAAATTATTAAACAATACCTTAGCTTACATGTTTATATAATTGTTTTTGATTAAGAATATTTTTGTTTGATTTTTTTTATCATTTAATAAAATGGAAAATATGTTCTCATATACCTGACGCACCCTGTATATATATATATATATATATATATATATATATATATATATGTATATATATTATTCATTTTACACGTATTAACTGTATATATGTATATATATATATATATATATATATATATATATATATATATATATATATATATATAAAACTTAAAACCAATATTATTTAGATAGTGCTCAATACAAATTACAGTTTTATCATATACCGTATACTCGGTTCTCTTTATCGCTGTAAACACTTTCTCACACCTGAGGCTATTCTCTATCTCTACAAATCGACAATCAGACCATGTATGGAGTACTGTTGTCATATTACGGCTGGTAAATCTTTGCGCTATTTTAGGGTTCTTTTTAACGTACAGAGACATATCTGTAACTTGATTGGGCTACCCTTTTTATATATATGCACCCTCTCTTTCACAGACGTGATGTTGCTAGTCTCAGTCTTTTCTATAAATACTATTATGGCATGTGTTCTTCAGAATTATGTGATCTATTCCCCGCTTCTTTTGTCCCAGCTCGTTTGACTCGTTGGTCTAGTTGTCTCCATTAATTCGCTATTTTGATACCTCATTGTAACACAACTTCCTATTCAAGGAGCACCTTTCTAGGAACTCTATTTCGTGCTGACTAAGACCAATAGGCATCTCCTGTCTTTGCGATAACCATATTTGTGCTCGTTAGTTCCTTACATCAGGTAGCTTCATGCCTTGTATGGAGCAATTTCCATTTGCAAAAAATACGTTCATATAGATGATAACAGCTTACGCAAATTAACTCGTGTGTCTGTGCTAGCGCACGTCCACGGGATTGTCTACAAACGGAAAATTCAACAGCCTTAAAAAATTAAAAAATAGAAAGCTGAGCTAGAAAAACTAACTTCGTACCATTTATTATCATGAACAACTAGCGAAAATGAAGTAAATTGCACATTGGAGAATCATAGGCTTCAACACACACACATGCATGAGCAGCATCCAAGAGAGATTGACAAGATCAAAGGGTAGTATCTGTTCCGATGGATACTGCATCCCATAGGCTGGTATTGTTTTGGCCTTCGGGGCTTGATTTACGCCTGTCTATTGGTTAGTCCTGTGCAGTTCTAGGAAGTCCACCCTCCCAGGCTTCGCCTCCCCTCTTTGAGGAGGAGTAAGTTTATTGCTTACTGCCTGAGGCGCCCCTACCGGGAAATGTCGACGGGGCTGCCCAAGCAATGTTTAATGGCCAAACTGCTCACTTTCTCGGGCGCTGGCTTTTAAAACCCTACTTTCCCGACCCGACCTTGGGTCACATCTTACTTGTGGGAGTAAGATAAAAAAAATAAAAAAACTGGCCTTGTGCCTAACTCCTGGACAGGAGTAAATAAATACAATTCGTCTGTTTCTTTCCGTAGCTGGTTTAGAATTGTGACTATGCTTTTTTAATTAATGCATGTAAGCATTTCATATAATAATTCAGAAATATAATTGTCAGTAAAGTAAGTGTGTCTGCGCTTTACATTTGGTAATGAATCTCTGTAAAATGATATTGGAATGCGCTGAATTCTCAATATCGCAAAACCAAAAATAGTATAAGTACATGACAACATTTACATGCAATGAAGCTTTACAACGTTACTAATTAGTTTTCATGGCCGAGTGTTAAGGGCGCAACTCTTCAGTCACTAGTGTCCTGATTATTAGTTGTAGACGACAAAACACGTGCCCGTGGTTAATTACATTGTATATAGCTATTAAATGTATATAAGGTAATATAATAGATTATATATATATATATATATATATATATATATATATATATATATATATATATATATGATAATTTTATTTCCGATCTTAACCTCAGATCATATTTGGATATATATATATATATATATATATATATATATATATATATATATATATATATATATTGTTTCCCGCCAAAAACTTCTATAATACAAAACATGGTATGCACCTGATTAACCTCATTCCTCTGAAGATGGATCCGGATGGGTCTGAAAGTACTTAGGAGACAAATCTAAACTATGGCAAATTCATCAGCCAATTCTCCACCGAAACTAAGATCCTGATACGGACTATTAAAAGGATCTTTCAAAGGATATCTAGACATGAGGTGTCTCTTATATTCAACAATACTTGCCTGCAAGAGAAGATGCTGCCTAGATATACACACACACATATATATATATATATATATATATATATATATATATATATATCGAATTTACTGCAACAGTGCTCAATACGTGAGTAGAGCTTATTAGTAGTATGAACATTTATATATTTCAAGTATGGTACAGTGAAACGTTTATGTTTCATTCCCACGGTGAATAATCATAGCCTGATATTTTCGTTCGGAAATGAAACATGAACATTACTGTATAGCTTGCTTTCCATAGATATATTTTTATATTCTATAAATATTAAATATCCACTCTGTGTGTACGGTGTGCCTGAGTGGTGAGTTATAGCGTATGTCTTAGTACAGCAGTCTGGATTGACGACACCTTTTGAAACCGTCGCAATTAAGGAGTTACCTAATTTCCACCACACTGTAATACGGATTATAATAATGATTATGATAAACTACATAGCTTTATATTTATATATAATATGTTAGCTTTTCTCATTGTATAAATATCATATGTGTGTGTGTACTCTATATAGGGGACGGAATATATATATATATATATATATATATATATATATATATATATATATATATATAGTCTAAAGAAGCTTTGAGTTATTTTAAACAAAATGACAAAAAAAAGGAAAATGCAGTTTACATTCTCAGAGAAAGTAACTAAATCCAAAATAGTGCAGACTTAACATTCGTTGGAAAATTCATAAATAAATAAAATATATAATAGTAAGTAAATAAAATAAAAAGGGGTATTAAGTATCTAACAGTGAAACAAAAACAGGAGACCTTAACGTAAGCATCTAATATTAACACGGGGATCTTCAGCTGTTTACCATGTAACTGTTTCGGAGATTTAAAAACAGGACAGTTATATGCATGGCTCTCCAATGGTACAGATCAAACTACCATTTCCCCAATCAAGTGTCGAAATAATTCAGCTTAACATTTTACTTATATATACATAAATAAATAATAATAATTAAATAATAATAATAATAATAATAATGATATACTATCCTTAAGACTACCGTGTGATATGGTAATTTGCATATCAAATAAAATTCTTTATAACAATAATAATAATAATAAAAATAATAATAATAATAATAATAATAATAATAATAATAATAATAATATCTAAACACTACACCCAAGAACCATTCTGCGATATGGTAGCTAGAAAAAAAATTATATAGGAATTAAAGTTGCATTTAAAAAAAAAAGAGCTTTAGTACCTTAGGTACCAGAAAGTTTCCTATATCCATTAAACGATATGAAACTGGCTAGGAACTTTCTAGAGAACAAATCGGAACGTACAAATTACAATAAACTACAATATGTTGAAAGATCTTACATCTTAAATCCAGGATTTTGGAAAATTTTATTTCAAGGGCCACTTATAAAAACATCATTCCACCATCCTTGACGAAATAAAATCGCAAGAAAGAAGCGAGTTTGCTGAAGCAAAGATGGCTGGGAATTTCTTTGCAGACGAACAGGTACGAAGCCGGCACAGATGCGGATCATGTCGACGAAAGCAGACGATCAGTAGGTGAGATAAGCCTCTGCGTAGGCGACAGTGCCGAGGAAGGCAACAAGAAACAGAATAGAATCAAGAAAAAAGATGGCGGCGCTTTTTCTGGAAAAAGAGAAAGTAATTGAATCAAACGACCCATGAGAAAGATGGGCGCCGCTGAAGAGTGGCGGTTTCCTTTTCAAAGCCGCCATTATATCGCGATTCTTGCTGAATAGTTCCCCCTCCCAATTATTTGTGTTTCTAATCTCATTGTCGCGATTAACAGAACAAATGTTAAAGAAATACAAAAAAAATAAACATAAAAGTGGCGAATAGACTGCTTGTTTCACTTGATAATCACGTGATTAGTTGAGGCGGTAAAATGGTGAGTTCAGTCAAATGTTAGGATGCTAAAAAAATTGATATTTGAAGAGCTGAAAAAGAGAGGGAAGTGAGCAAACATTAGGGTGATACGGTGCAAGGCGATAAAACATACGTTTTTTCATTCTTGACGATTAAATCTCGGCTTTCTTTTTGGCTTGTCAGAAATTGTCAGTTTTGGAAAACGTCCGCCATAATCTAAGCAAAGTTACGGCGTTAATGAATCCGACGCTTACCATATTATTTGGTATGCCAGTCAATACAGTTGACAGATCATATAGACAAAAGATCCTAGTTTCTCGTACTTGTCTCGCTCTTTCACTCTCTCACACACGCACAGACATATGTATTCATATACATCTAACATATAATGTGACATTTTAAAAGACAGACTTAAGCATCATTCGAGCTTAATACAAACTTTGATTATTTTGAAGAGCTAATTTTCATTTTTATTTTATTGTTGTACTTTTTTTAATTATTGACCCACTATAATAACGTAGTTTCCTTTATTACTTATGTAAGAAGATTATGCAGTCACAACCGAGCAGCGTGTAAAAGAGACATTTTTTCAATCATAACTGAGAAAATAAAAACCAGCAAGAGAAAAAAACTTATATCTTAATTGAACAATATAAAAAGAGTTGTCTCCCTTGCAAACTAAAATGTTATTTCTATTCATGTATAAGCCTACAAATGTGGAAACAGTGATTAAAAGCTAAAATGACTTCACTGCAACACTGAAAATAAATAATTCATCAGAAAGGTATGTATAAGTTTCTTACTTCAAACTCTTTATAACTTGTCTATATTTCATCTAAGATACACTTTCTGCGGACAAATTCTTATCTACATTAAAACACTGACTCTAGTATGTGCATAAAACGGTTTCCTTTACAAATCTTCCTATTCTATCTCTATTATACTCAACGTAGGTTATTTTCACGAAAAAAACCTAGAGGGGAACACGATGATACGTTCTGTAGCAGTTTGCTCCGGGAATATAGGGAAGGCTTGTTTACGGCAGTTCGGCCATTGTAGTGGCCCTCTCTTCGGGACTGAGCCACGACAAGTATTTTTCTATATCCTCCTAACTCGCCGTTACAAATCCGTCTCTGTGACCCAGACTTTTAATATTCAAATATATACATAATTGATTTGACTCTGACATATAACATCCGGTATACATATAACTGAATTTACACCTCTCTCACTATGCGTGGGCGTTATCCTCGTTAACGCAGACAGGTAACATCCGTTTGTACACGCGATTTGAATTAGCATATATTCAATCACTTTCGTCCGGTTGTCTTATCAAGGGGAAGGGTTCGTTTTCGGATTCGTTACGCTGTGTACTGGGCTTACGCGAGCTTGATTACCTTCGAATGTAATGTTTTTCTTTGAAGTAATGTTATCGGACCTGGAAGTAAAAATGGCCGAATACATAAGGTCAGTTTTATTTTATTCGAATTGGATTTAGCGGAGCTTGCATATAACCAGGAACGTATGGTTTGCATTACTCCTATAAGCTCATAAGAACCCTGAATTTAGACATTATAATATTAAACACCAAGTGAGTTTTCTGAACTTTTCATATGATTTGTTTAATCTATCGTGTTTTCTATCGTTTTATTAATTTGCATACACCTAGAATATACTTTTCACTGTTATCTACTGCATCGATAGCAAACAAATTTCCCGTCTGGATAACTTCTTTCGTTTTGAGACCACCATTCACCACTTGAATTATTTTTTAATCAACCTCTTTGATATCTTTCCCGCTTTAAACTTTTTGACTTGGATGAACTGTATAGGTTTACAAAGAAGTAAGTTTTGGGCCGATATATTTGATGTTTTATGTACCTTTATGTATTTTTAAATATATTTTTTAATATATTTGCAAAGTTTAATTTTTATTACCTGCAGTAATGTTATTGCGGTAATGGTCCTCTGAGGGGAAGATTTTCTTTGAAAAATCATGAGTTAAGGACTTTAATGTACTTTGCCTGAACATTGAACTGTAATTAAATTTGATTCGCACCTTATTTTATTCTTTCACTTTATCTATTGCTATATATATATATATATATATATATATATATATATATATATATATATATATATATATATATATATATATATATAGGGTGACCCCCCAAAAACGGGCCCCAACTCTAATTAGGCCCCGTTTCTTACTGTTTCGTTCGAGTGAAATGAATGTTTGGTCATAACTAGTTTATTATATTCAAAAAATCACATCAAAACACTAGGGTATTTGGCCTGTATTTCTCCGTTCTACAGCATATGTTCTAGATGGCCTCCATTTAGCTCCGTGCATTTCTTGAGGCGCAGTACGAAGTTGTCCATGACGTTCTTACAGACTGAATTGGGAATGGCTCTCATCTCCTCCCTGATGGCTTCCTTGAGTTCTGTGATGGTTCTGGGTTTCCCTGGGTACACTCTGTCCTTAAGATAGCCCCAAAGGAAAAATATAGGGGGCTTAGGTCCGCGCTATGTGGTGGCCACTCAAAATTAGTCTTGAGACTGATCAAGTTCTCTTTCAGCCAATCCAGGGACAGGTTTGAGGTGTGAGAACTTGCTCCGTTTTGCTGGAACAAGAACTTGCTCATAAGCGACGGGTAGAGGGTCTGCAGCTCACTCTTGAAGGTTTTGAGGACCTCCACATACCGCTCCTTGCCACTGCTGCGCCAGATTCTTCGATGAAGATTGGTCCGATGATGTCACTGACCGAGATTGCAGCCCACACCGTGCATATAGGAGAGTGCAGGGGCTTGGTGGCTACTTCATTTGTTCTGGAGGACCCCCAGAAGACATTTGTCTTGGAGTTCGCCTTTCCGTCAAGATGGAAGTGGGCTTCATCTGAGGTCCAAAGGAGGTTAAGGAAACCTGGTGTCTCCTCGATCATATCGAGCATAATGACTGCCATTGCGCTCCTCTGCTTCTTGTCTGAGGCTGTAAGGGTCTGCAGCATCTGTATTCTGTATTAGTAAGCCCTGATATCGTTCATCAGCACTCTCCTGCAAGTCTCACGGGAGATACTCCACGGTCCCATACTTCTCGAAGTGGTCCACCCAGATCTGAATTGTGGTTTTGTATGGATCCTTTTCACATTCGAACTGATGCACGAAACTGTCCTGGGTTTTCTTAAACAAGATTGTCTTGTAGTAAAATTTAACACAGTGTATTCTTTGTCCCAGCTCCCACTGAGGAATTGGTGTACTCAGGGTCGTTGATTCCGCCATGTCCTGTAAAATAAGGTCAATCGGTGAATAAATAAAGATATCACATAAAGTGTACACGGGGACCCGTTTTTTCGGGGTCACCCTGTATATATATATATATATATATATATATATATATATATATAGACGATAAATTCGCGAATTCCAGCGACTTTAAATTTATTTACCAGAAAAAAAAATCTCAATTTTATCTATTGCACAGGTATGCACTAATACTACTCAATTCCTTTTTACTAGCTCTTCCCGGTTGATATGCCGTCGAAAGGACACATTATACTAGAGTTGTATGATAATTATGTCGGAAGGTCAGTTTCTGAAAGTCGAAACTGTTTCTCTGATGTTTTAAAACATGAAATACTTAGAAACAAATAACAATTTCCATAGAGATAGACAAAATCTGCGAAAGTTTCTAGCCCCCAGATGAGTCAATCCATCATTTCGGAGACAAGTCTCATGAACTGAGAAGCTTTCTCTACCCGCTTCGTTTAGCCATCCTAAACAGAAACAAACACAATCAACACTAGTAAAAAGCTGTGTGTACCCGCTTCGTTTAGCCATCCTAAACAGAAACAAACACAATCAACACTAGTTAAAAGTATTTTGTACCCGCTTCGTTTAGCCATCCTAAACACAAACACACACAATCAACACTAGTAGAAAGCTTTCTCTACTCGCTTCGTTTAGCCATCCTAAACACAAACAAACACAATCAACACTAGTAAAAAGTACATAGATGACCGACCAGCAAACCAACCAACCATAACGTTTAAGGCTTCGCATTTTATAATTAACTGGCGGTATGTATCTGGTGTTGCCCGGGAATTGTTTAATTACATTTTTATTTCGGTGTTTCGTTTATTTAATTATAACATTTTATTCTATTTTTTTCATTTACTAGCGAGTCACTGTTTATCAGGACCCAACATCTACTCGGGAATAAGGGTTAATTATTTAGTCCGGAGGATTGGTAACAACTGTGGGAACTAGGGAGAGATTGATTATTTCAGAGGACGGCTCAACAAGAATTTGTTAACATTGGACTATAAATTGACCATATTGTAGTCAGCTGGGAAGCAGTCCTGTGGTATTGTGTTCCACAGACGGTCATTTCTTAGAAATAAACTTTTCCTATGGAAGTTTCCTTCGAGTTTAGGTACACTGGGGACGAAACAACAATTATTTTCAGTGGTTGTAGCTCGACGGGTTTTTGTTGTGTTGGAGCTTAGTCGAGCACTAGCCATGACAATAACGATGGCGTAGTAAAAGACTAGAAACCTCCCCTATGTTAGAAAAAGTTTTAGGAAAGAAAAAAGGTCATCCCACACTAGAGTTTGAAGTCAGTTTTGTACGTTTTTCAAGGCAGAATAGGGTCTTCTGAGCGGCATTCCACCAGATGTGGCAACGCTGGTCTATTTACGGACAGGTAGAGAATTGCGTCAGGCGTAAAATACTTTATGGAGTGGTCGAATAAGCCAACCATGTTTCCTGATACCTTAGGCACAGATTTGGTGTAAGTCTTTCATTTAATTTCTGGAGTAAAGGTTAGCACTAGAAGCTTACTCAGCCAGAGGGATTCGCTATTCATTTCAATTGGGGTAAATTGAGGATCGGAGCGTTTATGATGAAAGGACAGAGGTTTGGCTTTAAATGTTGTAATCTAAACTTGAAAATAATAAAATTGGCTTTTCTTCACTTTCACCGACAATAGCAATCTCCAATATTCCAAGTTCTCTCTCCCATATTCACAGTTCTCTCTCCAACCTTCGCTCTCTTCTCTTTACAACTTAACTTAGCTATTCAGTCAAAAAAGTACGGTTTTTATATTCTTTAACCCGCCACATATGCAATTTATTGCAGTATCTTGAATCACACGCCCACATAATCATCAAAGATCATTTCCCATCACATAATCCTGTGCCAAAATCGGCGCATTACGTTCTCTCCGCGGTCTTTGCATCGCGCCCGCCTCACCTTCATGTCCGGCGCTTACATCTCCATCGTTTACTTGGACCACACGCCTCAAATCTAAAATATGCCGCGGAATCACATCGACGCTCGAGTTTTTAGGGGATTGCCCTCCAGTAATCACTCCTCTTCCCCATTGCGTTGTACATCGAGCATTTGGTGGCTTCACCCAAACCTCTTGTTCTATTTGGATTGTTGCTGGTTTTTGCTCTTCGACTTTTGATGATATATCTCTTTGATGTCGCCATTAATTTTAAAAAATGGATCTATGTGGCACTGTCTCGTCCCTCTGTCTGACCTTGGGTGCGATGTTGTACCAGAATGTGGCCTCTTCGCTTTTACTGTCCGATGATGTCGCTCTACTATTCCATTTCCCCCGAACCTATAGGCTTCCCTGTAATATCTTTTTATCTCCCATTTTTCCAGCATTGTCTGGAGACGTTCTGAGCGAAAAACAGTGGCATTGTCCATTATCACCTCCATTACCAGACCCCGTTCAAGCATCACCTTCTCCAATTCCTCTGTAACCGCAGTTGCCGTCTCCGCATGTAACTCCCTCCATATTGCTAGTCTCTCAGGCCCACAGTCAATCATTAACAAGTATGCGCCTCCACGATAGTGTGTTATGTCAATAGCTAATCTTGTCCTATTATTTGAAGTTCCAATTTCACCAGGATCATGTATATTCGGGGCAGGATCGACTGATTGACATCGAACACAGTTCCTGACCACTCTCTGAACTTTCTCCCGTCTTATAAGTGCATAAACTTTCCGCACCAAATATAATGTTCTATCCACTCCCATGTGATGCATGCAATGCAACTCTTCTAGTTCTCCGGTTCTTAAACAGCAAACCGGGACATCTTCTTTCTCAACTAACCACCGTTTCTTTATTCGGGTTAGCGCATCTGCTTTGTTTCTCTGTGAAGGCACACATACTGCCTTAATTCACAGTCCAAATTCGGATATTAAGTTTCCAAGTATTCCCAATCTCCGCTTTACGATCATTTCTCCAGCACCCTTGGTTCGTATTCTTCCACTCTCCTCCACTGTAGAGTTCACCCAATTTGGTACCGTTGCTGAATTGGTCCTTATTTCAATCTCTCTCAACCCCCATTTTATAACTAAATTGACGCCTTTCAAAACAGCATCTATTTCGGCCACGTTAATGTGATTACACTCATCTTCTTTCTCAGCCATGCTGCATCTTCCGCCACCAAACCGTCATTCTCCGTAACCACGCTTGTTGCAATACTGCTTGCATCATACCACACTACTCCTATTTTTGTTTTAGATATGTGCCAAGCTCCACTAACTGGGTCCTCCTTCTCTACATCAGTTAGAATCTCCTGTATTACTTTGACAGTTTTGCCATCAACTCTTTCCTCCCAGTCTAATCCACTTGCTCTTCTTTTAACATAACTGCATGCCAGTTGCAGCCATGCAGCAACTGGCTAGTGCCCAACAATTTTCCGCAGATAAAGAATAACTGCCGCCTATTCATTTCTTCCGTCATCTCCGGGACTTCGTTGCCACTTTTGAACATCAGCTCACTCGTCTTTCCTTTCATCAACTTAAGTCTCAGTGCCGCTCCGCCGTCCAAGGATTCAGGTGGCTTTGCTGTCAGCCCAAATCCCTTAAGATGTTCTACAACTTCCTCTGTCGATACTTTTGTCACATCTACGATTATGTCATCAATGTACGAATCTGTCGCTTCGTCTGTCTTATTTCCTTTCATGAACACAGTTTTTAGAACGGCTGCCATGATATTTGGTGCAACATTAAGCCCAAATCTTTACCATATCAGACAGTAGGTTCTTTCTTTATAGCAGACTAGCTAGTATTGCCATAGCTCCTTTGCCACGTGTAGTTGCAAGTAGGCAGATTAAGGTCCACAATTGCAGTTCCTCTTGCCAACCGCCTCCATTTTCTCATCTTTTCATCACACACATCTATTAGGTCGCTTGTTTAATTTTGTTTGTGGAAAGGGCTATGAGTGTAGATTAAATTAGTCGACGTGTTGATTTATTATATCCTAGCGGAACCCGTCGCCCGGCGTTACACGGGAGAAAGTACTACCTATTGCATGAAAAAGAAACCGCCTATTGTTCTTCCCCCCTCTACTGTGTTGGTGAATGTTTTAATTTAAAAAAAGAAAAAGAAAAAGTGGTAGAGTAGAATGGGATCGAACGCTGAAACTGGCGATCATGTAACCGCCATTTTTAACCACTGCGCCACAGTTTCGACTACAAAATACATGTGAAAATAGGCGAATTAAGCTAAGCTTGTTTATTGGCAGCTTCTGCCGACCAAATATAAAGTTCAACAATGACACGGTTTAGGTCATTTATTTGGGCAAGTTTTCTATAATATGCGTGTTAAAGGTGTATGATTTTGAAAATGTAAATGTATCGGGGTCTACCAGTATCTTGGCGGCTATTGAATTAAATAGGAAATCGATTTGATGAAGAAATTGTAGCCCCATGTTTAATGAATAAATGTTGCAGGAACTGTGTTCGTTAATTTCATTTGCTTAAAACCGGAATAAATATAAATATAGAAGTCATGGGTAGAATTAGAAAGAACGTAATCTGATATTCGCGGAATATCATCGGAGTGAATGGGAGCGACCATTAAGTCTTTGCGTATTGCTTTATATTACGTAGTAAATTAATACCAGGAAAATAATAAATAAAGACGGACATTTTTGTGAAAAGTAAACTGTGTTTATTAGTTCCCGGTTTCGATTAGTAGAGTGACAGTACATAATTGTTAGGGAGAAAAGTTTTTGCTACCACCTATATGGAGTTGGTGTGTCGGAGGGTCGGAGATGGCGGGCCAAATATAATATTTAGTGTTAGGTAGGAAAAAATAATAAGAAATTTACTAAAACACGCTCGAGTGAGTAAGTTTGATATAGAGGTGAGTTTAGTAGCCTGTGATGCATGTGGTGATTTTCCTATTCTCCGAGAAGGTACAGGGGAAAAATCGTCTCTACTTTATATATTTGATATACAAATTTACAAAGGTGTGAAATATATTGTTTTTAACTTTAATTCATCCCAGACAAGGTATACTGCTACTGAGACGTAAATGGCTACTGTGGATCAGGTGCCATGAATTAAAGAGGGAATCCTAAAAAAGGAGTTCTGAGGCGAGATGTTTGTTTACAGAAGATTTAAATTTTCTACGTAAACAGGGAGCAGGGGGGCGTTCCAAAGCCTAGCGGCTTCAGGTAAGAAGCTATTAGAGTAGAAAGCTCTTCGGAATCTCGGGATCGCCACTGTGAATGGATGGGATTTAACTGACATTCGAGTTGGTCTGGTGTATTTACGTCGAGGGGAGACCAGAGCAGCAAGTTCATCGGAGTACATAACATTGAAATACTTTTAGCCCAAGCACAGGGATGCCAGATTGCGCCGATGGGACAGTGGTTGAGCTCGGTGCATCGTGAGGGACCTATTAGATTTGAAACTCATTTTATGACCCTGTCTAAGAGGGAAAGACTAATGGATAGCTCACCAGCATTTGTGTTACAGCAATACTCCATGCATGCGTGGATGGTGGCCTTGTAGAGATATATGATACTGGTCGGTGGGAGAAGTTTTCTAGCACGGTAGACGGAGCACACATTTCTTTAAGCAGCCTTGGCAAAGTCGTCTATTATTGGTTTTAAACTCATGTTACCAGTGAATTTTGGGCCGATGAGTTTAAACGTTGGGCTCTTGTGTAGGGTTTTGATTATCCATAGTAATCGGATATTCTAAAGGGTTCTTTTAGTTGTCAAAAGAAATAAGTTTTGTCCTAGTAGCATTAAATGTTACCATCCATTTGTGTCCCATTTCAACTACAGACTGGGGGTAATTTTCTAAGGATTCATGCATTGCCTTTGATATGTTCGCGTCTGGTTTCCCCACATTTCATGAGTATAAGGTGGTGTCGTCAGCAAAAATACTTATCTCAGACTCAATGTCACCAAGGAGGTCGTTTATGAAAATCAGGAACAATAAAAACAGCGGATTGATCCTTAAGATACAACCGCATTTATGTCATGTGGCTTACACGCACAGCCATCGAGGACAACACGAATCTTTCTTTTGGATAAAAAGGATCGAATTCTATTTTATGTTAGAGAATTGTTTGTTCATGTATGTGTCTTCAAAAATTTGGATGTTCTATTTTTTGTAGAATGTTCGAAGTGGGAAAACAAGATTCGCCTGTTTAAAATGTGTGTATATATATGTATATATATATACAGGGTGGGCAAAAATAAGGGTCCTATTTTTAAAAATTCATAACTTTTTTATTTATTGATTTTTTAATTATTTTTTTTAGAATAAGTAAAGGACCCCTCCCGAAGCAAGCATGAGCCGTATTAGCCCTAAGGAACGTACCCTCATTTAAAAAACATTATTTTTGCTTAAAAAACTCAAAACAGTGTAAAAAACAATACTTTAGTTTTTGTAAGTTTTAAGAAGTGTTTTTCGGCTAAAATTTGTTTTGTTTATTTCAAAAAATCTCGGAAGGGTCAGTCTACACACACATAAAGTTTGGTGAGTTTAACTTTTATTTTGTGGAAGTTATTCAAATTCAAGTTATTCAAATTTAAAGATAGGACCCTTATTTTGGCCCACCCTATATATATATATATATATATATATATATATATATATATATATATATATATAAAGTGGCTTTGAGTCATTTAAAAAAAAATGTAAAATGCAGATTAAATTCCCAGACAAACTAACAAAATCCAAGATATTGCAGACTTAACATTCGTTGGAAAATTAATAAATGAAAAAATATAAGTAAATAAAAAAAAATACAAAAGGGGGGGGGTTAATTATCTAAGAGTGAAACAAAAACAGGAGACCTTAAGCGTCTAGTATTAACACGGGGATCATCAGCTGTTTACCATGTAACTGTTTCGGAGATTTAAAAACAGGACAGTTATAATATTCATGACCCCCCAATGGTACTGATTATGCTACCATTTTCCCAATAATCAAGTGTCGAAATAATTCAGCTTAAAATGCCACTAAATATATATGTTTGCCTTTCATCAGTGTGAATGTACGTGTAACAATGTATTTAAGTTCAGTAGGTATTGTAGACAGTGTGTATATATTTGCTTGTATTTGTTTTGTTACTGTTTAACTTGTGTGTCATCAGTTTAGTGGTAGTTGTTTGCTTTCCCTTGCCCGTTCGAATTCTGTTTTTCATACTTGGCGGATAGATGCAGGGGTAAATTTTCTTTTCAAGACCGAATAAGTTATTTCGAGTATTGACGTACTAAATGGTTGCTAAAGTGACTGCTATTTTCGCAATTATATTTATTTGTCGCATGGAGACTTTTTTTTGCACGGAAAATTATATTGCCTTTTCAGCGTTTGTTTTTATGGGGCGAAGTTTGTGTGTTTTCGCTTACGCAGTTTCTCATTAAATATACAGGCTTGAAGAACATGTAAATCCTGTGATATCAAACAAACCATCGATAATTACATGTTATCTGTCGATTATTGAGAGTTTAGTTGGTGTCTTCCTGGATGTAATGTATGAACAGATATTCACATGTTAAAGTTTGCGTTCATTTTAATTAAGCAATAAACTATTTAATTAAAATGAGAATTCGTATTTTACACAATTTTTTCTGTTTAGTTTAGGATGTTAGTTTAGGTAAGGATTAAAATTCACAATATTTTCTTGAAGATTAATTACTGCAATGACAACCGCCTATTAAAGTAGCAACGAGATATTTTCGATCTAAACACTTAACTGTGACTATTAAGACTAATCAAGTGTAAGTAAAGTACTTTTTAAAAAAATTTTAACCATTATTTTAGCAACACCATTCCTTATTTATATAGCTAATACTTGTTATTTTTAATTAGAATGTGTCAATTCACATTACAGTTCAATCTGATAGAAGTCTAGAATGAAATAAAATCAATAGACATCACATTGTCTGCCGATATACGCTATATAAAAAATACTCTTTTTTTTTATTTGTACCTTATATTAAAAATAAAATATTTAATCATAATTCTCATATATTCGTAATGTGCTAACATTTTATCAACCGAATCTGATTAAGTAAAATGATATTTTGAGTTTGTGCAAAAAAAACTGACCTAAAATGATATAATATATGTTAGACCTTGAAAATATCGCAGACCAATGTTATCAATCACTTTGTTACTCGTTTGGAGATAATAGAATAATCTTGCTTTTATTTTATTACAAAATGTTGATTAAAAAGAATATGTGTTGGTTCATTTTATTACGCATTTGAAAGTAAAACATGATTTCTCTCGTTAGGCACTGTCGTCAGATATTTCAGCTGATACTACAAAGTCAATAAACTAAGTTGACCTCCTACAAGATCGATTACGTAAATTTATGCATTAGAGGTTTGTGGTTTGATGATCTTTGGGCCGGCTGAAAGCAAGATGGGTGATAAAGGCATAACGTGAGATAACACTTAATACATTGTGACTTTAATGTAAATGAAAAAATATTAAAATATTTTACCTTAATAAACCTTTTTCAATAATTTGTTTTTAAAAATACAATAATATGTTACTTTAATAACAATAAAATACAAACGTTTTTAAATAGAAATATGCCATATTATTTAGGTTTTGTTTGATAAATAAACTCTTTTTATCAATTGGACGAAATGTTGAGAGTTGTCTTGAGTAGCGTATACTGATGCAATATCTTAACCCGAACACTTCTCTCGGTATTAAGTGGTAATTATTATTATTTACTCGCGATAATTCTAATACGCCTAATTACCGGTAATTGCTCGTTAGCAGAACCGGATAGTGTTAAATTTATAAGAATACTGTACACTAGTCTGCAAGACTTCTTATTATTATTATTCTTTTATTATTATTATTATTAGTAGTAGTAGTAGTATTAGTATTCCTATTAGTATTATTATTATTACTAGTAGTAGTAGTAGTAGTAGTAGTAGGTTATGCTTACCATCATTATGACACTGTCGGTATGTCAGATGTGTGCAATGCTAAATATTTTGGATAGAAAAAGCAAGTTTAGGTATCTGACTGATGCTAATTCTAAGTTGACGAACTTTGCAGTAGGCTTTGATTGCTTCGAAAAGATTGAGTGGAAAATGCTTTCTTCTGAGTCGTTTTAGATACTTTACTTTTTTCAGACGCCAATTTTCCATCCTCTCTCACTCACTCTTTCTTGAATATTTCAAAAGTTCGTCGTTTATAGAGAATTTTCACTCAAGGCAACCACAGATAGTTGTGAATTTTGTGCGATTTAAAAATTTTTCAGCCAATATAATGCTCTGTTTTAGGCAACTCACAGTATATGCGCATGGTCAATTAAGGTTACCAAAACGTCTTTTAATTTTTACAGGTAGCTTGACTATCTCAGGTGGGGCAACGCATCCAGTTATATTTGAAAATGTAACGCTGCATTTAATACCTACGTTAGTTCAGTACCATGATGTTCAGTACAATGAAGTTCAGTACCATGAAGTTCAGTACCATGAAGTTAAGTACCATACTTGATGCAATAAATTTAATAATTCAACTTTCACAATTAGTCATTATTTTTCTAATCGGTAACGTAAATCAACTTTCAGAAATTATTCATTTGAGAATTAAGTATAAGTTAGTTAGAATTATATAGGTTTCTCGTTGCCTGTAATTACAGTACGATATATCATGTGAAACAGTCTTATAAACAAATCTTAATTCACAGTTTTTAATAATGAAGCTTGAAATAATATTTGTCTACGTTTCTTTGAATACATTATTTCCATAATTAATTTAGCTTACTAAACCACCTGAAATCGCTAGTCCACATTTGAACCAATGATCATCTTCGTGTATATGCTTTTCAATAGTAAGAAATAGTCAATCATTTTTAGTAAAATGGATCATCCTGGTATATTTTGGAGGACAAATATGCCTAACCTGATATTACCGTTGCAAAAATAAATACATATTTTCTAATCTCCTTCTCATTCTCCCTCTCTCTATGTCTCTCTCTTTCTCTCTCTCTCTCTCTATATATATATATGTATATATATATATATATATATATATATATATATATATATATATATATATATATCAGGTGGGTATTTTTATAATGTACCCAATTAGTAGAATTATAGAGCCTATCTTAGTGGGGTTATACAGGGATGATGGACTAATTGTTATCCCTAATAGTGACGACCCTCTGGTATCAAAAATACACAAAAAACTAATAAGAGCTTTCAAATACCTAGGACTGAAAATAGATATAACCCCAAATTGTAAGGCAGTAAATTATCTAGATATGACCCTGAACTTGGAAGAGGGGATATAAAAACAACACATAAAGATAACCACCCACCATCTTATGTCAATATTAGATCCAACCACCCGAAGTGCATAATTAAACAAATACTTAAAACGATTAACACTAGAATTAATAAACTATCGGTAAACAAGAACATATTTGAAGCAAATAAACAATTATACAATAGAGCGCTAGATAACAGTGGCTACACTGAAAAACTCGAATATACCGGGAAAAAAAAAAAAACAAATCCAGGAATAGAGTCCGGAAAATAATATGGTTCAAACCTCCTTACTGCCAACTATCTAACATCACCATCGGTAAAGTGTTCTTGAGCCTGGTAGACAAGCATTTTAACATGAACAATCCACTAAGTAAGATATTTAATAGAAAAACAATTACAATTAGTTACTCTTGCACCAAGAACATGGATAGAATAATCAGCACCCATAATCGTAAAATACTAAACCATTCTAATGACAATAAGGCTATAGTAAATAAATGTAATTGTCAGGTAAAAAAATGAATGCCCACTGGACGGTAACTGTAAAGTAGAGTGAGTGGTTTATAAGGCCACGATGTGTCCGTAAGATAACAACAGGGATAATAAAGTTTACATCGGCATTTCCGCAGGAAACTGGAAACAGCGTTTCTATGACGACATACACTCATTCAATAACCCAGAACTTAAGAACAAAACGGAGTTAGCAAAACAATGGTGGCTACTGAAAAATTAAAAGTGGTCCCCAGTGGTCCCCTCTTGGTCAATCCTATGTTATTCTGATGTTCCAAATGGATTTATGCAAAGATGCAATTTGTGTTTGGAAGAAAAAATAAGATTCCTGACATACGAATACTGTAATCTTCTAAATAAAAGAGTTGAACTAATGGCAAAATACAGACATGAATGTAAATTTAAAATAACCAACATCTCGCAATCCGAGAGACTTTTAGATCAGTAGCGGTGGAGGTACCGAATTGAATATGACTAGATTGTTCTTTTCCTTTAATTCCCTTCCTATTCTTTATATATGTATCTCGTTATGGATACCTTATTATCTGCTTGTATATATGTGGGTATTAGTGTGTTTGCGTATATATGTGTGTATGTATGGGTTCATGTGTGGGGTGTATGTGTTTTTGTATCGGTATGTTTATAGATATTTAGTAGAGTGGTATGTATTTATATGTATGTTTTGTAAATATGTATATGTATGCACACATGCATATATATATGTATGTTGGGTTGTATGTATATTTTATTGTATGCATGTGTAGATGGGTATGTATGTAGTTATATGGTGGTATGTATGCTTGTATGTTTGTATACATATATTGCGCATGTGTATGCATATGTACGTGTGTGTGTATATAGTTGCTATACGTGTGTACGTATATGTGCACATATATGCATATATGTGCGTGTATAGATATATGGGGGGGTATGGGATAATAGATATATGGTACATATGTGCGTGGTGTGCTTAGGTATGTAATGACTATGTATCTCTTATGTATATATGTTTTATGGCTGATGTATGTATATGTATATATAGATGCACTGTTTGTTGCTAATGTGTATATGGTTATTAGTATGTGTGTATATGTTTGTACTGGCCATTATATAAACAGAACAGCCCCCTCTCTCTCTTTCCTTATATTTCTCTCTCTCCTTCGCTCTCTCTTCTTTTTCTATTATTCCTTCTTCTATTTAGTCTCTAGCTCTGGACACAACTTTTTTTTTTTTTTTAAAAGGTCTTTTTCTCATTTCTTTTCATTTCTTTTCATTTTTTTTTCATTTTTATTGGTCATTTTTTCCATTTTCTTTTGGGTTTTTGTCTTCACTCTATAAACAATTTTACCTCCTCCCCTCTTTCTCTCTCTCTCTTGATGTTCATCCTATCTATCTAACTTTTTGTTCACTCTCTTTGTTTCACTGTCTCCATTCTTAGTATTCTTTTCTTTTGTCCCTTTTTCTTTCACTCCCCCCCTTTTCCCCTCTTTCTCTGTTTATCGTTCTCCTCCTATCACTCTCTATTGTTCTCTTTCCTTCCCTCTCTCGATCATGCTCTCTCTCGCTCTCTGGTTCTCCTTCTCCGCTCTCTCTTTCTTTGTTTCCCTTCTCTCTCTCTTTCTTTTTCTCGTTCCCCCTCTTTCTCTTTCTCGTTCCCCCTCTCGCTCCATCTCGTCCCCACTTTTTTTTTCTTTTTTTGTTTTTTTGTTGTTTTTTTTGTTGTTTTTTTTGTTTTTTCTCTTTTCTGTTCCCCCTCTATCTTTCTCATTCCTTTTTATCTTGCTCATTCTCTCTCTTTCTCGCTTTCTCTCTTTCTTGCTCTCTCTCTCTTTCTCATAATCTCTCTCTATCTTGTTCTCTTTCTCGTACTCTCTTTCTCATGTCATTTTTCTTTTTCTCGTCTTCTTTCTTTGCCTCTTTATCTCTCAATATATCTCTCTACCCCCGAATCCTCCTCTGTGTGCGTATGTATATATGTATGTATGTTTGTGTGTATGTGCATATATGTATGTATATGTGTATGTGTGTGTATGTATATGTATGTATATGTATGTATGTATGTATGTATATATATATATATATATATATATATATATATATATAATGTGTGATATTTATTTTAATAGGTGTCTAGGGATATTGTTCGCAGCATCACCAGTTAATTTCTTGGATTTTATTATGGTCATATAATCAGATAATTTACTTAAAATAAGATAGATTTAAGAGTTTTTTCTGCAGATAACACGTTGAAGACACGGGATTAAATCGCCTTATTTGTGGATATATATATATATATATATATATATATATGTGTGTGTATGTGTGTATATATGGGTGTATGTGTATTTTTATATGAATATGTGTGTATATGTATCTATATATGCGTGTGTAATTATATATGGGTAGGTGTGTGCATGTGTATGTCTGTTTATATATGTATACTTGTATGTATGTTTGTATATTGTTGTATGTATATATGTATATATGTATATATATGTATATATATGTATGTATATATGTATATATGTATGTGGGTGTGTAGGTATGTATGTACATATGGTGTGTACGTGTTTATGCATGCCTGTTTATGTGTACGTGCGTGAGGTCGTCTCCGACTTTGGTCTGTGTCTATTTTTAAATCCCTTTTTTAGGTCCCCCCACCCACATTAGTCGCTAGACAGTAAGTGTCATTCTCCGAAGAGCAGACGAAGGGCTAATACCGGTGATTTTTGACACGACCTGATTTTTGAGAAACATGAACCCCCCTCCTCCTCCACTTTTACAATTTCTACTCATACATATGACCTACCCTTCCCTGTTTGTAATAAATTTGAAATTTCCTTCTCACTACATACTTATAGATTAAATATGCTTCAAATTTCCCCCTCTCTCTAAATATGTATTACATAGGTTGTTACTCCTCCTCTCTCTCTCCAATTATATTTGAATTGTCGAGTGTGAATCTAAAAAAAATACAGTTTCAAAAATGTAATCGTCTAAATTGGATGCTTGAAAATACCACAAGGTTGAAATAAATTATTGCATCGATGATTATGTATTTTCGTTTTACAACATTTTATTTTATTTCATATATATATATATATATATATATATATATATATATATATAACTGAATGCCTGTGTGCATGTGTGGGTTATGTGTATATGTGCCCTATAGAAATAAAGGTTAGAAAATCTACATAAACTCGAAAAGTGTATTAATATGTAGAATTTACAGAGGGGAGTCAATGAATGTTTTTTTCTGAATCTCTAACTGCATCACTAAGGCGGCTATGATGGCACAACATTGTTAAAACTTCAAATATATCTTATTTTGATTAAATTCATATGATATGTATAACATTTCCCAGGGTAAACAATGGAAGTGGCCTCGAATCTCTAAGTTACCTTGTATGTGTCAAATATCTACGTGCCTCATCTATAAATTAACCATGGGGGCAGACCTCCTATTAAAACTGCAAATACGTATATCCGTGTTTAATGAAATTTAAACCAGTTTAAATTTCAGTTTCATCTCACTATATTAGGGGCGGAACGAGAGGAAGGGGCAGGAAAAACAAAGACATGAATATAGTGTTATGAGAATAGTGAAAACTTACACCGTAGTGCTCCTTATTCAGTCCCGGGCAACGTCGGAACTTCCGGCTTGTTTTATTTGTATAGTTGAGATTTTCTGTACGTATGCTTGTAACTAATTTAAGCTGAACCACTAATCCTTCTCCCCTTTTCCTTTTTCTCAGTAGCTCCTTACGTTTACAGTGGCGTCCTGCCTTGTTTGGGGTGAATCATGTAAAAAAAAAAATGTTTTTAAACTAAACCTATAAATCGCATTTAAAATACACTCTTAAATAACACAAGTGATTAAACTATGTGCAGATTAATATAATGGGCGGTGCTAATACCATATTCATTTAAAAACTATTTTCCATGTTTTAATACAGGCACGAACCCTCTATTAGATTAAGCATTCATTTACCTCTTCTTATTCTTCTTCTTTTTCTTCTTCTTTTTATTCTTCTTCTTTATTCGTTCTTACTTCACACCTTTCTCTTTTACTTCCTCCGTTCGTCTTTCGCTATCTTCCATTTTTACGACCTTATTCTTCCCTGCCCATTATGTGTGTATTCACGTGGTATTTAAAACCGAAACAAATTTAACGTAGTCACCTTTAACTGAATGAAATACATCGCTACATATTATAATGGGCTAGAATCATGACTATCAGCCGATTTTTTATGTCCCACCATTTTGTTTCTTTTATTACTCTCTTGGTATATTCACACCAGCCGTTACCAGTGATTACATTGCTGATAAACACGCAGTGGTACCAACCGACGTTAGTTCCGCTGCGTTTTTTTATGTGGAGGAAAGGGTCAGGTAATTTGCAACTACCGACTAGGTAGTTGCATTTTGGCTGGGGTCCGTCTTAATACGTTCCATTTTTCCTTCGGATTTTACTTGGTTTTAGTGTTATGATTATTTTCGCGTGCATGTAATTGAGTTGTTGCAGTTGTTGCTGTTGGTGTTGTTGTTGTTTGTGGTGGTGGTGGAGATGTTTCTGTTGTTGTTGTTTACTTACTTATACACTAAGAGTTTTAACACTAGTATTTACCAGTGATCGCTCACTTGTAACAACATGTAGTGTTCCCTGGAGTATAAGAGATTGCAACTCTCCTCATATTTCCAGTAGCTTTGGTAATGATTGCAAATCTCTTTGCGGTCTCTGGGGGTCTGGTTAGTGTTTTCTTTCCTCTGTCTTGTCATCCTTCTTGGGCTTTTAAGACAATTGTGTGTAGTGTCAGCCGAGGCTAATTCCACCTCATGCGTGTTCATGTGTTTGGCGAGTAGAGGATATCTGGAGTTTTACGTAGCTATGGGCTCGTGCCTAGGTCTTACTAAAGTGTTGTTCTATTTCAAATTGTCTGTGGCTGGTAAGCGTTCGTTGGTTTTGTGAGTTGATTTCCGCATTCGAGGATTTTTCTTAAGATTTCGACCTTTTTCATTATTATTATTATTTGCACTCACTAGGAGTTCTCACACAGATCATCGTTAGTGATTGCTCACCAACAATAACCAGTGGTATTTCCTGGAATCTGAGTGATAACCAGCTTCCCCATATTTCCAGTATTCTTCACCTTTTCTCGATAACCATCGCAAATAACCTTGCG
The DNA here is from genome assembly GCA_963556195.1 of Sepiola atlantica. Lineage (NCBI taxonomy): Eukaryota > Metazoa > Mollusca > Cephalopoda > Sepiida > Sepiolidae > Sepiola > Sepiola atlantica. The sequence goes on from OY744523.1 coordinate 167,430,033, forward strand.
GTATCACAGCAGCCTTTTACCATTGATTTCTCGCTGGTGAGGACCATTGGTTTTCTCTGGGATTGGGGTGGCAATAAGCGTCCCCAAAGTCCAAGCATTCTCCGCACTCTTCCAGTGGAGGTCTGGTATCTGCTGTCCCTCCTCGGTGTTATCCTCCTCGACCCTCTACAAATATTTTGTTAGGTGTCAACCTTGGCCGGATCCATTTTTCTTTATATAATTTTTTGGGGGGAGAGTAGGTTGAAGGGAAAGGGGAGACCTTATGGTGTTTCTTGTAATTTCTGTTTCTTGGTTCATTTTTGTGAGGTGTTTGCTGAGGCCGGTCTAATTTATTGGATAAGAACGTATTATGAAGTGATGTTTCTGCCGTTTCCGTTCCTTGGTTCCTGTTGTGGTGTTCTTGGTCTGATTTTGTTTTCTACCTGTTGTAAATCCCTTGTGACTGGTTACTCTTTGTAGCTTATGCGGGTTGGTTTCCGCATTCAAGGATTTTTTTTTTAAATTGCAGCTCTTTTGATCATTGCCGTCCTTTGTAAGGTTTCGATGGCCCCTTTGATTCCAATTTCTCTCAGTTGTTTGGGGATTTTTCCTAGTGTTTCAATTATTATTATTATTATTATTATTATTATTATTATTATTATTATTATTATTATTATTATTATTATTATTATTATTATTATTATGATTACCTCTCAATTATTTTCTATGTGCTCTTTTTTCTTTTCGTTCCACCATATTTTGCACACACACTCTATCTTTACGTATGTACGTATCTAATTATATTTATACAAGTGCGATTCGACACACACACAAACACACACACACACACACACACATATATATATATATATATATATATATATATATATATTCGCATGCGCGTGTGTTTAGGTACATGCGACATGTGACAATGTACCATTTCCCCTACCTCCATTTTCTCATTTTCAATTCATCGGATTTCAGCGCCATATTCATGGCCTTATATTGACAAGGGCATTTGTCCGTATTCAACAAGCCGTGCGACTCTCTTGCATTGATAGAGGAACGAAGTCATCATTTCCCACTTTACGGACTTGTATTCATTACATCTGTTGTTTTCATACAACCGGCCGCGACAGAAATTAATGAGAGCAATCCAAACTCAAGTGACAGCTTCCTCCTTTTCAGACGGAAATCGAAAAAACAATTTCTCCTAGATCCACTCATAATAATATACTTATAAGAATACATATATATATATATATATATATATATGTATTCTTATATGTACTTATATATATATACATACGCCCGACACATGTACACACACACACACACACACACACACATATATATATATATATATATATATATATATATATATATATATATATTTATATATATATATATGCATGTATGTGTGTGTCTATATTTGTATGTGTATATGTAGGTGTGTATCTACATAAATATCATTTATGTATTGATATATACAATATTCATAAGCTAAGAGTGTTAAATAAGGTTGAATGTATGTCGATCTAAGTTTGACGAGGCGTGACAGAAAATAAACGGCACATTGGGACTCAGTGTATCGCCTTCAGTTCGTAAGATGAACGCAAGGTGAGACATTGTCAGACCCATGACGTGTCCCTCCCCGTCTCTCCTTTTCGTTCTCTTTCTCTCTTTTCTTCCATTTCCATATATATATATATATATATATATATATATATATATATATATATATATATATATATATATATATATATATATGTATAGAAAAATGAGTACAACATTAGGACCGCCGGTTTCAAGCTCAGAAGGACTTAACCATCTTGCTCTCTTCAGCTTATGTTGTCATCTGTTACAGAAATGTGAATTTACATATCACTCTCGTTGGGATACGTTATCTACTTTATAGTGTTATGTATATTTGTTTAGAATTTGTGCCCCCCACTGTCTTTAACGAGTTGGTCAAGAATATCAGCCAAAGAATCTAAAACCTCTCATCCAGTTACGAAATGTTCACACAGGCAGAACCCTATCACAATCAAGCGCTCCGCGATAGCGGGTTCAGAGAGGCGATATCATACATCCCCACCCGAGACCAGTCACGGGGGAGCCGCAACAGAAGGAGGTCGGTGATCTGGTTTTCCGCGCCTTTCTCCATCAGTACCAAGACAAGGATAACCCCCTTTTCCTCAAGTTACCTGACAAGCACTTCTCCCTACATACAACCTGCAAAAACTCTTTAACAGAAATACAATTAAGGTTAACTACTCCACCACCCCATTTATAAAAAAGATCATCTATGCAGAGCCCAAAACAATAGAAAGCACATGCTTCTCATGACAGGACAAAAACTATTGCTCCCTAGAGGGAAATAGCAAAATTGACTTCCTCGTATATGAAGCTACTGTCACAAACCAGACTAGCGGCAGAGCTGACAAATATATAGGCATGCTACACGTAATTTTACAGGCAAAGGTTGTACGCACACAGAAACACCTTTAAATACAAAAAAAGGCAAATACGGCACTTGCGACCCGGATATGGTAACTTAAAGAATAAGAAACGCCCTTTACTATCAAATGAAAAGTAATAGAGATAAGACTATATTTTTCTCCAGCCATGAATAGATGTTTTTGTGTGATGCAGAAAAATGCCTATATTAAGGGCCATTATTGACCCAAATACGATCTGCTTGAAAGCCAGAGACGAAATCTTTAAAGGATGCATCCACAGTAACAAGCACTACTTATAAACTGGACTTACCAACCAATAATAAGGGCTTCTGCCCAATACATAACCCCATAATTGCCCACAAAATACCGACTTCCATTCCGAGAAATCCTTCCAGCTATCACCCCCCATAAATATATAAAAAGTAAGAATTAATATCTTAATATTTTAATCGGCCCATATCTACAACAAAACAAGTAAATTATACCGCGTAAATATGAAATCATAATTATTCCAATTAAGATTTCTCCAGTTATTAAGAGGGTTACACCCCCATTTAACGAAAATCATTCAGCAGGCTTTAGAACTGCCCTAAGCAGGTTCAATCTTGTCGACTTAGTCCTTGTTCTTATTGCTACATCAGACTAAATCAGTATACCAATATTATTACTCCCATAAGCCTTCACTATACCTTAGTAAAAATGTTAAATTCCGAATGCAGAATCATAAAGAACCTTGTAGAGTTACTCCCCTTAGATAGACTGCCGGCTGCAGAGACCCGACTCGGGTATATCTTATATTTAAATTCCTTTATGATTGATTTAAAGTATTTTAACCCATGCGTTAAATTTTAATTTGATGTTTTTTTCAAGTTTTTTTTATTCTTCCGAAAGTTTAATCCTTCAACCAATATTCTCTCTTTAGCACTTTTTAGACGAAACAAAGTTAACCCTTCAAAAGAATAATGGCCTAATATACGTCCTAATAAACATTGAATCACGTTACTTGTATAAAGATATTTTTGTCTCAATTTTAAATATTAACTCTTATATTTCACCCCTTTACTGTCGAACCTTATGAAACTGTATACTCTCACATTTCTCTCCTTAACACAAATTTTTAGCAAATATACATGACACTCTAAAGTAAATGATGTATCTAAACGAGAGTTTTACGTGAATTCACATTTCTGAAGAGAGCCGGATGGTTATGTCCTTCTTACCTTGAAACCGACGGTACTAATGTTGTACTAATTTTTCTTTACGCTCTTAATTTAAATTATCAATGAAGGCCGGGATTGAAACTCAACCGTCGAGCTGACGGTCGGCGATCCTACCGCTATCATATTACACTGACATAATTTAAGTAATATCTCAATGTAAACATTACAAGTGCCGGGAGCTCGAATTAGTTTTAGCTAATGGCATTTGGCGATATTCTTACAAATACGATCTACCTCTAGGGAAGGAGCTTCATATAGTCCTTCACATACAGACTGTTTCGCTGTATAACAGCTCATCAGTGCGGCTAGACCAGTTAGTGCCTCAAGCCGGGATTGAAACTCAACCGTCGAGCTTAGGGTCGGCGATCCTATCCCTGCGCTATCGTACGACACTGACTGAATTTAAGTAATATCTCAATGTAAACATTGTAAGTGTTGGGAGCTCAAATTAGTTTTACTTAATGAGCTATGCCTTAGGGCAGTTGGCGATATTCTTACAAATAAGCTATATATATATATATATATATATATATATATATATATATATATATATATATATATATATATATATATATATATATATATATATAAATTTATTTAGATACTGTATATTACATATTTCAGCAATGTACCGCGGTTTCATCCAAAAGGGCAGATTTAGACATCTTTAGTAAATTTCCGTGCTCAGTTAAATCATCGGCAAGCTGAAATGATTGTAGTCACGCCCGTTAAAGAAAAGCTGTATATATGCGTGTCGGTGCATCACAGGTAAATGGTTGCTCTAAGAACCAAAGTAACCATAGATTTGGAAGCTCTATCTTCGATCCGATGTCTTTATCTATGTCCGGACTTCTTGAACTTTATTTTTAACGCATTAGTCAAAATAGAATTACGTAAAATTAACATTAGAAATAAACGTACCGACAATGTTAGTGTTTATCTTTTAGCCGACTGATAGTCATAATTATTATAATCGTACGAATTTCACGTATTGTTTAATTTGACGAGAAACCATTTATTATTTTTTTGTAAAAATGATAAACAATATTCGATAAATGTTCACTACTATATTTTTACTTTAATTATAATATTTTTATATTTTTGTTTCTTTATGTATCTTTATCAACTTTACACAGTCGAACCATCTCAGATCTATTGTATTGTGTCACGTGGAAACATCGCTCGTCCGTCTCGAAGCAAAACACGTGCCCCGAGTTTCAGGCTATTATAGTGAAAATGCTCATTATTATTATCTCGTTAAACTTACAGCGGAATCAAAACAGCTTGCAAAAAAGGAACAATACTTCAAATTTAAAATCAGTAATATATATTTTTTATTTTATTTAAACAGACATGTACAAAATCTGCGACACTGGCATGTCGATGTTATCGATCAAAAGCTATTACCAACTGAGATCTCATCAGGCAGAGTTAGAATCCGATCTCAACACTAGAACATATATATATATATATATATATATATATATATATATATATATATATATATATATATAGTAAATGGACGCAGGGTCGGATAATCGTTGAAATTTAATCGATACTATTCCGAAGAATTAAAAATGAATAAATAATAATAGAAAGTAATAGCTCCGTCAAGGAATTCCTTTTCGAAAAAAATATGCTAATTAAAAGATCATCATCATTTTTAGATTAAAATACATTTTTCCGAACAAAGTGTAATTATAAATACGTTGAAATAATTTAAAATATATTATTTACTTGAGCGTAGGGCTTGTTTCCATTTTTCATTATTATACGAGTTGATTTTCGAATTTTCCTTTGAAAATTGAGTAAAGAATAAAGTGAACGGCTATTGTTCGTTCGGAAAAAGAACAAACAAATATTTTCGCGTCAGAAACTTTTTTAAATATTTGTACTCGTGTATCATTTCATCTAATCAATAATCCTGAGGACATTTTGAAATAAGGACAAAACGTTGATGAATGCATAAATAACTTTGTTTTCTTTTTATTTATTTTCCATATATATATATATATATATATATATATATATATATATATATATATATATATATATATATATATATATATATATATATATATATAAAGGGTGGGCCAAAATAAGGGTCCTATCTTTAAATTTGAATAACTTGAATTTGAATAACTTCCACAAAATAAAAGTTAAACTCACCAAACTTTATGTGTGTGTAGACTGACCCTTCCGAGATTTTTTGAAATAAACAAAACAAATTTTAGCCGAAAAACACTTCTTAAAACTTACAAAAACTAAAGTATTGTTTTTTACACTGTTTTGAGTTTTTTAAGCAAAAATAATGTTTTCTAAACGAGGGTACGTTCCTTAGGGCTAATACGGCCTATGCTTGCTTCGGAAGGGGTCCTTTACTTATTCTAAAAAAAAAATTTAAAAAATCAATAAATAAAAAAGTTATGAATTTTTAAAAATAGGACTCTTATTTTTGCCCACCCTATATATATAAAGTCATACACATACCTACTGTTACGCTGTATCACAGCTGTTCAATGCGGTTAGACGTGCCTTTTTATATATATATATATATATATATATATATATATATATATATATATATATTACAATTTTATGTATATATCCATATAATATTTCAGGTGATACTGCTTTTACGTATCGAAGTGATATTAGTGTAAAACCTCCGAGTAAGCGCTCAAGATGTTGCTCTTTAGGCTTTCTTGACGTTTACAGATCGTACCACAGAAGTGTTGGGATAATCTGAAGTATTCCATAATTAGAGCCACCTCTTAATCTTGCAGTGTATGCACTCGTTGGCGATTGAACAAATCAGCACGTGATATAGTTACCAAATTGCAAGTTTTTCATGTAAGCGTTTCTATTTTCCCTTCATGCGCTGTACGTGCCACGCCCCGTCTCTTCCCGCTGCTTTCTTAAGTTGTTAGCGTTTCGTCCTATTCTTTACAAAAAAGCTTGCTGCCTTCAAAATCGTTTTCCTATACGCTGACCTTGTGGGCCTTATCTTATACCAGTAATAGTAATAAAGAAATGTTCTGCAGAACTGGCCCGTGTTATCTGCAGTCCCTACAACAAATGCCTTGCCGAATCTTGCTCTCCTGAAAGCGAGGAAATTGCCTTCGTGGTACCAGTCTTCAAGAATTATGGAGATAGAACTGAACCTAGGAAGTATCAGCCCATCAGTTTACCCCCGATCTTTGTTAAAATCTTTGAATTCTTAATCAACGTAGCGATAGTCCGACACCTCGTTAATGCTGAACATTTTTCTGACTATCAGTATGGATTTAGGCAATCACGGGTTATTGTAGATACCCTAACGATCATCTCCGAACGCATATACGATACACTTGACAATACAGGTAAATCAAGGGTGGTTGTTCTTGATATATCAAAAGCCTTTGACAAGGTCTATCATGAAGGTCTTCTCCTAAAAATGCATATATATTGTATTACTGTACGAATATTTATTATAATTAGATTCTTAATAACAAAAAGTAAGATCCAGGTTGTCTGCGATTGCCGTTAATTCAAACAACATGATATAAATGTGAGGGTACCCCAGGAATCGATCCTTGGATCTTTCCTGTTCCTGCTTTTCATAAATGACTTCCCTAGTCACTATATATGGGTATATTTGCTGATGACACCTCGCTCTAATCTCGTCATGTGGACAAAACGGACGCGGACATATCCGAGGTAATGGCCGAATACTTATAAAATGGCCTCCACTCTGTAGTGGAATGGGGTCATAAATGGATGCTAACATTTAATGCTGCTAAGACAAAGCTCATTTCAGTCAACAACTACAAGAACACTTTTAACCCACAAATTGTCATGGCAAATAACACCCTACCTGAGAGTTCAATGTTCAAACTCCTCGGTCTAGCATTCATAGATGACATGAGTTGGAACAAATACATAGAAGAGATTGCCAAGGCTACTGCTAAGAAAGTGGGCTTCCTTTACCGAGCTCGAAAACTTCTCACATCTGGCAGTATCCTATATCTCTACAAAGCTACCACCTTCTCATGCATGGAGTATCGTTGTCACATCTTGGCTGGTGCATCATCCACAAGTCTCTCCTTTTTCAATAAGGTCTGAAAAATAGTCGCTGATCTTATAAGTCTCTCATTATCCACCAAGATCCAGCCCCTGTCCCATCGCCGCAATATTGCATTCTTGTGCTTGTTTTCCAAGAACCTCGATAGAATTTGCTCCGATGAACTTGCTTCTATTGTGTCCTTTCGACGTAAATACAGTCAACCAACCCGACAATGAGCTAAATCCAATCCGTTAACTGTGGAGGCCCCAAGATGCCAGAGAGACTTATACTTCAATAGCTTCTTTCCTCGTGCTACCGGTCTTTGGAACTCCTTCCCTACTCCATGCTGTTTAACGGTTGTACCGACATGCAAAAATGTCATACTAATGTGAACAAGAATCTCGATGCACAGCTCACAATTTAGGATGACCCCGAAAACTTTCATCATAATTCTCAGTAGATCATTACGTCTACAGTGGAAACTTGCCTTGTTTGGGATGAACTATCTTAAAAAAAAGAAAAGAACATTACGCACGCTCTCTTCTCCTCCCTCTCTTCTGAGCACTACAAATATTATCTTACTCTCTCCACTGTAAACTTTATTTCCTCCATTGCTACCATGTATTTGAGCTTATAATTTATGGGTTAATAAGTAGCGTTTTGTGATTGATTCCTCCTACTGCTACTTTTAATCTGAATTTGAAATCTAGCATTTAGTATGTGGCTTTATTAATGTGTTCATTAATAGATTCGATTTTTAGCGTTAATCTTCTTTGAACCATTTAAAGTTACATGCTGAGAGCCAAGTATGTTTTGATGCATGGATTTATACATAAGTTTATTAATCTCTGAATAATTATTACGCATCGTTCAAACGTATTGGGATTATCTGTGATAATTAAATTCTACTCAACAATTAACAACTTTCAAAATACACTCAGGGATTATTATGAAATACAATTTTTGGAGCACTGAACGTTCGGGAAAAACATAAAACATTGTTCAACCTCTTTGTTTATGCAGTTGTGCTCTTTTACGTTTAATACAAATATCTGTCCATAATTTAAATCGCATTTCATCTGTTTAAGGACGTATATTGTGACATGTCTTTAATTTTTTTTTTCAAACATATTTTTTCATTCTTGTATTTTCAAAATATTTTCCTCCAATAATTAATATTCAAGTGTTATTGGTCAGCACTTCTGACGATAAGAGTGTAATATTTGAAAACGCCATGGGTTAAAGGTCAATTTGTATGTTTATTCCTTGCTTAAACACGTGATGAGTTAACAACCTTGTATTTGTATATATATATATATAGTTATTTATACAAATATTATTTGGCAGCAGATTTGAAAAATTTATTTCAGTCAAATCAATGGATAGCCAGACCTCTTCGAGCCAAGTTCTTTTCTTTACGGTTGCATTATATTCAATGCGACAAAATTATTTTCTGAAAATGAACATGTTATCAGCTCATAAAAAAAACAATTCGAATCACAGTCCCGTAATTACGTGTTAACGTTGACATGTTTATATGAACATAGACTGAGATAGAGTGATACATCAGTATAGATATATACATATCCATATAAACACATGAATATATAGGGGTCGTAGATTAATAGGTAGATAGATAAACACATACATACATAAATACATACATACATACATACATACATATATAGATACATACAGACATACATACATACACGATGTGTATATTCTAAAGACGTTAAGTGTCATAAATACTTGTGCAGATTTTGAAGTCCGACGCGACTTGCCTAACTGCTCTAAGGCTCTCACTAGCAATATTAAGAAGAGAAGGCACCAACATCGTAAAATACCGGGCAAATGTTAACTTGCACAAGTGTAATTTAGATTTAATATATATTTTAACCAGTGTGAAATTGCTTCAATGTAATTTATCACACATCTAAACTTGCTTCAAAATTTGTTTACGAGTGAAGTTGCTTCAATATAAATTGCCTTCAGCGTAAAGTTGCTTAATAATAATCAGCATCTCTTTAAAGTTGCTTAATAATAATCAGCATCTCTTTAAAGTTGCTTAATAATAATCAGCATCTCTTTAAAGTTGCTTAATAATAATCAGCATCTCTTTAAAGTTGCTTAATAATAATCAGCATCTCTTTAAAGTTGCTTAATAATAATCAGCATCTCTTTAAAGTTGCTTAATAATAATCAGCATCTCTTTAAAGTTGCTTAATAATAATCAGCATCTCTTTAAAGTTGCTTAATAATAATCAGCATCTCTTTAAAGTTGCTTAATAATAATCAGCATCTCTTTAAAGTTGCTTAATAATAATCAGCATCTCTTTAAAGTTGCTTAATAATAATCAGCATCTCTTTAAAGTTGCTTAATAATAATCAGCATCTCTTTAAAGTTGCTTAATAATAATCAGCATCTCTTTAAAGTTGCTTAATAATAATCAGCATCTCTTTAAAGTTGCCTCGATATAAAAATATGCCAGTGTTTTATTAAAACTGTTGTCGATTACGAAATTGAGGAAGACAAGTTGAAGAGGGAAAATGACATCGAGGACAAATAATAAAAACAAAAAACAATCTGTTACTGTTGTTGACGGGTTCTACTTAGCATCGGATATGTTAGCATTTTAGGGAGTGGTTGTTTTTGCTTTAGTAACTTTTGAAACTGGTCTGTTGTGCGCCAACAATATATAGACGGATCTAAGACGCTTATCTATGTTGGCGCGTTTGTCTTTTATGTATCTTTAAGTGTCCAAATACATCCATATATGTGTAAAACATTTCGTATGTACGCATGAACAAGCTTATCTATTATTATTATTATTATTATTATTATTATTATTATTATTATTATTATTATTATTATTATTAATAATAATAATAATAATAATAATAATAATAATAATAAAAATAATAATAATGATAATAATAATAATTATTATAATAATAATAATAATATATGTATGTATGTATGTATGTATATATAAAATGTAGTTATGCACAGACACGTGTTCATGGAAGTTAAAGCTAGTGAAATAAAAACAGGGACTTTAGTGACACACAGCCGGCTCTCTATAAACTGTTCCAAGAACCACCTAGCTTTAGTAGTACAAAATTAACCACTAACATGTGTTTCGTCGTCTCTATGACTCATCAGTGCCAATGTAACCGGAACCCCAGTGACTTTGAACTAAGCCAAAATACGCTTAATCGTAGTGAAAAATTATATCGCATCATAGTTTTAAATAAATATATATATATATATATATATATATATATATATATATATATATATATATATAAGGCTGACAAGCTCTAAGAGAAGTAAAAATAGGCTGTCAAATAATACTTAAATACGACGTTCCGTCCAAATAGATTGTTAAACACTGTTGTGACAGCCTACTAAATATGTCCTTTTGTAATCATATATATATATATATATATATATATACTTTATTCACTTCTTTCCACTATCGCTGTTAGTTTGGCTGTATCAGTTGAAAGGTTCAGACTTGAAAGTTAAAAAGATACTCGGATTTAGGGGATCGAATCGTTCGATCGGCAGAACAATTTTCCTCCCCACTGATAATTACCAGATAAAGAATTACCAATATTGTGCAGATAATTGAAAATAGTTATCATAATATTGTGTATAAATATACATACATATATATATTTATTTGAAATTGATGACAAGAAATTGAACTACAAAGGAGGAGGAGGAGGCGGAGAAGGAGGAGGGGGAGAAAAAAGACTAAAATTATATATATGTATATATATATGATTAAAAAATTTTATTTTTAATATTTCGATATGTTGATATTTTTTATATTTTTAATATTAAACTAAAACTACAAATACATTAATCACCTAAAAAGTAGTGTAATGGATTCGTCTACACACTTTAAAATGCAGCAACATTTTTATAAGTAACGGATACATTTTATTAGACAGACGAACAACACAGGTAAGGAGGATTTAAAAAAATTGTTTTTAATAACTAATATAAGTTAGCAAAACATTTATAAGGAACAAAACTTAGGTTTAGTATACGGAACGTTTATTTTTTGTCTTTTAAAGGAAGTGGGGTCTGATCAACTCTGCTGGCAAGTCATGAAATTAAATACTGTCTTGTTTTTAAATTTCCGAAACAGATTTTCATGGTAAACAACTGATGATCCCTTAAATAATGTTACAAGAAAACTAACATAATAACTGTAAAAGTTAAATTGACTTACATGAGTGATTTTCCACCGAACGACTTGGGACTTTTTTTTTATATAGTTTTAATGGTTGAGAAACTTCCAAGACTATATATATATATATATATATATATATATATATATATATATATATATATGTGTGTGTGTGTGTGTGTGTATGTATATGTATGTATATATATATATATGTGTATGCATACATATATATACACATATATGCGTATACATATATGTATGCATGTATAAATACATATATATATTATATATATATAATGTATTTTAATGTAATTATTTTTATTGGTGATTGCAGCGTTCGTTGTTATTTTGCTTACTATTATTACGATTGTCTTACTCTCTAAGTAATTAAGATGCAGAAAGTTCATCATTAGTCGCCCTTATTTTTCGTTAATACATATATTTGAATTTAGTTTATACGAATATAAAATTAATCCATGGACACGTGTTTCTAGTTCACAGCCGTCATAAGCATGGCTAAATTATATATATATATATATATATATATATATATATATATATATATATATATATATATATATTTGTGTTATAGTGGAATAATTCCAGGAGGAAATCCGGGTATGAGAGCTCAATGTAGTAAACAGAGCAATAATAAAATATAATAACACGAAATCACATAATTGTCGATGCAATAATTTATTTCAACCGTTCGGTTTTTTCAAGCATCACTCAGACAATTACATTTTTGAGACTGATAGAAAATTGAATTTCCCTACCACAGTTCCAATACAATCATAGATGGTGGTAGTAGCAACCAATTTGATACATCTTTTATAGAGAGGGGGAAAATTTAAAACTTATATTTAACTATGGCGGGCGAAGGGAAGGGATCTTTAAGTTAATCAACTAAAAACTGCCATGTCAAAATTATGACACATACGACTTGGCGATATCAACCATATAGGCAATTTTACTCACGCGCATACACAAAACTAAATACGCACACATCATATGCGCACTCACATACATAATCTCACTCGCACATTATCATAACTAAACATAATCACATACGCAACTTTTATTCATCTCTAGCCAGAATGCGTCCGGCGAAACTCGTGTTCTCAAATTCGGTTAGAGAAAAGAAAGAAAGAAACAATTAACAGGCACAGAGAAGATATAGACAGACCGCGTGTCATAAATTCTCAGTCCGTCTGGGTTCCAAGAAAGAGAATCTAATTGAAATAAGATTACACGCACATACATATATGTATACATACAAATCCATACGCACATACACACACATATATACACATACACACCCACACATATACATATCTATACACATATACATATACACACATATATACATATATATATATATATATATATATATACATACATGAATACACCTATATATATCTCTGAATCTATTTGAAATATTGACTAAATGCATACGCATGTAGTTGTTCACACATGTAAACATACATACACATACATACACACACATATATACATATACGCACATATACACACATATACATACGCACACATACATATATATCCACACACCTACACACAATATTTACATAACACTCTATATTCTTACTGATGTAATATGAGTTCTAAAAATTAGTCTTACCTTATTTATATTTTAGATTAATTTGATAATCTATTATTATAAATATCATGCGGGGGGGGGGTTTATCGTACCTAATGTTATTCAATTTGGTATCTTCACCGTTGTAATTCTAGAGGCCCATCGGATTACTAATTCAAGTCTAATAATGTCTATTGGTAATATTTGACATTTATACTTATATTAATTCAAAAACTAGTGTATTACCTGCAGAAAAAATTTTCATACCACTATCTTATTTTAAGTAAATAATAAATATCCGCGTACACACAAATACTATATATCACCAAGTCAGTAAATCTGTGTCTATCACAGACATTATTATAAATATTATGGGGGGGGGTTACCGTAAGTAATGTTATTCAATTTGGTATCTTCACCGTTATAAGTCTAGAGGTCCATCGGATTACTAATTCAAGTCTAATAATGTCTAGTGGTAATATTTGGCATTTATACTTATATTAATTCAATAACCGCAGAATTTTTTTAAAAACACTATCTTATTTTAAGTAAATAATCTGAATAAATAAATATTTCAAAATACCATTATATAAGCATACACACAAATACTATATATCACCAAGTCGGCAATTCTGTGTCTATAGCAGATATTATTATAACTATTATGTTGGTGGTGGGGGGGGGGGTTACCTTAAATAATGTTATTTAATTTGGTATCTTCACCGTTATAAGTCTAGAGGTCCATCGGATTACTAGTCGTTGATTATTTTAAATTTATATTTATGTCTGCACTTAGCCATAAGTTCATCTCGTTTATTTAACGCATACATACTCATCAAGGACCATAAGAAAAATTTCCACATTAAGAAACAAGCGAGAATAATCAACTCTACGAAATCGGAACTCGGCCATGTATCTAGGGAGATTCTACGAAATATTATTAATGTAACTCTAGAAGCTACCAAATTTAATCTTTGGAAGGACTCGGCGGATACTATCGAATGGTTTAAATCAATTGAAAATAAGAGGAATGCCTGCTTTATACAATTCGATATTATGGATTTTTACCCCTCGATTTCCAAGGAATTACTTACGAACAGCATTAACTATGCTGGGAATTTCGTGGATATATCCGATGAGCAGGTAAGATTAATTATGGCCTGTCGCAAATCCATCCTTATAAACAATCGAGAAACATGGATTAAATTGAACAACAACAAATTTGATGTCCCGATGGGTGCTTTTGACTCAGCCCAGATTGCCGATCTGGTGGGCATTTTTATAATGTACACTATTAGCAGAATTGTAGAGCCTAATTTAGTGGGGTTATATAGGGATGATGGACTAATTGTTATCCCCAATAGTGACGGCCCCCTGGTATCCAAAATACATAAAAAATTAATAAGAGCATTCAAATACCTTGGATTTAAAATAGATATAACCCCAAATTGTAAAGAAGTAAACTATCTAGATATTACCTTAGACTTAGGAAAGGGGACATACAAACCCTTCAATAAAGATAATCACACACCATCTTATATCAACACTAGATCTAACCACCCGAACTGCATAATTAAACAAATACCTAAAACAATTAATACTAGAATAAATAAGCTTTCGGCTAACAGAGACATTTTTGAAGCAAATAAGCATTTATACAATGGAGCGCTAGAGAAAAGCGGATATAATGAAAAACTCAAATATACCAAGAAAGAAAATAAAAATAAATCCAGGAATAGAGGCCGAAAAATAATATGGTTCAATCCTCCCTACTGCCAACTATCTAACATCAACATCGGGAGAGTATTCTTGAACCTGGTAGATAAACATTTTAGCATAAATAATCCACTTAGGAAGATATTTAATAGAAAAACCATTAAAATCAGCTACTCTTGCACCAAGAACATGGACAGAATTATCAGCACACATAATCGTAAATTACTTAACAATCCTAGTAAGAATAAGGTCACAGTAAATAAATGTAATTGTCAAGTGAAAAATAACTGCCCACTGGACGGTAACTGTTATAAGGCCACTATTCATCCGGAAGATAACAACAGGGATAAAAAGGTTTACATCGGCATCTCCGCGGGAAACTGGAAACAACGTTTTTATGACCACAAACACTCTTTCAATAACCCAGAACTCAAGAGCAAAACGGAGTTAGCTAAACAATGGTGGCATCTGAAAAATGAGAACAGGTCCCCGGTGGTTTCGTGGTCAATCTTATGTTTTTCGAATATTCCAGATGGATTTAGACAAAGATGCAACTTATGTCTAGAAGAAAAAATAAGAATCCTAAAATATGATCGAAATAACCTCTTAAATAAACGAGATGAACTTATGGCTAAGTGCAGACATAAATATAAATTTAAAATAATCAACGACTAGTAATCCGATGGACCTCTAGACTTATAACGGTGAAGATACCAAATTAAATAACATTATTTAAGGTAACCCCCCCACCACCACCAACATAATAGTTATAATAATATCTGCTATAGACACAGAATTGCCGACTTGGTGATATATAGTATTTGTGTGTATGCGTATATAATGGTATTTTGAAATATTTATTTATTCAGATTATTTACTTAAAATAAGATAGTGTTTTTAAAAAAATTCTGCGGTTATTGAATTAATATAAGTATAAATGCCAAATATTACCACTAGACATTATTAGACTTGAATTAGTAATCCGATGGACCTCTAGACTTATAACGGTGAAGATACCAAATTGAATAACATTACTTACGGTAAACCCCCCCCCCCCCCATAATATTTATAATAATGTCTGTGATAGACACAGATTTACTGACTTGGTGATATATAGTATTTGTGTGTACGCGGATATTTATTATTTACTTAAAATAAGATAGTGGTATGAAAATTTTTTCTGCAGGTAATACACTAGTTTTTGAATTAATATAAGTATAAATGTCAAATATTACCAATAGACATTATTAGACTTGAATTAGTAATCCGATGGGCCTCTAGAATTACAACGGTGAAGATACCAAATTGAATAACATTAGGTACGATAAACCCCCCCCCCCGCATGATATTTATAATAATAGATTATCAAATTAATCTAAAATATAAA
This sequence comes from Sepiola atlantica, assembly GCA_963556195.1. Lineage (NCBI taxonomy): Eukaryota > Metazoa > Mollusca > Cephalopoda > Sepiida > Sepiolidae > Sepiola > Sepiola atlantica. The sequence continues at coordinate 167,446,644 of OY744523.1, forward strand.
TAAGGTAAGACTAATTTTTAGAACTCATATTACATCAGTAAGAATATAGAGTGTTATGTAAATATTGTGTGTAGGTGTGTGGATATATATGTATGTGTGCGTATGTATATGTGTGTATATGTGCGTATATGTATATATGTGTGTGTGTATGTATGTGTATGTATGTTTACATGTGTGAACAACTACATGCGTATGCATTTAGTCAATATTTCAAATAGATTCAGAGATATATATAGGTGTATTCATGTATGTATATATATATATATATATATATATATATATGTATATATGTGTGTATATGTATATGTGTATAGATATGTATATGTGTGGGTGTGTATGTGTATATATGTGTGTGTATGTGCGTATGGATTTGTATGTATACATATATGTATGTGCGTGTAATCTTATTTCAATTAGATTCTCTTTCTTGGAACCCAGACGGACTGAGAATTTATGACACGCGGTCTGTCTATATCTTCTCTGTGCCTGTTAATTGTTTCTTTCTTTCTTTTCTCTAACCGAATTTGAGAACACGAGTTTCGCCGGACGCATTCTGGCTAGAGATGAATAAAAGTTGCGTATGTGATTATGTTTAGTTATGATAATGTGCGAGTGAGATTATGTATGTGAGTGCGCATATGATGTGTGCGTATTTAGTTTTGTGTATGCGCGTGAGTAAAATTGCCTATATGGTTGATATCGCCAAGTCGTATGTGTCATAATTTTGACATGGCAGTTTTTAGTTGATTAACTTAAAGATCCCTCCCCTTCGCCCGCCATAGTTAAATATAAGTTTTAAATTTTCCCCCTCTCTATAAAAGATGTATCAAATTGGTTGCTACTACCACCATCTATGATTGTATTGGAACTGTGGTAGGGAAATTCAATTTTCTATCAGTCTCAAAAATGTAATTGTCTGAGTGATGCTTGAAAAAACCGAACGGTTGAAATAAATTATTGCATCGACAATTATGTGATTTCGTGTTATTATATTTTATATATATATATATATATATATATATATATAAATTTAGTTGGGATCAATAACATTAAAACATTGTTCCCAAAATTGGAAACCAACAATGATCAGGCGTACGATCGTTTCCAAGACATTTTAGAAACATTTTATTTTCATCATTATTGATGATTCCAAAACGTTACATTGTCAGTGCCATTTTATTATGCCACATATATAAGTCTCTTGAGAAACCACATTAGATTTCAAGAATAAAAGACAACATACGTAGAAAAAACTATAGAAATAGCAAAAAGACGGCAAATTTAATTACAAATAAAACATTTAAAACACTTAAAGCAGTTACCATATAAGTACAATCGAGAAAGAGAAATGACATAAGAGACAAAATACATCAATAAAAAAGTTTCATTAAAACATTGTAATAATAATAATTAGAAAATACAAAAAAAAAATAATAGTAGAATACAATGTAATAAAATCAAATAAATCCAGATAAGGCACAAAAAAGAAAAATTGAAGAAATAAAATTAGAATAATAGATGAATAAAACCAAAATAAATGAACACCTATACAAAATTAGAATAAATTTCATTTTAAATAGAAAACAACATAGTTTGAATTGATGAAATATTAAAATAATTAGATGGTAAAAATGTATAATAGAAAAATTATCAAAATATATAAAAGTAAAGATATTATTCGAAAATATAATTTATTTTGAAGAAGAAAATGTATCATCCTTAGAAAAACCTAAAATAATTATGAGCTATGATGGATTGGATAAGGGAATATACTCCTGTATAATTAATACCAGAGAAGAACTAGGAAATATCAAATTTCAAATTCAAAACAAAAAGTAAAATTCCGATTAGAAAAATTTTAAGTAGAAGAAAATGATTTAAGTAAAATTCAAAAAAATACTAAACATAATTAAAATATATAAAAAATTATAGACTAATATAGAGATTAAATTTAAATAATAATAACAATTATTTATGTAAAATTCAAAAAAATAAAAAAATAATAAAAATATATAAAAAATTATAGACTAATATAGTGATTAAATTTTAATAATAATAACAATTATTTGAGTAAAATTCAAAAAAATATAAAAAATAATTAAAATATATAAAAAAATAATGTACTGATATAGAGATTACATTTGAATTATAATAAAAATTATTTAAGTAAAATTTAAAAAAATACAAAAAATTATAAAAGTATATAGAAAATAATGGATTAATATAGAGATTAAATTTAAATAATAAGAAAAATTATGAAAAAAGTTATAAAAAAATTATTCTAAAGTAATTAGCATATTTATAATAATAGTTAGACAAAATTAATTAAAAGAATAATAGTTATAAGAAACAATAGTAATTGGTGAAAAATAATAACAACAATAATACTTCGAAAAAGAAAACAATATAATTTACATACACGTGGACAGATATATTAATACACTCACACACCCACACACACACACACACACACATATATATATATATATATATATATATATATATATATATATATATATATATATATATATATATATATATATACCAGAAAAACAAAGTGCTTTGATATAAAAGATCAGTCAATTATTTTTATATTTTCATATATAAAATTATGTTTATATATATTTACACACAGAAAATATGAAAAACAAAACGATGAAAAATTAAGACAAATCTACACGAATTAATTCGAGAAAACAGAAAACGATAGAACAATTAAACATAGAATGAAAAAAAACTGTTTAAAGGAGTCTTTTAAAAATACCATAATAAACGCTTGAACGTTAGTAATTACCGAGGAATGTCATTCTCAGATTTGTAAACCCTTATCTCGATATATCGCTGCCATTTTTAAGCTAAAATAATCAAATAAAAGAGTGACAATTAAGGAAAGTCATGCAATTTAAAAATTCGAGAGTATTATTGTTTCAATCAATCCAGAAGCCGTCCCAATCTGAGAGTGGATAAGTACTTCAAACATCACAAAAATACTTTCTTGATAATACACAGATTTCAAATAAATGGAGACAATTAAAAAAAATTAAAAAGTCAGCAATGCTACTGAGTGGCATCTTACAAACACACAAACGCATGATAAAATTCCATATAATTAGACCGTACACAAGACACAAATTCCACATGCATTCTCCTCTGAAGCTATCGATATCGATATAAACACATATTTATATAGTTATATAAATACTTCTATAATAACCATATACAGACTAAGATTTAACCCAAATACATAAGTAAACAAAAAATTTAAATAGAAAATACAAAAATATAATAATTTAAAGACGACTAAATCAAATGAAAATAATATATAGTATAATTTCGTGTACAAAAATCTGTGGAAAAATGTTTGCATAAATAAACTTTATTACTGAAATACAACTCTACATAAAAAAAACTTTTGCTTGATTGGAATAACATCTATGAACCAGTAACTATCAAACACTATGTATATTTATATATATCATTATTAAAATACATTGATGAAAATTAGGCTACACAGAAATGTATATATATATATATATATATATATATATATATATATATATATATATATATATATATAAAAGAAGATTTAATGAATTACAACATTCCAATTGTTCACAGAATTGGAACTACAAGTCATGTATGGCGTACGGTCGTTTCCAAAACATTCTGGAAATACTTTAATTTTTATTTTTTTAATTTTTCAATTTAAAAATTAAAAAAAAAATTGATTTTTCATACAAAGCCACTCTAGAACGTCTTCATCAGCGCCTTTAGCAGCAAATCTTACAGAAAATTAAAGGAAGGAAATAACAAGTTCGTGTTAGAGGAACATCTATTGACAGGAGGAAATTCAGGGACAAATATTAGAAAAAGGAATAAGTTACAAATATACAATAAAAATATATATTGATATAAATCATTCCTATATATATATATATATATATATATAAAAAGGTGAAGAAATAAGAGTGATAAACATGTACGAATGTCCAGATTTATTTCAAACTTATATTGTCCAATGCAAGATATATTCTTTAATAAACTAATGTTTATTGTTCTTTCCTTTAGTTTATTAAAGAATATACCTTGCATTGAACAATCTAAGTTTTAAATAAATCTGGACATTCGTACATGTTTATCACTCTTATTTCTTCTACCTTTATAATTGCTCTATCTCGTATACTGAGATTAACCATTTCACTATAGGTTCTATCTACTAAAAGTTTACTTTTAGTTTATATTTGATTATATATATATATATATATATATATATATATATATATATATATATATATATATATATATATATATATCGAGTAATATAGTGTGAGAGAGATTGCTGTGTATATATATATATATCTAAACGCATGAGAACAATGAATGTTTATTCGCTGCCTCTCTATGTGTGTTGGTTGTTTTGGGGATGTTTCCCTGTGAGGATTCCACTCCGCTAGAAACGTGAACAGTTTTGATTTCTGTCACAAACGATCCTCTGTAAAAAGGAAACAGCAGTCTTCTATATTTTCAGAAGTTTGTAGAAGCAGGAAGGGTACCAACGAAACAGTCTCCAGAAAGAAAAGCATTAAACTTGGAACATATTAGATTAAAAAGATGAATAAAGGGTGGAGGCATATGAAGATAACTATAAAAAGGCTTATTGCTTGAGATTGGATAAATACAAAGATATAAACGAAAAATTAGCAGAGCTTGGAGGCATTTCAACAAATTTGCATGCGAATACATTAACGTTGTTTTAATAGAGATAAATACGACAGTTATATAGATAGTGAATATTAGAGTTACATAGATAGATAGATAGATAGATAGATAGATATTATTTCCTGTATCAACATAATATGTCATAATTTTCAGTATTTATTTCAACAGTGCTCAATACGTGAGTAGAGCTAGGAAGTTATGAAAATATGTTTATAGCAATTAAGCAATACATAGGCCTCCGCGTTTGATCTTTGTAGGAGGCTCTAAGACTAAAATGCATAGAGTTTGTGTTGTCGTTTCTTATATATATATATATATATATATATATATATATTTAAATACATTTTTCGTGGTACGAAATTTAATAACGGCGAAGAATGCAGATGTTTGGGAAATTTTTCTTTGGGTGGGGGGAGAATGAAATTGAACAAGTATAAAAACGAGAGGAACTTAAAAAAAAAAATGAACGTACTAAGCCGGCTTTCGTCCACACTCATCAGAGTATTAACGTGGAAGTAATTAAATACAACTAAAAACTTAAAAGAAATTTATAATGAACACTAGTGACAAGTTTGGGAGAAAAAACATTTTTTTTTAATAATAAATATATGGGGAGGAGGGTCACAAGTTGATCACATTAAGTCCTAAAAGCCTTTTGTTTACAAACGGAGGGTTTGATTGACTTGATATATATGGCTTCCAGGACTTTGAGGTGGAATAGAGCATGCGATCTACTTATGACAGAAAACAAGTCACTAGTGTACGTCGACGCACATTCGGTGCTATTTTTAAGATGGTCAGCAATAGCAGACCCGGATGTGTTGACTAACTTATTTAAATTATTTAGTCGGCCCCGACGTATGACAGGGGCATGTGTTGCTTTATTCTGGATTCAAGCCTTTGCACTGTACTTCCCACGTATACGGCATCGCACCGACATTTAAATTGATAAATAATGTTACTGATATGTTGGGGTCGGAGAACATCCTTATGCATAGATTTGAACAAAGGTCGAGCAGAAAAAACAATTCTAGGATTAGATGCCTGGTAACACCGACGCACAGCTACATAAATTGGATTAGCAAATGTTATGCTAATATTACCCAACCAAGGTAATCTGAGGTACGCCGGGCTTTTGGAGGACAAAAAAGTTTAGGCTTGTTAAAGTGAGCGATCTTAGTAACGATATTAGAATTAACAATATCGAGAGGGTAACCATTTTCAACGAGCACCTCTTTGATAAATTCAATCTCCGAATCAATGAGGGATTCAGAGCAAATCTTTAAGGCACGATGAATCAAACATTTAATCAGATTTAATTTTCTTTGTATGCGACAAAAAGAAGAGTCCCAGTGACAATATAAACCAGTAAATGTAGGTTTGCAGTAAACAGATGTTAGAAACAATGAATCAGATTTATGCACTAACACATCCAGAAAAGGAAGGGTGGAGTTGTGTTCGTTCTCACAAGTGAACTTTAAGGCTGGGTGTAATTGATTGAGTGCATTAAGGAATAATATGGAATCTGACTCATTGTTAAACACGCAAAATGTATCATCTATGTATCGAAAATAAGTAAGTGGTTTATTGATACGGGCCAAAAGATTATGCTCGTGAAAACCTACGAAGATATTGGCCAACGCAGAGCCAAGTGGTGACCCCATAGAAATGCCGTCGATTTGCTGATACATGACATTATCAAAACTTAATTCGACAGACATGGTAGCAAACCGCATCAGTTCTACGAAGACTTACTCAGAGATAATAGGACCAACTGAGAAACCACGATATAGAACATCAGCACAAATATCGATGGTTTCTTGTAAGGGAACGCATGTAAATAAACTGCTGATGTCGAAAGAACACATACACTTATTTGCAGCAGAAAAAGGGAAATTACGTATATAATCAGCAAAATTGAATGAATCTTTGATACAGTTGGCCGAATATACTTCAAGCACAGGTTGAAGCAATTCAACCAACCATTTAGCTAACTGATGCTGAACCGACCATAGAGAGAATCGGTCTTACGGGTATATTTTTCTCATGTGTTTTGGGTAGGCCGTAAAGACGTGATCTTATAGAACCTATTGTACGACGCTCAAGTGTGGTATGTATGTGTGTACATATATATATATATATATATATATATATATATATAGTCATCCACATGAATATTTCTACACCACTTTACAATTCTCTAACTTCATAAGGTTGCTTATGTAGTCATCAACAGCCTGCTTCGATCTATCATAGCTCTTCAGTGTGGCTAGAGCAGCGCCCATCCCAGGCTAGGAATCGAACCAACAACCATTTAATCGATAGTAGCTCTCACCGCCAGATCACGAGAAAGTCCTGTTTTTATGATACTTTCAATGTTTTTATACATAAGCATTTACCGCAACTTTACAGTGCTCTATTTGTTTTTTTACACATGTTTGCATTACGATAAAGTTGTAGCAGGCGATATCATTAACGACACTGCTCAACCTGGGAAGTGAGTCTTATATAGTCATCCACAGAAGACTGTTACGCTGTATCACAGCTCTTCAGTAATTCTAGACGAGCGCCCATCCCAAACTAGGGACCCAACTTACAACTATCTTGACGATAGTCAGTAGCTCGCAGCACTTGTTCACGGGATAGGCGTTGAAAACGGATAAAATATAAAACCACGCGTATATTGAAAGATAACGGGGAAAATAAATAGTAATTATGTTGCTAGAAAAATAAAATATCTAAAGAATATGATTAGATTTATTTTGTAAAAAAGTATAATTTGCAGGAGCTACATTCATGAGAAAAGAGCGTTAAGCCGAATATACAAGTGCCCGTGTTACTATGGTAAATTACCTACTTTTGAACCCCACTGAAAGCTGACTGATGCAGCCTGTCCTATTCTTCTGAGTATGCAGCTTTCCTCTTTCATGAAGTAGACCATAAACGTCAGCACGTATATAGTGAAAAGTAGGGCGTCATTTTGGATTCAGTGTAAGTTTATATCGAAGAATTGCAGAGGGTGTAGTTTGTATAAAAATGTCTTCGAGAAGAAGTTTTATTAGATGTTTCTATATATTTTAATCAGAAAACCTAATTTGTGTAATCATTTTTATCAGCCGCTCAACTGCTAATCGGTATCTATAGGAAAGTTATGTAACGCAGAGTTTCCTACGATAAAATGTCCCAATTAGATTCGTAGCGTACTTCTCATACAGTAGTTTGGGTTGAAAGATGAGAAATTATTAATGGTGATGAAATATAAAAATCGAAAAAAAGAAGCGAATTTGAACAAAACATTTTTCTGGAAAAGTACATATAAGCGACTACATCATTTATGAAGTAGAATTCTTGATTTTTCGGAGCAAAACCCGTTATTGAAAAATATTACTTTACTTATATACAAAAATATTAATAATCATAATATATATGAAAAATGCCTATGAATATTAAATATCAGTTTTCTCCTATCTAGCATACGGACGAAAGCGAAACAATACGTAACTCCAGTTAGGATAAATATGCGTTCTTTAGTGTTCTTAACTTTCAACGTGTCTTCAACATTGGAAACATGAATAATGACTTAGTACCCAAATTGAATGCGATCCCTATCAAGAAACCCCATTTCCCTGACACCCTTATTTCGTGCAACGCCCAAATGACCATATTCAGTGTATTGTAAAGAGAGGGGGTCACGGTAGAGTCGATGTGGAGTGACAAAAATACGAAGAGGAAAGCGAAGGCTAAACTGGAAGTTTAGCAAATAGACCAAGTGCAAAAAGCCAAGTGCTTCAAGGGATGGAAGTTAGAAAAACGAAAATCGACTAGGGGTCGGTACCATTAAATAAAGAAAACAAAAAATA
>OY744523.1:167460222-167475222 GCA_963556195.1 Sepiola atlantica
CTATATACGAGCAGTGAAGATATCCACTACCAGGAAAAAAATGCATAGAGAACAGGAGCATTTTATAAATATCTTGTCAGTAAGCCAAAACAATTATATGCCGGAAATAAAAACAGTTTATGTAAAATGTTGTAAATCTGTTCTTTCTAATATTTGATGTGGTTTAAATTAAATCAAAAAAATATTTCATACCATACTCTAGCCTCACACTTGCTTCTTGTTATAAATTTTATATTTAAAAGATAAAAACTTTAAATATAAATGCATATATATATATATATATATATATATATATATATATATATATATACATACATCTATCTATCTATCTATCTATATATATATATATATATATATATAAATATAATCAAATAAACATACAAAAGTCTACGTTGATAAATAAACGTTTCGACGCTTACACGTCTTTTTTAGGACACTCTCTAAAACAAGTCATTTAAGCGTCGAAACATTGGTTTTTCCAGGTAGACCGTTTCTAATGTTTGTTTAATTTCATTTATAAAAGCTGTAATTTGTGTTAAGCACATTTTAAGAAGTATTGAGTTTTAGATCATATTATCGATATATTTGAACTTATCTTATTTACATATATATATATATATATATATATATATATATATATATATATATATGCTGTAATTTCCTCTATATAGAGGGATAAATACATTTATACTTGCTGTACTGACCGAGCGTTGCCTGGGATCTATCACGTTCAAATTTCTTTTATAAATATTTCTATGTTGTATAATCACAACTTTTATCAAGTTCAGTAACTAAATACAACGTGGACCTGATTTTAATTTTATAAGGACGAAGAAAATGTAAGAAAGAACAAAATAATAGATAGGTCGATAATCTATCAGTTCTAAAATTACAAATTTGCTTTTGTCTATATGAAAAAATACACTGATAAAACGTAATTGTAGCAAACACTTAGATGACACTTACTAAAATAATAAAAGTTGTTCAGTTTAACTGATGTCTCTTTTATCGGGACTATTTACGAAGTTCCCGATATGAGAGAATTGCTAAGTTGGATTATATATACTTTTACATAAAGTATCGCACAATCGTTTAATATATTAGAATTAAAATGGTACAATAATAACGAATATAAGTTGGCTAGTCAGATTCAAAGTTTGATTTGTAAGCGTAAATGGTATTCAGGACCAACTTAGAAAATCCGGACTACATTAATTCGATTAAAGTCGTTGATTTGTATGCCTGCTTTTCCGTGATCCTTTGCTAAAATAATAACATGCGATTTGACTTGTTGCTCTGCCAATCGTTCTCTGATCACACTGTGTTAAAAGATCTACGCCAACATATTCAGAGACCTTTTATGATTCGTCGGTTTGGCTAGTCATGTGAAAAGAAGAAAAGACTCGCCGTCACAAATATTTATTAGAAGACAATTGTGCAAACGAAATATATACAAACATGTGGTTGTTCTATTAAAAGTCTGATTGGGTTGGAACACTTGCTTTTTTTTAAATTTAATTTTTTCTCCTTGTATTCCATTGATTAGAATATGCTTTTATATAAGTCTTTCTGCTAACCTGTAATCGATTAGACATTTATATGGGTAGTTGATCTCTCCTGTATTCGATTAGACTTTTATGTGGGTCTTTTTGCTCTCCTTTATTCGATTATACTTTTATATGGGCCTTTTTTCTCTCCTTTATTTGATTATACTTTTATATGGGTCTTTTTTCTCTCCTTTATTCGATTATACTTTTATATGGGTATTTTTTCTCTTCTTTATTTGATTACACTTTTATGTGGGTCTTTTTTCTCTCCTTTATTCGCTTATACTTCTATGTGGGTCTTTTTTCTCTCCTTTATTCGCTTATACTTCTATGTGGGTCTTCTTTCTCTCCTTTATTCGATTATACTTTTATATGGGTCTTTTTTCTCTCCTTTATTTGATTACACTTGTATATGGGTCTTTTTTCTCTCCTTTATTCGATTATACTTCTATATGGGTCTTTTTGCCTTCCTTTATTCGATTATACTTCTATATGGGTCTTTTTTCTCTCCTTTATTCGATTATACTTCTATATGGGTCTTTTTTCTCTCCTTTATTCGCTTATACTTCTATATGGGTCTTTTTTCTCTCCTTTATTCGCTTATACTTCTATATGGGTCTTTTTTCTCTCCTTTATTCGATTATACTTCTATATGGGTCTTTTTGCCTTCCTTTATTCGATTATACTTCTATATGGGTCTTTTTTCTCTCCTTTATTCGATTATACTTCTATATGGGTCTTTTTGCCTTCCTTTATTCGATTATACTTTTATATGGGTCGTCTTTCTCTCCTTTATTCGATTAGATTTTTATGAGTCTTTTTGCCATTCTGCATTCGATTAGAATTATATATGGGTTGTTTGCTCTCCTGTATTCGATAAGATTTTTATATGAGTCTTTTTGCTCTCCTGTATTTGATTTCTGTCTGAATCTCTAGAAAATGTGCTATTTAATAGAGAATGTATCTTTTAGACGACAATACTGATTTACTATCAATCCGCAGATAATTTCATGACGCTACTAATTACGTTTTGTCAGCTAATAAAAGGCTTTCAAGCATGGAGAAAGGGCATTCAGCAAGCGAAATTATAACTAAAATGTTCTATTAAACATACTAACGGACCTTTTTATTTTGATATGGAGGCAGATAATTCGGTGACGGAACAACACAAATCGTGATCCTTCAAATTGTAAACAGTTCCATCGTCACTTGAGTAATGTCAAAATATAATTATTGTAAACAATCCAGTCTCACAATTTGAATTTACTTAATCCTAAATAATCGAAAATGAAAATGACTTTTTCAAAATCATCGTCTTTAAAAGCCACCCAGAATTTTACAGATGTGAGCTTTGTTTATTTGTAAAAACGAGAGTTTACGAACTTTAAATCCAACACCAATCGTCTCGTTCCTATGCAGTGTGTTCTACCTGAAGCAGCTCATTAGTCCTTTTATAAATAAGCTTCTGGAGGTTTTGTAAACCCTTAAATATTTTAAACCACATATTTTTAACCACATATTTAAAACCACATATTTTAAACCACATATTTTAAACCACATATTTTAAACCACATATTTTAAACCACATATTTTAAACCACATATTTTAAATCACATATTTTAAACCACATATTTTAAACCACATATTTTAATTACGTTCAAACCATAGATAATTGCAGAACATAAAAGAGCTTTTCTAAATTTGAGAAAATCTAGATAAGGCTTCCTCTGATGAAATCTAATGGATCAAACGTTTACATCATTATATTTGATGACTTCGTCACGATTGTCGTATTAGAACATAATTTTTGATAATTTGAAGTAATAATTGGCAACTTTCACTTTTAAAGTTTTGCCAGAAGATGTACAACATGTAAGTTTTCTTACAACTCATATCCGCAAGACATACATCATTCAACATTTGAACTTATCTTGATCATTTTATGAAACCCCAACTTTACATCTACAGAATAAAACATGATAACATGATTTAACCAATCATGAAATAAAATGACCTCTCCATAAACAATGTCGTTTTTGTTTTAAGATCCCGCTATGTTTGTGAGTTTTACGTTTTTGAAGCCTCCACCTCTGATATGTTGCTAGTCTTTCGTAATTCGGCTTTATTAATGTTAAGTTGATCTTTTAAATTTTGAGCTGATCTTATTTTAATTTGGATTTTATTGATCATTGTGAAGTTAATATATACAAAAATGTTCAGATGATGATTTTTAATTAACAGTTGATCTATTAAATTTGTAGATGATGTTTTAATTTGAAGTTAATCTTATTGAATTTGAAGGATAAACATGTGTCGCTGCTTCGGAGTATGTAAGCGAGTTTTATTTGTAGAAAATAAATGTTCACACTAGTAATAGATATCTTCACTTAAATAGAAATGCATTGCGTAGGTTGTACACGCATAAACACATGAAGGAACCAGCTGTTAACTCGTCTAGTGACAGAAAATGATGCATTGGAAAATTATATTTTACAGACATGAAATCTCTATTCATACAACTTAGATATGTGTATATGTTCATACACCTGTATGTAGAGGATACACTCCTAAACTGGTCAATCCATCATTATGAACTTTGGAAGACAGCTGTCAGGCGTAAAGGAGTGTAATGTGAGCTATATTTAATTAAATTTAGTTTCATAAAAAGGGGGTAAATAGGGGATTGAAGCCCTTCGTGAAAAATTAAATACTTACAATATTTGTTTAATATTAACAACATGAATTAGACATTACTTAATAAATAACACTCAAATTTAGTTTCTGTGGAGTATTTTAAAGGTGTTTAGATGGAATAATATGAAAACAAACTCTCATCAGAAATGAGAAATATTGCAGATTTTCATTAAATTTGGTCGAGAACCATTTTTGCAAGGAATTGTGACTTGTGATGAAAAGGGGGTTCTTTTCAAGTATAGCCAACGCAAAAGACAATGGTTAGACCGAAACCAAAGTTCACAACATGTTCCAAAACAAGGACAACCTCCAAAGAAGGTTATGTTCTATTTATGCTAGGGTATGAGAGGACTGATTCATTATGAGTTGCTAGAGGCTAATCAAATAATCACAGCAGTACAATATTGTTCGCAGCTGGATGATCTAAGTATTGATCTATCAAGAAACGACCAGGATTACTCAATATGAAGGATGTAGTGCTTCATCATGATACCGCGAAACTTCACACAACAAAACTCACTCATGGAAAATGTCATAAGTTTCTATTGGGAAGTTTTGCCTCATCCGCCTTCTTCACCTGACATTGCTCCATAAGACTACCTTTTTTTTAAGGTCGTTGCAGCATCACTTAAACAATAACATTCATGAAAATGACGACCAACTAAAAAATGATCCAAAATTATTTTTCTCTAAAAAATCAGAGAATTCTTTTAAAGAAGGCATCAAGAATAACATTTATGAAAATGACGAGTAACTCAAAAATTTCCTAAATTTGTTTTTCTCTAAAAAAACAGAGAAATGTTTTGAAGAAGACATCAATAAGCTAGTTTATCGTTGGACAGATGTCATAGAAAATTAGACAAATTAATGTAAAGATTAAAAATGCCCTAATGTGAATGTCTCAGATGAAATAAATGTGTTGGACAAAAACGACATTACTTTCTTATCAACCTGATATATATATATATATATATATATATATATATATGTATTGCGTTTGGGTCCTACATGTTAATCCAATAAACACCTGTTTTTATTAAACGTGCTCAATAAGAAGTAGAGCTGTTTTAGCATACATTTTTATTTAATCATACACGCATGTAACCATATATCTATCTATATATATATATATATATATATATATATATATATATATATATGTATATATATATATATGTATGTATATACATATATATATATATATATATTTATAAAGTCGATGAATCAAATAAAGTAAACAGAAGTAGATTAATAAAATAGACTAAAATCAATAAGATCAGATGGATGAACTAAAATATAACAAGGTTGCTGTAATATTGAGACAAAGCAATAAAGTAAATAACAGAAAATAAAAACCTGTTCATCACCCCATCCCAGGTCAGAAACATCATAACAAACCTTGACACCGCTAAAGCTTGTGGGCCTGATATTATACCTGTAATAGTAATAAAGAAATGTTCTGCTGAACTGGCCCCCTATACTCTCCAAACTCTTCAATAAATGCCTAGCTGAATCTTGCTTCCTCGATAGCTGGAAAATTGCCTCTATGGTACCTGTCTACAAGAGTTCTGGGAATAGAACCAATCTTCAGAACTACCGCCCAATCAGTCTACTGCCGATCGTTGCCAAAATCTTTTAATCCTTAATCAATCTAGCGATAGTAAGGCATTTAGTTAATGCTAAACTTCTTTCTGACCGCTAGTATGGATTTAGACAAGCACGATCTACTGCAAACATCCTAACGATCATCTCTGAACGCATGTATCATACACTCGACAAGGCAGGTTTAGCTAGGGCAGTAGCGATTGATATATCCAAGGCCTTTAACAAGGTTTGACATAATGGGCTTATCCTGAAAATACGCTCATACGGTATTACTGGGCAATTACTTAATATAATTAGATCCGTCCTAAACAAAAGAAAAATCCAGGTTGTCCGCGATGGCCGTTCATTTAAGCAACATGACATAAATGCAGGTGTACTCCAGGGATCTGTCCTTGGACCTTTGTTGTTCCTGATCTATATAAACAATCTCCCTGACGGCATAGATTCGGAGATTGGTTTATTTTCTGACGACACCACGCTTTACTCTCGCCATGTTGGTAAAACAGACGCGATCATATCCGAGGCAATGGCTGAATCTTTAGAAAATGGTCCCTAGATTCCGGAGAGCTTTCTACTCAAATAGCTTCTTCCCTCGTGCTGCTGGATTCTGGAACTCCCTCCCTGCCCTCTGTTTCCCCGACAGTACTGACATGCGGAAATTCAAAACTAATGTGAATAGACATCTCGCTGCGCAGATCCCAATTTAGGCTGACCCCCCATCCTTCTCCCCTTTTCTTTTTTCTCAATAGCTCCTTACGTCTACAGTGGTGGCCTGCCTTGTTTGGGGTGAACCATGTTAAAAAAACTTTTTTTTAAATAAGGTGATAATAATAATAATAATAATAATAATAATAATAATAATAATAATAATAATAATAATAATAATAATAATAATGTTAATATTATAATTTACATATCTGATGAGAGCGGACCACCGCTTTAAATGCGTTATATAAAATTATAAAATGATAAAATAACAAAATAATACGTGTTGAAAAAAAAACTTTTTACAAATGTTGGTAGCCTTACTCCTTTATATTTTTATTTATTTATTAATATTATTTTATAGCCCCCTTTACTGAGTGAATTTAATAACACACAGTACTACTAGCTACATGGCGAGACCCAACACGATTTGTTGTTGTTGTTGATTACTCTTCGTCGCTTGCATACCCACCGACATGGTATTTACAAAGTTAAATCCCTCCTAAATTCCAAGCTAATTTTAAGTGGCCAACTGGTAAGTCTCTAGACTGCGAATCAGTGAGTATTTGTGATCGGAGTTCGCGCCCGCTGGCCGTCGGAAATTAGCACTAAATAATAATAATAATAATAATAATAAAAACAACAACAACAATAACGTGAACAAAAAATATTTCGTAAGGAGGTAAAAAACAGAAAAAAACATAGTCATGGCATTGATTTACTACAAAAAAGCTTACGACAGAATCCCTCAAGCATGGATAATTGAATGTTTGAAAATATACAAAACACACGAAAGGACGATTAATCTTATTAAGAAAGCAATGGGAACATGGAGACTGGAACTGACAGCCGGTGGACAACACCTGACTGAGATTTAAATACAGAGCGCCATCTTCCAAGGAGACTCCCTATCACAACTACTGTTTATAATAGCTATAATGCTACTCAACTACATACTTAGAAAATGTAATGCTGGTTACAAGTTTACAGACACTGAACTAAGTGTAAACCATCTGATGTACATGAATGGCCTGAAACTATTTGCAAACATTTTTACGGAACCGGAAAAGCTGACCAGAACCTTCAGCCAGGACATTCAAATCGAATTAGGAATGGAAAAGTGTGCACTACTACAAGATAAAAAAAAAGAAAACTGGAGACAACAGAGGGCATGGAACTACCCAACCAAGAGAAAATTTTGGCGCTAGGCGAACAGAATAGCTACAAATATCTTAAAGTTCTGGAAGCAGACGCCATCAAATCTACAGAAATGAAAGAGATGATTGGAAAAAAATATTTACTAAGAACAAGAAAACTCCTGGAAACGAAATTATATAGCAGGAATATAGTAACAGGAATAAGAAAGCAATGGGAACATGGAGACTGGAACTGACAGCCGGAGGACAACACCTGACTGAGGTAAAGATACAGAGAGGCTTCTTCCAACGAGATTCCCTATCACCACTACTGTTTATAATAGCTATGATGCCACTCAACTACATACTCAGAAAATGTGATGCCGGATACAAGTGTACAGACACAGAACTAAGAGTAAACCACCTGATGTACATGGATTGCCTGAAACCATTTACAAAAAGCAAAAAGGAACTGGAAAAGCTGATAAATACGACCAGAATATACAGGCAGGACATCCAAATCGAATTCAGAATGGAAAAGTGTGCACTACTAGAAATAAAAAAAGAAAAGTGGAGACAACAGAAGGCATTGAACTCCCCACCCAAGAGGAAATGAGGGCACTAGGCGAACAGAATAGCTACAAATATCTTTGAGTTCTGGAAGCAGACAACGTAAAATCAACAGAAATTAAGGAGCAGATTTGAAAATAATTGAATTTTGAATACGCAGACAAATGGTAGACACATAAACCAGAAACAGTACTGGAAAACGAAAAACACAATCATCTGGAATATGGATATACAAAAAGACAAACTCATACAAGCAAGGAGACCGGAATTTATAATAATCAACAAGAAGGAAAAATCTTGTAAAATCGTAGACTTCGTCGTTCCAGCAGACCACAGAGTGAAAATCAAAGAAACGGAAAAACGAAGCAAATACACGGAACTAACCAGAGAACTGAAAGGAATATGGAGCATGAATAAATCCAATATAATACAAATAACCGTAGGAGCACTAGGAACACTCCCAAAAACCTGGTAAAAAGACTGGGAGAAATTGGAATCAAGGGATCATTGGAACTATATAAAGGACGGCAATGATCAAAACAGCTACAATCTTAAGAAAAAAAATTGAATGCGGTAATTAACCAGCATAAGCTTCGAAGGGTAACACGGAATCTACTACAGGAAGAAAACAACACCACAGAAAGAACAGAAAATGGAAGAAACATCACTTCGTAAGGTCCTTCTAAATAAATTCCACCGGCCTCAACTGACACGACAAAAAAATGAACCAATGAACACAAATAGCAAGAAACACTAACATACGCTCCCCGCCCCCATAATTTTTTTTTTAATAAATGAAAAAAAAAAGAAATTAATAAAAAATGGTATCAGCCTAGGCTGACAACACACAAAATATTTGCAAGGAGGATGAGAAGACGAGGAGCGACAGCACAAACCAGACCTCCACTGGAAGTGCAGAGACTGCTGGGCTCTTGTGGAGGCTTATTGCCATCCAAATACCAGAGAAGACTAATGGTCCTTACCAGTGAGAGATCAATGGTAACCGGCTATTGTGTTACTGCAAATTTATTTGCGGTGGCTATCGAAAAGTGGTGGAGAACACTTAAAATCTGGGGAGGCTTGTTGTCACTCAGACTCCAGGGAATACCACCGGTTGTCGGTGAGCAATCACTGATGACCTGTGTGAGAACTCCTAGTGAGTACATAATAATAATAATAATAATAATAATAATAATAATAATAATATGATTAATATATTTCCCCTACTAACAAAAACTATAAGCTCCGTTTCACTATTTACTATGACCAATTAAAAACACTAAGTTATTAATGAGAAATAACGAGACGTTAGAAAACAGTTTACAAAAACTAGTAATGTTATGTATGTATTTAAATGCCCAATGAGGGAATGTGTCTCCAAAAACAATAAATATATTGGTATGACTAGAACTAGTAGCTCTCGCCGCCTTACATGTCACCTCTCCTCGCTCACCATTGTTCTATTTACCAACATGTGCTAGAACATGACGCTACCAAAAGATTTCAGAAACATATTAGTAAAATACACTACCATTCTCGCCGTCTCAAATCGCAACCTGCGCCTCCCCATAATTGAAGCATTAGTCATTCGAGCAAACACATCTGCCACTAACCAAGCTCGATATGAAGAGGGAAAACGTATACTATAATATTTTTAATGAAAAATAAAAAATAAAATAAAGAATTGTTTTTATCGATTTTCTTTATAAATTCACCAATTTTAATTTGCCAAACTCCTCACGTGCTTGATGAAGACTCATGATAGTCGAAAACCTTCGCAGTTTTGACAAATTCTCGAACACACTTGAACAGAACACTAAATCGTTGGTCAGCCGACTTGAAAAGATGGATAAAACATGAAACAAACAGGAATTTTATCAAACAGGCATATATATATATATATATAGATATTGTTCGTTCTTTTTTTTTTTTTTTTATTTTTTTTTTTAATTTTTTTTTAAGCATTGAATAAAATGTAATAAAATGACGTAAGAAGCCCTTTTTAACAATGCGTGAAAGAATTTATTTCTTTTTTTTCTTTTTCCAATCAATTTCGAAGTCTACAAACTTCATCTTCAGGGATGTATTTTTTTTTTTTTATAAAATAAACAAACTTTTACTTTTGTTTATAAGTAGCATCGAGATGGTGTGACGCTCTCCGCCAAGATGGAATAGGGCGGAAGTGAAAAATATTAAGAACGATTATGCCAGGGGCAAGCCGGGAGTTATAAAGATATTGTTCGTTCTTTTTTTTTTTTTAAGCATTGAATAAAATGTAATAAAATGACGTAAGAAGCCCTTTTTAACAATGCGTGAAAGAATTTATTTCTTTTTTTTCTTTTTCCAATCAATTTCGAAGTCTACAAACTTCATCTTCAGGGATGTATTTTTTTTTTTTTTATAAAATAAACAAACTTTTACTTTTGTTTATAAGTAGCATCGAGATGGTGTGACGCTCTCCGCCAAGATGGAATAGGGCGGAAGTGAAAAATATTAAGAACGATTATGCCAGGGGCAAGCCGGGAGTTATAAAGATATTGTTCGTTCTTTTTTTTTTTTTTTTTTAAGCATTGAATAAAATGTAATAAAATGACGTAAGAAGCCCTTTTTAACAATGCGTGAAAGAATTTATTTCTTTTTTTTCTTTTTCCAATCAATTTCGAAGTCTACAAACTTCATCTTCAGGGATGTATTTTTTTTTTTTTATAAAATAAACAAACTTTTACTTTTGTTTATAAGTAGCATCGAGATGGTGTGACGCTCTCCGCCAAGATGGAATAGGGCGGAAGTGAAAAATATTAAGAACGATTATGCCAGGGGCAAGCCGGGAGTTATAAAGATATTGTTCGTTCTTTTTTTTTTTTTTAAGCATTGAATAAAATGTAATAAAATGACGTAAGAAGCCCTTTTTAACAATGCGTGAAAGAATTTATTTCTTTTTTTTCTTTTTCCAATCAATTTCGAAGTCTACAAACTTCATCTTCAGGGATGTATTTTTTTTTTTTATAAAATAAACAAACTTTTACTTTTGTTTATAAGTAGCATCGAGATGGTGTGACGCTCTCCGCCAAGATGGAATAGGGCGGAAGTGAAAAATATTAAGAACGATTATGCCAGGGGCAAGCCGGGAGTTATAAAGATATTGTTCGTTCTTTTTTTTTTTTTTAAGCATTGAATAAAATGTAATAAAATGACGTAAGAAGCCCTTTTTAACAATGCGTGAAAGAATTTATTTCTTTTTTTTCTTTTTCCAATCAATTTCGAAGTCTACAAACTTCATCTTCAGGGATGTATTTTTTTTTTTTTATAAAATAAACAAACTTTTACTTTTGTTTGTAAGTAGCATCGAGATGGTGTGACGCTCTCCGCCAAGATGGAATAGGGCGGAAGTGAAAAATATTAAGAACGATTATGCCAGGGGCAAGCCGGGAGTTATAAAGATATTGTTCGTTCTTTTTTTTTTTTTTTTTTTTTAAGCATTGAATAAAATGTAATAAAATGACGTAAGAAGCCCTTTTTAACAATGCGTGAAAGAATTTATTTCTTTTTTTTCTTTTTCCAATCAATTTCGAAGTCTACAAACTTCATCTTCAGGGATGTATTTTTTTTTTTTTTATAAAATAAACAAACTTTTACTTTTGTTTATAAGTAGCATCGAGATGGTGTGACGCTCTCCGCCAAGATGGAATAGGGCGGAAGTGAAAAATATTAAGAACGATTATGCCAGGGGCAAGCCGGGAGTTATAAAGATATTGTTCGTTCTTTTTTTTTTTTTAAGCATTGAATAAAATGTAATAAAATGACGTCTTGCGGAGAGCGTCACACCATCTCGATGCTACTTATAAACAAAAGTAAAAGTTTGTTTATTTTATAAAAAAAAAAAAAATACATCCCTGAAGATGAAGTTTGTAGACTTCGAAATTTATTGGAAAAAGAAAAAAAAGAAATAAATTCTTTCACGCATTGTTAAAAAGGGCTTCTTACGTCATTTTATATATATATATATATATATATATATATATATATATATATATATATATATATATATATATATATATATATATATTCGTTCGCTTTGTTTGAAGAAAGAGATGCAAAATGGTGCTAAATTATTAAATAACAAAAACATGATATTTACTTGTAAATTGTGTTACAATAGATCAATACATATCAAACATGATACCATCGGTTTCAAGCTAGTCTAGCCTAAGACGAAGAAACATTGTGTAACGTGAACCACCTAGTGTACGCTTAAGCCGTAAGAGCCCGAAACTGATGGATTCATATTAGATATGTTCTGATCTTCTGTATCACAATTAATATATATATATATATATATATATATATATATATATATATATATATATATATATATATATATATATATATCATTTTATGCATCTACATAAAAGGTTGTAAGGAGATATAATCTTTTATGTATACATTTTCAGTATTCACTTTTACAGTGC
Organism: Sepiola atlantica; assembly: GCA_963556195.1. Taxonomy (NCBI): domain Eukaryota; kingdom Metazoa; phylum Mollusca; class Cephalopoda; order Sepiida; family Sepiolidae; genus Sepiola; species Sepiola atlantica. The sequence continues at coordinate 167,472,949 of OY744523.1, forward strand.
TCAATGAGCTAGGTAGTAAGTTATGAATGTATATTTATGGCAATTTAGCTACACAGAGGCTTCCGCGTTTCATCCCCGTAAGGAATCGTCAGGCTAAACTGCATGGAGTTTGTGTTGCCTGATTTTTTTATATATACACGTGGTGTTTAATCTAGCGAGTTAACAAATCAGATTCTTTGTTATTCTCTTAACCTAACGTTGGGCTTCTCATAAAAAGATTCGGTTGATTTTACTTCTCATCTCCTATTCCATTGTTCTGTTTTCTATAGTGTTACCCATCTTTGTTTCTTTGTTGTGTCGAAATAATGGGTACCCTTATTTTAACACGTGTTTGTTTGTATTTCTATTTTCGTTTAGTTGAGTTTTATATTCATGTTTTTTTTTAATATATTTATTAATTTATTATGTATTGTTTACCTGAGATGAATCTTATTATGTGTAAGCAGTTGTTTGCTGTTACACTCAACAGTTTTACAGGTGTTGGGGGTCTTTAAAGTTTAGGATTTCAAATTTCTTATTCAGGCATAATCTACACGAGTCGTCTAAATTTCTACATGTACTACCCTGTCGTATTATTTTCCATTCGATTATTGGTGTAATGTAGAAAAATGTGAGGTGACACATTCCTAAAAAAAAGTTGATCTCAGAAAATTCAGAATCTAAGAAAAATGAGAATCGTATGTCCAGAAAAACTCGAATGTTCATCAACAGGGCCATTGTTGATGTGTATGAATACATATTTTCTCTATAGGTGCATACACATATGTATGCATGGGTGCATTATGTTTGTACCCATATGCATGTATATATATATGTATTGTCTCTATTAGCATATAGTTTTAGGTTTTGTATACATCTATAATAATTCTATGTTGTTTCTTGATGATGTGTAGTTGAATTCATATGTGTATAAATAATATATATATATATGTGTGTGTGGGTGTGGGTGTGTGCGTGGGTGTGTGTCTATATATGTGTGTATGCACGCATCTATGTATATATGTCAGCGTATATCTGTATATTTAGATATATTTATGTACGCATGTTTGTGTAAGTAAACACATAGGTGGGTATACATGTATGAGTAAAACTTTTATATGAATTTGAACAGTTTACAGATAATGCAAATATATACATTACATGAAAACCACTTTTTAAATAATGAATGATTACGTTACAATGGATTGCCTTCCTAAATATCACTAACTTAAAATTGAACTTGCAATCTATAATAATTCAATTTATTTTGATCTTATTTAATGTTATTTCATTTCATTCTGTACAAATATAACTTATTAAATACCTTTACATTTAGTTGTATAACTGCGAACTGCATAGTTGTCTCCCTTTCATCATTATTCATGTGAATATTGAATAATCTACAATTTTGCGATTCCTTTGTTTAAAAAAAAATCTACCTAATCAAAGAAAAAAACGGTTATGCGTGCCGCATGTTAGGATTTCTTAATTGTCTATTCTCAGTTATTCTGGCTGAGTGTGTCCTGACTTTAGATGTAAATCCAAGCTTTTCTTGATAGCCGATTTTGAATTTTCAATTATAAAAATGTTTGTTTTATATATGTGTCACTCCGATTCTGGCCATTATGGTTTCGGGATTTTTCTTGAACATTTCTGAAGTTTTTTTTTTTGCATTAAACTACTTCTTCATATTGTAGGTTTTTCATTCAGTAACATACTCTGATGAAGAATGTTGTTTAAGTACTTGATTTCTTTTAAATATGCTTGAATTCTCCCAGAAACGAGTGTTAGGTTTCCTTGCTCCTAAATTGTCATTTAACAACCGTATTATATAACTCTGATCTGTATTGTTTTCTTTTATTTATATCATTATTGCAAGTTTTGAAATTACTATTGCAAAATAACAGTATTGAGCCTCATGTTTATATTTGTTGATATTATTGTTTTGTTCAAGCTATTATCAGGGTGGTCAGATAGAAGCACCGTATAATCCGGAACTTCCCTCAGACAACCCTGACACGCGCAAGATTATTATAATATATGAAATGTATATATATATATGCGAAAGGTTTTTTTGTTCCATCTATCGTAACTATATTAACATCAAAACAAGTTAGGCTTATTTAATTCTAATGATATAAGAATATGTTGAAATAACCTATATATTAGCACGCCAACTCACTCAAACAAACTTCGATTTTTCTCATTTGCATATTTATTTATTTTTAAGATTTTAATAAATTAATATTCTGTAATATACGTTTCTAATTTGTATTGTCACATTTTCTTCTACAT
>OY744523.1:167480222-167562722 GCA_963556195.1 Sepiola atlantica
AGCAACATATATCTGTATAGGTGACTATACATACACACACACACACATATATATATATATATATTTATATACACTAATATATGACTATACATGTTGTATTTACGTATACATACACTGTTTATACATATATATATATATATATATATATATATATATATATATATATATATATATATATATATATATATATGATCATAAAGTAAGGTTCTTGTTAGTAATCTTTTTCCATATTATTTTATGTATGTCACCCTGTAATAAATATAGTTTTTATTATCTGTATGGAAAGTCTTATTTTCTGTATTTACTTTTAAATGACTATTCTATCGTTCGCTCTCTCTCTCCCCTCTCTCTCTCTCTCTCTCTCTCTATATATATATATATATATATATATATATATATATATATAAATATTTGTATATATATATATATATATATATATATATATATATATATGTATATATAATGTGTGCGTGTCGTTAAGCTTTTTATTTTTCTACCGGAAATGAAGACCCGGATAAGATCTTTTACTTCAAGTATCCCACCGAGTTTCCTATCTTAGCTCTCTGAGGATTGCACTTAAGCGTGGACGAGCGACGGTCTCAACCATGGACCGAACAGAAGCTCCCAATTACCGAAACCTAGCCTCTTAGAATTTAACCTGGTACCGTAAACCCTAATCTTGAAGACACGGCTCAACAGGCGGTATTCGCTTTTTTCATTCACAGGCAATCCGTTTTTTTGAGGGCAGAAAAAACAAAGTGGTTTGTCAGCTGGTCTATGTTTAAGAGATCGGACAAGGGATTAAACACGATAGTATAATATATAAGTCACTTTGAACACTATAAAATAATAATCCGACTGTGAATATCATCACGTGTTTGTTAAATTGTACACACACACAACGACGCAAAATACACGCACACACGTATTTATCCGTCAATAAATTTATATATTTTTAGCGTCGTTATAACTAAACCTCTTGTTTTCTTAATTTCTTGTTTTCTATCTTCGTCTCTTTCCTCCCTCCCCCGCTCTCTCCCCCTCTCTCTCTCTCTCTCTCTCTCTCTCTCTCTCTCTTTCCACATAGATATAGGTAGATAATACATTTTATGTTTCTGTCTGTGTATTGTTTTTTTTTTGCTCAGAAACTTTTCCTTTATTTTCATAACCATATATATTTTAATATAATATCTCAAAGATATTTGGGTAAATATATTTCAATTTGATCACATAATTATTGAATTAAACATGTATTGCATTTAATTTCCTCCTTTCTGTACAATACACTTATATTAAGAAGCATATTTTTTGTATTTATTTATTATATTAACGTGAGTTATTATTTACTAGCGATCGCTTCGAAAAGTTATCTACTTCAGTTAGAATTATTTATAGAAAGGCTTAGGGAAGTTACAGGAAAGACCAACTGAAGGTTGCCAACATCCTAAGTGAATGTGTTTCTGTGGAACGAACTGGATTCCAACCCAGGTTGTCAAACCGTGTCGTTAACCACTAAGCCAGTTCGTTAGTTGAAATACTTGAAACGTTACTGAAAAATAATAAACATTTCACGCATAAGTTTTTTGTAAACACAAAACAAAATATTCCTCATTTATTTATATAGATGTACGTTAACATTTTATTAACTTCGATACGGATTAATTATTTTTAAAATGTGACCGGAAAGAAAAGAAAACAAACAAGAAATCAATTTACATTTTCGAAATGAATTGACTTGTTGAAAATTAATCCCGTCCATCTAAAAAAAGGAACAGTAGAAATCAAATTCGAAATATTTGTCTAGCAAATAAAACGATATTGCGATACAAAACTATTTGTTATATTTAAATGTAAACGGTTATTGAATTAAAAAAAATGAATAGCAAATGCTAATTTATTACTGAAATGGCTTTTTTCTAAACCAATATTAAAAATAGTTTACTTTACGACTGATATCACATGTAGAGAAGCAGTATATAAAAAAGATTGTGCGTCTATCATGTAAAGTTTAATTTATTTCAAATATGGCCTTTCGAACTTATTGTAAGTGCGAAAATTGGGCTAAACTTTCGCATTTATTAATTTACATTACAATTATACCTTATCGGTCCCCCGATTTTATAAATCGGGGGACTTATGTTTTGAGTCATATCCGTCCGTCTGTATTTTTCTCCGCAACCATCCATTGAATTTTTCTGATATTTTGCATGAAGTTGAAACTTTGGTCAGGGTAGAAAGTGACATTTTGAAAAACAATCTAGTTAGCCCCCCAGGAAGTCAAAAGGCCCCGAAATAGCAAAACTTGACATTTTTTGCCCCATAACTTTTCATCCATCCATTCATTTTCTCTAAAACTTGGTCAAAATGTGGAGACAATTTTTTCTCATAGAAAATAAGTATCGCTGACCTTGGAAAAAATCTTGTTCGCGCCCCCAGGGGTTCAAAAGCCCCCAATATGGCAAAAAATTACCCTTTTCTCACATAGCGTTCGATCCATCCATTTAATTTTTCTGAAACTTGTCCAAAATGTAGAGGCAATTGTTCTCGATATAAAATGAGCATCCTTGGTCTCAGAAAAATTCTGATTCGCGCCCCCAGGGGGTTAAAGCCGCGAGGTCAAAAATGCCCCAAATTGCCTAAATTTATTGCATTTTACACTCGCCACATCGAATCATGTTCAGAGAGGGACCACGGACGCTCGGCTTGTTTTCTTTTGATTTTATAACATTTAATATTATTTTAATTGAATTATTATCAGTATTTTTCTATGACTATGAAGTTATTCACATCGGCCTACTTGGCATGAATGTAGAGTGTTTGCTTATTGGTCGGGAGACCAGGGTTCAATCGTTAAGCAGGTCATACTAGATACTCAAAAAATCGTACTTGCTAAATGCTGAACATTATAAGCTGAGTATCAAAGGTAAGTGGAGCCATCCTGGAACAAGAGTGTCGCTCTCCCATACATCTCGGTTTGCCATCGACTACGATAAGTGTATTTATTATTCCATAAATAAATGTTTGTATTTAATTGTTTTATATTATTTATTTATGAAAATAATTTACATTATTTGTTGCAATTGCTTTATTTTGAAAGTTTATTTATTTACAATAACGTTTTGCATTTTCAGTTTTGTTTTGCACAAAAGTTAATATTTTAGAAGACATTTTATAACGACATATATTATTTCTTTCTTTATTGCAAATAAGTCAGCAGTTATCAAGGCCAAAAGCCATTCGAAAATAGAGTAGATTATCAGTTGGTTGATAAACAATACTATGAGCGGATTGACTTGGATGGATAGAATCAGCAGAATTTGATTACTTAAGATGCCGTCTCGACGTGTATTTAATGCCATTGGATTTGAAGACGACTATGTTATAATCTGCAGGGCGGCAGTTCCATAGTAACGTGTTCTAAAAATGGAAAGTTCTTAGAAAATAACACTGTTCATGGAAATTCCGTTTAGTTTTAGGCACATGTATGAATAAAGGAATGTTCCTTGCAGTGGAAGTCGAGGGACGAGTTCTTGCGGTGAACATTTTAAGGGAAAGAACTTGAAATTGGAGCTCAGTCGTGCAGATTTCATGGAGCTGACTTTAGAGAAGATAACGTTTAGCAAAGGTTCTTTTGTGAATAATCGGCTCTAGGAAAAAAAGAGATCAACCCGCATTTGATTTTGAACTCGATTTTCAATACCGTCAAGACAAGAAAAGTTATGTGACGTGGACTTCGTAAAGGGAATGTATGTATGCTGAGCTGCGTTACAGTAGCAGAAAAATAAGACACTTCGAAAGGCAGACGTCGGTTGCTTATTGATTAATGACGCTGGTCATTTCTGTCTTAAAGTATTGTATCTTTGACCTTGTAATTGGTTTTTATTTAAAAATAAACATTCTATAGATAGTGAAGTTAAGAGAAAACTATGAAACTATAATTTTTTTAAAAACTAATTGAATTAAGAATTCAAGGTGAATCAGCATCTCGAAGATTTTAAAATATTTAATGAAAAACAAACTTTGTTTTCTATGAAATTAAAAAAAATTTACACAATAACAAATCTTCATTTTGTTTCTCTTAATTTGTTGTTGAACGCATATAAAATTGAAAATGTATACCAACTGAACGCATATAATGTTGAACTTAATTCCTACCCTATTCTTTTTGAGAATGTCTTCATAAAATAATATCGACAAGAAACCTGTAAATGGTTGCGGTTAAATTCCACTGAAACTTGTTTTTATTTTGTATGAAAGGAATTTTCCATTTTATTGTCTGTGTCAAATTTTCTTGGTGGTTTTAACATTCTATAAAAGTCGAAATACGTTTGGTGCTGGCATCAAGGTGTAGTATCTGTTTGTTCCTCGATCGGTTAGAGAGATGTCCTTCTAGACTAATGTAATTTTCATTTTTGTCCCAATCGAAAGTGCCTCTTCTCGGGCGATTAAAACATTGAATTAAAATTACGTTAGGAACAATTTTTCTTTTAATTCATTACTGGAGAGTAAACAAAATTTGAACTAAGTTAAATGGACAATAAAATGACTGTTTATATATTTATTTACAAATAATACTAAATATTTTAATCAACAAGTTATTCAGTGTTTTTTATTATCGTTTGTTTTGATTTTTTAAATTATCTATTGTTTGTTTTTAATTTGTTTGTTTACTTTATTACTGTTTTTTTTTCAGTAAATTCATGATTTTAGTATGTTGCTTAAAATCTAACGTACCTACAAACATCCTAACCAAGAATATGTTCTACAGAAAAAAGGTTTATGTTGTAATTTTAAAAAGTATACTTGACATTGATTGACTTGTACCAAAATATTTTATGATTGTTCATGATCAAAATTTAAAAAAATGATTGTTAGCCTTGGAAATCTATGAAATAACGTCAGCTACAATACAACACTTAACTATTAACAATACAACACTTAACTATTTATTTTGAATGAATTAATATTAAATACTGTTCAGTTTTAGTATAAAGATTATAATATGTTTCATAAAATCTCATATCGACAACAGCATTTTCTTTATTTATTTTAATTAATGTATTTCTATTAATTTCAATCTTTCTGTTTTGTAACTTTTATTTAATTTAACTCATTTGTAAAAAACATTGAAGTAATTTTGATGTGAAGCGGAAATTAATTCTGTTTAAACTAGTGTTTATTTTTTAGAAGATAACTTCTATAGTTGTGAGTCGGCTTCTAAAAAATCAAACATACAAGCTGTAATAGTATTAATTGCTTCTTTGCAATATATAAGACGACTCAAAACCCTTTAGTATATTATACATTTGTACATAACATAATTAATTGTGAATGTGAGCAGAGATATACAATAAAGTTATTGTCTGCTTTTAATTTAACTGCGAGTTTATGAATAAACTTTGTAGATGTCATTTCCGACAACAATAAACAGTTTGATCATTTCAAACGCAAATGCTCCGGAATAAGTATGTAATTAAATACTCCAATAAAAACACTTGTTGCCAGGGTGACAGACAAGACAAAAGGTTGTTTACGGCTAGGCCCATTATTTACGGCATGTTTTATTTATTTAAGTCGTCCTATTAATCTCCTCTTATGCTACTGCTAAGAACACTCTGTCTGTTCCACCTCTCCTACGATTCCGATAGGCTTGTTCCTCTCCTCCCACCACATTTCATCTCATCATCTCTTTCTTCCACTATCTAAAATAAACAGGATTATAAGAGTGTTACTATTATACTAGACGGCTATTTTATAATGAGTGGAATAGATTTATGATTGATAAGATTGAAAGCCAGAAAAAAAAAAGATGTAGAATGGCAAGGAAAGGCTAATTAGTATACCATCTACTTGAAATGTCAAGGATATAGATTTTCTCTTTCTTTCCACCCTCTTTTCTTTTAAGTCTGCGTATGTCATCAGATGAAAACACGCTTTTATATAATCGTTATTGCCGACTTCCCTTATTACACATTCCTGATGGAAGAAAACCAGTTTCGTCTCCTGACTAATAAGCAAATAATCGCCTCTACATTGTCAACTCCCCTCGTCTATTCCAGTTGATTGTCTTAGGAAGTAAAGCCAGAAGCGTTCAACGATTCTCACTAAATGCCTTCGCGGATATATAATTAAAACACAGCAGAGTAAGGTAAAGCATATTATTAGATGTAACATTCGCCATAGGTTTATCAAGATAAATGATATAACACACGGGTACATATACATGGCTTCTCTCTTTTTTATTTTTATTTTCATTTTCTTTCATTTGCTGGGGACGGGGCATTCTTCCAAAGGTCATACGATCATCCGCTATTTACAGACTACAACTTAGAGCTCTTTTCAGGATTCTGGCTGTTCCCTTGAGTGCAGTTGTTTGGATTTCTCTTGCACTTGGTTCACCAGGTATACTGGCCAAATACTTTTTCAAGTGGCTTCTATGATAACTGAAATGATGGCGACCTCCTTGAGGTTCCAGTTTCTTTTCATATCATAGATCAGTATCAGACTAGATGTGTAAGTGAATGCGTAGTTACCCCCGTATGTACGAGCTGGCATACCCCTTTCAAAACGGGTCCATACTGATCTAATTTACTTAGAACATTCAATACGGGCCACAACGACACTTTTCAGTTATTTCATGCTAACACACGACGACTATTGTCAACAATTAATAGCATATTAGCAGGGATACCTGGCGTTGCCTAGGGTTCTTATTCTCGTAAATTACAACAATTACAGAAAGCTTAAAAGTAAAACTACATAATCCGCTTAATATTGTAATTTGAAATGTTTAAGTTCATTTTAGGGCAGAATCAGACTCATAATAATTAAAACCTGGTTGAAGTTAAGACAGTCTCTCAACGGACAGAGCAAGTATGATATGCTGAAGTTATTTGTTTTATATACAAAGCGATGTTCTCCTCTCTCTCTCTCTTTATTTATTTCTCTCTTTTTTAACTCTCTCTCTCTCTCTCTCTATCTCTCTTTATTTATTTCTCTCTTTTTAAAACTCTCTCTGTATATCTATATAGCTATCCATTTATCAATCTATCTATCTATCTATCTATCTATCTATCTATCTATCTATCTATCTATCTATCTATCTATCTTTCTCTCCCAAAGGTAACAAAAGGTGTGAAAGAGAGCGAAAAGAAAACTAAGACTTCACTCTTTGTTTTGTTCAACTAGAGGTACATTGCTGCTACTTTGGTCATTATTGATAGTGTTGTGAAGTAGTTCAACAGTAAAAAGAAGAAGTGAAGTCGAGGTTGGGTTAAGATAACAAATGTATTAACATAAAAGGTAAAAGGTAAGGAAACTGACTGGCACTTGGCTAGACAGTTACAAGACTGTCCATTTTCTCTCTCCCGTGACTCTGGTGACTTACACTATTGATAGTGAGAACCGGTGTAGTTTCTCTTCTGTTAGAACGGCCGGTGTAACAGATAGTTTCGTCGATATTAAAAAATTTCCGAGACGGAGAAATTACTCTCAAAAAGTAATTGAATCAAAATATACTACTTTTTTGTTAAAGACAAATACCAATATTCCACAAAGATAAAACTGGCGAATCAGAATCAAATATTGATCTCGTCGAAAGAAAACTATTTCCCATAAATATTCAATAAACACTCTTTTTACTTGATATATTAGATCATAAATTAAATATAAGTAGTTATTTTTACTCATAACGTAAGTAGACAACGCGAGTTCAGTGCGTAAATATTGTTCCTTTAATCGTAACATTCCATGAGCGAAGTGTCTGAGAAACAGGGATGAATTGTTGTTTTCTGGGTCCGAATCTATCTAACACTTATCCTTTGCTAGCTTTTGACTATTGAAGTAGTATTTGTTTAGCTCCTTGTATCAAATAGATTCATGCTTTGTCTGAAGCAATTTCAACAACAAAAAACTGATAATAATAAATCGAATTGGATTTGAACTCAGCTTAGTCAGGACGGTAGATACTCTGCCAACAACACACCCATGCAGGATATTCAACACCAAAATACTGAGAGTAACAAAACACATACTAATATCAAAAAAAGGTTGTGTGAAAACAAAAATTACACGAATTAGTTATGGTCATAGAAATGTTGAACTTCTATAGAGTTAAGTTTCGATTAACTAGTCATAGAATAATGAAAGTTAGCTCAAAATGTTATACTACATATAATTATGAATCTTACACTTATTGGTTGTAATCTTATTAAAATTATGGGTAACAACAGTCGGCTTGTTCCGAAGGACTTAAGTTAAAAATAAATTGCAGATATTGAGCACTTTTCGCATAATGATGTTTACAATAATGACTGAATTGAACAACAGGAAACGCCGTAAAACAAAGAATCTCTCTCTAAGTAAAAGATTATTTCTGGGAAATCTCAAGGTCGTATTCAAATAATTTTGCGGGCAGATTACCACCACACTTCACTAATATCATTACGCGCGATTCAGGATATGTACTCGTATTTGCTCATAGAGGATTGTTCTGATTTCACCAATGTTTAAAAAGTGTTGTTTAAACTCTTTGATTTCTTATTCCCCGAACGAGCAAATATTACAATTGATTATCTACTAAACAGGAAAAAAATAGTTCGTCTATATAAACTTTAGTGAAAACGTATTTTAACTTACATTTAATTTTACTTTATTGGAATTGTTTCGTTATTTGTTTGGTTAATAATTATTGAAAGTAAATGCATTGTACTCATTTAAAAAAGTAATAACATTTTTATTAATAAAACCAATTCTACAAACGTAACTATTTTAATGATTACAAAATCAATTCATCAAACAATTTTTTCTCCAACTCTACCTTTCGTAATATTATTTGGGCAATACATCATCGTCTTTTTTAGCATAATAGTTAGGGTGGTCGTTAAGTTGCTGAGCCACCGAGGTTCAATGCTTTGTTGAGGTATCCAAAGATGGTACTTGATGCATCCTTGCTAAATCTCGAGATTATAAGGTGAGGACCAAGGTAAGTGGAGTAAGCATGCAAAACGAAGTGACCCCCTATTCTACACTTCGATGTAGTGCTAATAATTAGGGCGTTTAGCTCCCTCTTAATTATGGTTGAGACTTTACTAAGCTTATATCTTATTTATTTTATCAATGAGACGAAAGTATTTTGTCTTAGGGCTCACTAAAACTGACTTCTAAAAACAATCAGAAAATAAAAGTAAAGAATTTATTATCACAAGAAAAAACCTGTAGAAATTCTAGGGTGCTTTCTACACTACTACGACTACTAAAACAACAACAACAAGAACAGCAACAGCAGCAACGGCAGCAACAACAACAACAGCAACAACACCAAAAACAACAATACTCTTCATTTTAAAATAATAAATGTCTATAAGGGTGACTGCTTTAAAAAAAAATATGATTCATTCAACTTTCGTAAACATAATTTTCATTTTAAAATAAATATTCTTTAAATAAATAGAACAATATGTGTCTTCTATATTTATTTATTTAAAACTGTAGCAATTTAATTATTTTTACTACAGCATTCTGTCTTCTTATCGAAAAATTAATTATCAGTTAAAACATTCTTCAAATAAATAAAACGAAGATATCATTTCTATATGCAGTTATTTAAAATGTTATTTTATTTTAATCGGCGAGACGTGACAATTTGATTTAAGAAAACTTCATTTTAGAATAGATGAAGTCAGAATTAGTTTTAATCACCAGCTTTATGGATCAGGCGATCTCATTTTTAATGTAGGTGTGAGGTGATAACGTACGTACGAATATGAAATTCTTTAGCGTATTTGTATATAGATTACTTAATTTAATCAAAAGAAAAGTTAAAAGTACACTTTACTCCTTACTATACCGGTGCATGTGATGCTAGTCGCCCTATACACCCATCAGCGGATCATTCTTTCTATTATATTTTAGTATACATACCAGTTGTTTGCAGCCCTCAATTAATAAAAAATATCAGGAAATTCTTAAATTAATTTTCGAAACCATGAAAATATCTACATTCAATGTCCGACATTGGTGTGTCGTAATATTTAAATATTTTTTACAAAAAATAAATGTGCAAATATAGCAGGCATTATCTTGGATTCGGTATAATCGAGCACTCCTGATTGGCAGCATCGAATGTAGTTCGAAGTCGTTAGCAGTTCAACATCCATCGAGAATGTTATATGCCCACTTATAGACTTTGAAAACACATTGCATGATGCATAAAAAATGGCAATCCTTTTATTTTAACAAGATTCAGGTGAGGAGATATGATTAAGTTTAAATAAAATGAGGAAATAGTCGTGAAAATAATGACATTTGTTTTTTTTGTTTTTTCATCGTGATTAAATCACAATTGGAAGATACGATCTCTGAAATGTGAAGAAATCTTACAAAGTAAACTAATTTCGTATCTTTGACCTTTGCAAATGAATTTCCAAAACTATATATATATATATATATATATATATATATATATATATATATATATATAAAGAGAGAGAGAGAGAGCTAGAGAGAGATTGATCTATCTATCTATCTATCTATCTATCTATCTATCTATCTATCTATATATATATATATATATATATATATATATATATATATATATATATATATATATATACGTGTAAAGCTGGTTCTTTCCTCCTTGCGAACCAGTATATTACTATTTCATGTATCCACATACAATTTTATAAGGAGATGTGATTTTTTATGAATCAATTTTCAGTATTTACTTCAACAATGCTCGATACGAAAATCAAGCTAACTAGTAAGCCATGAAAATATATTTATGACAATTAAGCTAGACAGACGCTCCCGCGTTTCATCTCCGGGGGAATCTTCAGGCTAAAATGCATGGAGGTATTGTTGCCGGATGTTTTTATATACAAGGCTAGTTTGTAAGTAAACAATGATTATATTCATTCCATATGATGTTTCGCTATATTATATACTTTTACTTCATGATATGTAAAATCCAAGAGGAAATTATGTTTTTTCTTCAGAGATAGAATTAGAAATGAATAAGGAAATATAATTGACAGTGTAAAATGATAGAAAGAAAAAATACCAAAACGAAGAGGAAAAACATGTTGCAATTAATAGAGTGGGGCAAGGGTACTTTTATAAAACTGTCTTTCCGGTGATAAACTTGATAAACTGTTATTTGACAATTAAATGTGGGTCTTTTTGTTGGATAATGCCTCTATGGGAAAGGACGTATGCGCGAGTTAACACGGGTACAGTCGAGTGCAGAATAGGGCTTGTTCTCACAGTCAGAGCTAACAGACGTGACAAGGTTACCGTGTGACGAGACCCCAGATCAAGGGTCAGTCTGCACCTGCGAGAGGCTCTGTGACGTCAATTGTTCTCGTGAGAAGCGAGTTTTCGAGTCTGATTCGGAAGACGAACCGAGCAGGACTTGCGATTCACGATGTAAAAAAAGGGACATATTTCCCTTAAGGGAATACAAGCGAGAGAAAACCCCCCTTCTCTCTATGAATGGTTAGGAAAACATTGTTAACTAACTACGATAAAGTAGTGATTTGCTCTCTCCCTCTCTCTCTCGACGTAGTGAATGACACCCAGTTGAAATAACAACGCTTGTAATAAAATGAATTACATTTAAAAGAAGAGTTTGTCTACGGAGTGCGCCATGAGGCTTTTGTTGCAGACACGGACGGCGTGGTTCCCGGCAGGATGGAAATAACAAAGAATTCATCCACTAGACGACACACCACCCTCTACAACAGATGAGGGAGAAAATTAAGGTATGCAACATTTTAACTGTTTAACTCATTCTCCAATAGTTTTGTAACGTCTGCTCCGAAGCATGCGCATTAAAAAAGAGGGTCGTATTTTTTTAAATGTTAACCATTAAAATGATTAACTAATACATTTATATCATTGAAACTAGGTTATATATATATATATATATATATATATATATATATATATATATATATATATATATATATATATATATATATATATATTATCCAGGTAAAACATCCACAGGGTATAATCCAAAGAATTTCAACCCGGTTTATAAAAAGTGCTCAATATCAAATAGAGCTTTTATATATGATTATTCTTATTTACACAGACATGTACAAAATCTGTGACACTGACATGTCGATGTTATCGATTAACAGCTATTATAGACAATATTTGGAAAGAATTTCTTTCCAAATATGATCTAAGGTTAAGATCGGATTCTTACTCTCCCTGATAAGATCTCAGTGTATAATAGCTGTTGATCGATAACATAAATGGTACATTTCACAAAAATAATGTGCCAATGTTACTCACTATATTTATCTAAATACATATTCCAATAATTTATAATTATAAGTTCAATAGTTAAGGATTTTACAAAGCACATACATAGTATTGACACTCATGCGCGCACACGAATCATTTAAAAATGCATTACTTAATATAACTCAACATTAGATGCAAAGCAATAATTTTCTCAACAGTTTTTGCATTTTTAGTGAGTTATATATTGTTATTATTATCCTAATTATCACTCTAATCTCCTCTTTCGAATTTGTCCATTACCTCTTTGTGTCCACTTTTCTATTGAAATGTATATTCCTATTGAAATGTATATTCCCTTGTCTCTTTTTTTAATGTTATATATTTCTTCCTTTGTAGTTTTCACAATGATTATTGAATACAATTAATAGCATTCGTATGATTCTTCAACCCTGTTTTCTCTCAAAGTTTGCAGCTAGTCACATTGAAAACGCGAGGCTCTAATTTCTCCCAGTCGGCGAGTTAAAATTTTAGGCAACTGGTACAATTCATGAAGTCTTTCTCCTCTTCTGAAATATCATTGGTTTATTAAAGAAAATTTGAAAATTATATAAAAAAATAAAATAAAAATAAAACTGTTATAAATGTTTTACCGATATTGCCTTGTTGTGTTACTGTCTTCTCTTGGTTTCTTGTTTGTGAAAAAGAAAATGTCGTTGCAGAATCAGATTTCATCACGAAGTTGAAGAGTGCGTAAACAGGCATATTTTGTTGTTCAATGTGTCATGAGTTTTAGATTCCAAAATAGATTAAGATGACACAACACAGCATGTGTTGCAGTTGTTTTAAGGCCTAAAACCAGGAAACCATGTCGGGAAAAGCGTCCAACATCAACAATGATGGAGCATGAGGCGGCTAAAACACAAAAGGGGTTCGCAGATTAATAGGAAAATGAAGACCCGCGTCAAGAGAGTTCGCAACAAAAAAAATGCGAATGCTCCGAAGACGATCTATGTAACAGGGTGGAGACTATTGAATAACTGGAGTCAGTGGTAGATGAGTTATATCTTCAATTGCGAACGAAAGTGGCACAGGTCATAAGACTCACCGAATGATGAATGCATGCATGGCTGCGATTGCAGACTTGCTGAAACTAATGGAACAGCGATTCACGGAAGACGAAGAAGTGTTTCATGTGGAAACAGAAATATATAGGCTACGTGCGATGCTTGACTGTGACTACGCAAGGTCCATATATGGATCAACAGTCTGAAAGGCCAGCGTACGCTTCCAACAGTAATCATGCTTCCGAAACACGAAACATCTCAGCAAAGAGAGCAGAGGCAGTTGCCGAGTTGTCAGCAAGGAAAACAGAGATAAAAATGCAATATCCTATTGATGCTCAACCTCGCCAGCTTAGAGACTTGGGGGACAGAAAGGGCATCGACGTAATTGAGGCTAAAGTAAGAGCCTATTCAATAGAAACCTCACCTGTAGAGAAGAATTATGATGCTGCGAATTACAAAGCAATATATTTTCCTTTAGCAGAGACAAGAAGTCAGGGACGACCATCCACAAAATTGGAAGCTTATTTATCCTAATGCTACAGAGTAGATGATGTGTTTCATGGCGACGCATTTGAATTTATTAAGTGTAGTAGCAGCTTCTGAATAGTAACAGAACGAAGGTGTCAGAATACCACAGATAAACTATTCTATCGGTGGAGAGGCTAAGCCGGTTCTAGAGGGCAGGTGTTATATAGGAAGGATAAATACGCATATCATCAGGTTTGGAACAATATTAACTCAAAATATGGGCATCTTTTGATATTGGAGCAAGCCTCAAGACAATAACTTCACAAGTGGCCAGGAATTGGTTCAAAGTAGCATACTAAACTCTTTTTTTATATTTCTTACAGTAGTGTAGCGAAGATATTACCCATATCAGGGGTTTGGAAATACTGAACGATTGCGAGAAAAAAAACTGCTGTTTAAACTACAGAATTGGTTGATGTCAAGAGGGAATCGTCTTGCAACGGAAGAGTTGGACAAAACAGGGGATTATCCCACCTTCCATTAATTCACGGAAGGTTGATGTAAGGAAGCACGAATAGCGTGTAACCCAGTATTGTAAGGGCTTGCAGTAATGTGATCGGAGGGAAATTCTTTCGGTGAAACGAAACGACCTCAAACAGACACTCTTGTTATCAGAATTACTAAGACAGCCACCACAGACAACTGGGAGGGTTATAGAGTATCTAACCTAAATTGAAAAGGCATGTATTTCAGAGAAAGGCATCCCTTCCATAAATGCCTGGAGCTAGAAGAGAAGTCTGTTAACGAAAAGAGACAGATTTTGTTCGATAACAAACTGTGTATTGTATGTCTTAAAATGAGGCACAACTCAGAGGACGAAATGAAAAATTCCACATGCAGCTTGTGAACAAGCAGACATCCAACTCCTATTCACGAAAATTGTCATTTAGCAATTGATCCTTCTGTGATCTTCAATGAAGAAAATACTTGATCTAGCTAGTTAACAAATCAGATTCATTGTTATACCCATGCTAGTACGTCTACTCTTATTATAACTAATCCATCATCTCTATATAGACCGATATCTTAATTATCAAATATATTTGTGAGGGTATATAAAATAAATGATATTGACAAGATCGGATGCCGTTGCAGAGTCCATGATGCCCATGGCAACATCAAAAGAGTTTGTCAATTGTTTTCATCCATTAGTCAATATTATTGATTAAAACTGATCTTCTCCGTTTTTAATGACGTGGAGTTCATCCTTGGATATATTTGTCATTATCTCGGCAAACCTGAGGACGATGTTGAAGAACCTTACGGATATGGATTGATAGAAATCCATGATGTCAAATTGTAAGAAGGTACATTTATTTTTATTTTCGATATCATAAAACCAACCGATTTCTTCGGCAGTATTGACCCACTTGTTTAATTCTATTTTTTTTTTGCTCGTAAATTCTAGAAAAAAATGTTTTACTAAGTTTTTCTTTTTCGGGTTTAGTCGGATTAATTAAGCTGTTATAATTACTTTAATGGAGTTTAAATAAGATATAGACCACTTTGGGTCTTAATTTACTAACGTTGTTACTAATTTATAGTCTATCGGTGATTTGATTACTTTCAGTATTTATTATAACTATGTACTTGCATTCGGGTGTATCTGTTTTTTTTTGTAGTTCTTCGTAATATGTTATGTGACTAGCTTGTTATACTCTGGTTTATTAGTTTTATAAACAATTCTAGTTTTATCCGCTTTTACGAATATGTTATTAGAGTTGTATATGTTTCTAACGATTTCGTCTAACTGTTTTGGGGGATTATTATGCTGTTTATGGAACTCTAAATCTTTAATTAGATTTATGAAACCATTTTCTAAAGTAAATCATGAGTTCTATTGGTTTTGTACGTATTCGGATCCATAGGATTTCTTTTGTATCTATGTGTTCAGGTTTATTAAGGTAAAAGTGTGCTTACCATCGTATCCGGCGTATAAAATCTTTTGTTTTCTTAAATTTATTTAATAATGTATATATGTTTTCAAGTGGTGTTTTTAAGATCCTTTTTTCTATATTCATATTTCCTGTAGTGAAATCAATTTTTATGAGAGGGCTCAATAACTTAAGGAGCTAAATATTATATTCTTATATGAAATATCCATATACAAACGTTATATGGAGATATAATATATTATGTATGGATTTTCAGTGTTTACTTCAAACATGCTAAATACGCCAGTCGAACAAGGTAGTAAATTATGAAAATATATTTATAGCAATTAAGCTATATATAGACTTTGGAGTTTAAACCAATAGGTGTTCGCCAGGCTAACATGCAGGGAATTCGTGTAAGCGGATTTTTTTTATAAATACACATATTCTTAACTGTAGCGAGCTAAACAATTAGATTCATTTTAATCTGATCTTTGCGGTTAATGTTTTCATTAGTCAATGGCAGGGATTCTTTCAAATATAGGTTCAGCTTACTTTCACTCCTTCTTCTTTTGTTCTGTTTTTTGTTTATAGAAGTGACGCATCCTTATGTGAGTCTGTCGAATTAATAGGTGGCCTTAGTTTTACACGTGCGTACGTGGGGTATTTTTTTATTTTAAGTTTAGGTTTTATATAGTTTTTAATTAATGTATTTTCCCTATATATTGTTATCCTCAAGTAAGGTTTATTCTGTGTATACAGTTGTTTTCTATTTCACTTCTACAGCTTAATAAGTTTTGGACGTCTTTAAAGTTAAGAATTTCAAATTTCTCATTCTGACATAATCTGCACAAGTCTTTTCAATTTCTACATGTACTGATCTGTGGTATTATGTTCCACTCGATTATTGGTGAGCGTCAGTTTTCTGATAGCCCCCAGTAATGGCTCGCTACTGCTGTTTTTATTCAGTATTACTGTTATGGAATGTGCTTTTATGGTTATTATATCTAGTGGTGTTATATCCACGTAGTATTTCTTGTTATCCAGTTTGTATTTAGCAAAAATTGTGTGTTAGTGAACAATGCTTTTGGTTGGGAATTTATCTTTTAATGGACACTGTGTCCGAGTTCTACAGTTACATATGTTCTCTTCATTATTAACTTTCTTATTTCTATTTGGGTTATAACTATTTCTAGTGAGCATATTTTGGTTCTGCGTTGTGTTATTTTTATTTTTCCTATATCAGTTACTTTTCACGCATTTTGTCATATTTCCGTACTGCTCTCATTTAGTAGTTTTTATTGTCTGCTTTAATTATCATTTCTCAGATTTTGCAGCAGCTGTAAGACAATTTTAAATATTTTGTGCAAGAAATGAGTTACTTGGAACACTCTAATATCAATCACCAAAATAGATATAAGAACATTAATAATGACACCTCTGCTATCTCACGCAACTTCAATGTACGATCGATCGGCTAAAACGACTTTGTGGGATTTTTTTCCGGGGCAACCGCTGAATTTGTGCGACTTCAGCGTTCAACATCATTTGTGTTAGTACGACCATCAGCATACTATCTCCTAATCGTTGTGTTCGACGGAACAGAGTCTGAATAACACGTATCAAAGCATTGCTTTAACGCTATATTTGAGCCATAAAAAAGAATGCTTGACCAACACTCGAAATTAAGATGTTTCCATTATTTTGAAAATGTTCAAGAATAGCTTCACTTAAATAGCTGTAATTTATAAATTAATAATCCGATGGGGCTCAAATGTTGGCACATGAGTTTCATAAAGTACAACATTTCGAAGGGCACGTGCCAATATTAGATCCCGGGACTTATTGAGTGATGTGTTAAATTTTCAAAAATTACATTTATTTACAGAATATTTATTTGACAATTATATTTACGGTAAAGAGAAAAGACAATTTATTTTGAAAAAAAAATGAAAATTCTAACAATAAATGAACTATATAAATGATTGATACCTTTCATTTGTTTTTATTTGAAACAAAATAGTCAGCTGATAATGATTTATACGATGAGAAGAAAAT
Organism: Sepiola atlantica; assembly: GCA_963556195.1. Lineage (NCBI taxonomy): Eukaryota > Metazoa > Mollusca > Cephalopoda > Sepiida > Sepiolidae > Sepiola > Sepiola atlantica. The sequence continues at coordinate 167,497,999 of OY744523.1, forward strand.
CATATTTATTTTTCAAAAAGTATGTAAATTGTTGCAGTATTACAAAACAATCTAGATGAGAAAGACATATATTCCTTTTAGATTTATAAATAGTATTTTCCTAACAATGACAATTATTTTTACGAGAGAAGAAAATACATTTTATTCTTAATATTATTAATCCTGGCATACATCCATCATTTCAAGAGAAATAAAAATATAAACAGTAAATAATGTATATATAGAAAAACAAGAAACTGTGGAATTTGAGCGGAGTTCCGCTAGCATATACATATATATATATATATATATATATATATATATATATATATATATATATATATATATAGTACTATTGAAATGTTTTTTTTTAAAAAACGACTTCTTAATAAATTCACCAATCTTTTATTTTGCAGACTCATTCATCCGCCTGAAGATGACCGACGTCGGTCGAAAACGTTCGCGAAAATATGGCGATTGTTTATACAACATGGACGACAATACCAAATCGGTCGTGCGACGAATCGAAAAAAAAACGAATAAAAAATAAATAAACAGAAGCTGTCGCTACTGTTTGACCAAACATGCATGAGAGAAGAAATGCTGCCTAATTACACACTCATATATATATATATATATATATATATATATATATTATAAATAAATATCAAATGTTATTTACCCACAGACGACCTCGTTCCGAGTTTATTTCGCTCTTCAGTGTAGGGAAATGATAATTTCAGACGGTCATCAGGTTCGAACCCTGTTTACACAATTATTTTACATCTGCACGTCAAATTACAACGAGATACAAAGAATTACATTTATATTTATGCCAGTTACAGCGTACATACTTAAACCAGACAACTCAAGAGTCTTGCTTTGTGCATTTCTTGCAATATGTGTAATTATGTATGAAATTATGTTGGAATTAATATTTCTCTTCATATTATTTTCGCATGAATGTTTTTATTTATATTTATTTAGTTCATTATTTGTGTATTATTAATTGATCAGTAATTATCTTAAAGTATTTATGATTATAAAAGTGTATGCCTATGTAATATGTGAATATGTCAAAACGTCAGACTATAGTATTCATGGTGTCTAAAAGAATGTGTGAATGTGTTTATTTATTCCAATTTACTTGACTATTAGGGTATTATTAAATTAAAGAGGTATATTATTTCTTACCCACTTTTATAGATATTTCCACATATGCAAATAAATGTATTAATTAGTTACTGAGAATCAAATAAATAGGAATACATTAATACACACACTAAACATATTTAAACTTTTTATTTTACTTTTAATCATAATTTGAGTTAAAAAATAGTAAATATATCTCCAGACTTTCACATTCTAATTATAATTGCGTTTTCTCTCTTCTTTATTTTCTTCTTTCCTTTTCTAGGTATGAAAAAACTCTCGCCTCCGCCATCGCACTATCTGTCAGCCAAGCTTGGCTATGACATATTTTGACCCAGACAAACTACTTTGCTAAAAATAAACATCGGACCTTAATGAGTCGAAGCAATCATCCTATTCATTTTGCGTTCTTTTGAATCAGACAGACTACTTCCAATAAGCCATAACCGAACTCATGCTCAATAGGTCAGGTCGATTTTGGAACTGTAGTCATGCGATGGTAATGATTGTTCGAGTTTGGCATGTTAAATAACGGCATAAAATATTTTTCCGAAATCGTTACCGTGAAGTGAGGAAAATACTTTAAAAGTTGGAAATTAGCGATTTCGCTTGTCTTTTCAGTGATTGGTGAAAGATTTACCGCCGTCAAAACATTCCGTACCGGTGGGGAAATAAAAATGTGTAAATATCATTTAATAAAGATTTTGTTAAATAAATAATTTACATTAAATCAAATAAAGATAAATAAAATTTATAAATAATGAAAGATATTATTTTGTAAAGACAACATGGAGATTTAATATACAGTTTTTTAAAGTAAATACAGTGGTATTACTATTTACGTAAGTGACAGCGATAAAAGATCGTTTCATTTTTGTTTTTTCTCATGGAATTCAGGATTTGTGATCTTTCAGTAGAAAACAAATTAAACTAATTTTAATTATTAATAAAACGTCATTAAACCTAAAAATGTATATAGTTTGTTTATAATAGTGCCTCTGGTACTTTCTTTTTGGTTATTATTTAAGTTTACATCGTTTTAAATGCATGCTGTTATTATTGTTTATGATTTGTATGAAATATTAACCGCTGTTGAATTTTAATTGTAAAAATAATTAATAATTTTGTATTTTTATGCAAGAAACTTAATTATTTGAAATAGAAAGTAAAAAGCTCGTGAAATTTACATAATTGTATATTTTAAGTGTATCTGGCGTTAATTTAAAGGCGGCTGTTTTTCTCCACTGAAATAATTATATTTCCACTTTTAGGTAAGTAATACAGTTTCGTTCTTTCTATTTTTTGTGTTTCAAATTTAATTGTATCAATGAAGTTAGTATCAGAATGCCGTAATGTTTCAGTTTTGTATTAAAAAAATATAGCTGATACCATACTCGACATACTTTAAGCTAATTTTTGGCGCTTTTTAAGTTATTACCCACCACTTGTTTTTACGTGCCATTTTTTTTCTGTGTAAACTTACCGGTTATACCACTAGAGAAATCCGGTTTTTTCTTAATATAGTGCAATAATTAGATTTTAGAGTGAGGGATCACTTTACCATATAAATTTAACGTAAAATGATTATCAACTTAATGAGCATCACACTAAGAAATACCCAACACTTGTTTTTGCATTTTTTATGGACCATTTTTTTCTGTGTAAATTTACCCATTATGTCGCTAGAGAAATAGTTTTTTGTTGTTTTTTTACCAAATATTTTAGATTTTAGAGTATATTGTTGTATAATTGTCATGAATTAGGTGATCATTTTACACTTATCCCCACTTTTCAAATAATGATATTTCCAAATTGATTACAAAGGAAATAATCAATATTTGGCAAGCTGTGAACCCATAATTGCCTTTGTTAAGGGAATATTATATAGGACAGAAGGTGAAAGTATTTTTCTTCAAGGAGGCCAAACTTATTAACAGGAACACTCTTACTGCATCCAAATTGAAAATAATTACGGAACAGCTGGACAAATTATTTGATATGTCTTCATGTTGCTGCAAACTGCCTGTCTTAAGATTTGATGACTTTGTTGCAATACACAAACAAGGCATATAGTCAGCATTTGCCCACCTTACAAGGAGGTAATATTATTTCTATGGTTGTTTTTTGTTTGTATTTTTTAATTTGAACTAATTCATGCCCAATTTTCAATATTTACATTAATTGAAAAATATGAATTTACTTCTGATACTCTCAATTTTTCTAGTAAATATTGTGTTATTTACCTTAATATTTGTCATGTATGTTAGATCTGTTATTAAACACATGCACATTTTAAAATTTCATGTTCCCATTGAGGAAAGAGAATATCTAAAAGATCAAAGAGAGAAAACAGGACTAAAAGGCAGTTCCCAACTTGGACCTATTGACAATGATGCTGTCAAAAATACAAAAAAGATTAAGCTGAAGCAGATAGATAAGACAGGCAGATTGAAAGACAGCAACAAGATTCTTCACATGTTGCTTCTTCTACATCAGAGATATTTTCACAGACATTTTCGAGTGAAGAAACAACCGATGACAGTTTTGAGCTAAGGATACAGTCTAAGTGACCATTACAGTCTTTTAAAAGCCCCTAGAAATTCTATGGAACTGATTAGAGGTGATATATCTTTTAACCTTGGAGCTTGTCTTGCTAATGCCTTTCTATTAGACTTACGTAAAGACACTTTTTATTACAAGGAGGTTACAGGGGAAATGGTGAAAAATGATTAAGAAAAGCAAAGGAACAGAGCGTCACTTAGCATTTAGCAGAGCTATAGGCACTGCAAGTAAATATCCCGCCCAAAGAGTGATAGCCAACATTGGTGCAACTGGTGTTCTTCCGGCAGAAGATGTTCCTGCTGATCTAAAACAGTAACACAGTGTAAATACTGTTAAGGCAATTTTGATGGACAAAACCAATATACACACTGGTTATGAAACAGGGATAGTGGACAGCTTTGGAGACAAAACTTAAAGGAAGTTACATAGAATTCGCTGTTCACTTCATCAAAATGAACTGCCATTTACAGCCATCTTTAAGTTAATTGATGGAACTACAAGAAGTCCTACTACTAGGGAAACTTTGTAGAACTAATTACTAGGATTTGCCCCAGTTAGCATTTCATAGTATGCGTAGTCCTCTGGATAATTTGTATCTTACTGCAGAGGTAATGAATGATTTAAGTTGGGAATATGCTGTAGGCATTTCTAAAGGGGAAATCTTTTTTGTAATTTTGTACAATTTTTACAGTTCTCGTTTATTGAATACAGTTAAAAAGGACATATTTTACTAGTGGTGATTCATACTTAGAATCCTGGTTTGAATATATTTTCTATTCATTGTATCTAACAAAAAATATCAATTTTATCCGGATTTATTAGTGAAATAGTAAAATTTTGAAAACAGTTTGTCAGAAAAATCCTGTTGGAATACAGGAATTTTGAACATTTTCGTACCCGATATTTAAAACTAAATACTCAGTTAAGTTTTAAAGTTCGAAATCTAATTTTTTGTATCAGTTCTCACAACACCAAACCCCAGCTTTCGCCACAGTAGCAGCGTTGATTTTCTAAAAAAAGTGAAAAAACAACCTGCCATAATGCCCGAGTTTGGAAACTTTCTGACAAATCAAAATTAATATTATGTATTATTTTCAACATGTTTTTTTCTATCCTGAGGAAATCTTTCAATAAAGACGAACCGTTTATGAATACATAAATACTATAGTTTATGGCTTTCCTTTTTCATTTTTCATAACGTCAGATCATTTCCCCCAAATTGTATACACACACACACACACCCACACACACACACATACACACACACACACATATATATATATATATATATATATATATAGATTTACATTTTTCACTTATAAAATAGATCATTCAGTGAAGACCGGGGTTGTTCCAATAAAAAACAAGCTCGATGATACTCGATTACAGAGTACAGAGCATTTATATGTGATTTTATGAAGGCTTACCAAATCATTCCTTTCAAGACACCAATGATCACCATTAAAGATATTTTTTTTTACAAATACTATTTATTCAAATTAAATGTTTTTTCCTACACGTTTTTCTACTACCAAGCAGTTACTTGCTTGGCAGATCATCAGGGAAATTAAATGTCTGGAATACTGGTTTCAACTGCCGACAAAACACAATGTGGCGTTGTAATAGTTGAGGTCACTTAAGAAGAGAAGAGGAAAAAAGTTAAAATAAAAATAAAAATAAAAATAAAAGTCAAACTTAAAAAGCAAGGAAGAACAACGATAAAAAAAGAAAGTCCTAGAAAAGTCTTAGAAAAGTAGCTTGTGCATTATTTCTTCCACCAAGCCAACAAGCAAATGGTCGGTCCCAAATACATTCACTAAAACCACAAAACCGGAACAATGTGCGAAGCTGTCCAAGAATCAACAAATATTCGACAGCAGTAAGCAATTCTACAATGAAGCTTTAAACAGATCAGGATACAAGGAAAAAATTCATTACCTTGTGCCTCCTTCGGTTGGGAATGGGGGACTAAACTGGAGACCGATTGCCTCTCGATCAATGGTTTCATATAATAGGGCAATGGGCAAGGCTAGATATAGGAGACCTGGTGTATCCCACGGTAATGTAAACCAGGTTGGGTGGGAACCGGCTGATGATAATATTCGTGAAGTTGGAAGTAACGAATTGAACTCACATGCTACCCAAACCGTGGGGGGGGGGAGGGTAGGAAGAAAAATAGGAGAAGGACCACTACATGGTTCAACCCCCCCTATAGCCAGCATATTAAGACTAATATCCCAAAGATTTTTTATAGCATAGTGGAAAAAAACTTTCCAAGGGATGGCAGATTGGGGGGAATCATTAACAAAAATACTGTAAAACTCTCTTATTCAACCTGTAGAAATATAGCCACATCCATCATAGGATATAATAATTCTAAGATAACTAAAACAAGGGAAGCCATGTTCTCTTCTGGTGTTGATCCCAGTAACACCAGTTCAGTGAGAACCTCCATTATAAATAACCATAGTAGTAGAACATCCAGCAACGGCCCAGCACACAACTGTAACTGCAGAGCTTCTAACATCTGTCCACTGGGGGGGGAACTGTAGAGTTTCAAGCATTGTCTACAAATGCGATGTGATAACAGAGAGTAGTAGGAAATCATATATCGGTTCAACCGGGGGTTAGTTCAAAGATAGATTCAGAAACCACATGAGTTCCTTCAGGGGAGGCCAAAGGGAAGACATAGATAGGCCTAACACTTCTGTTGGCCGTTTTGTGAGAAACCTCATTGCTAGGCAAGACCCTTTCGAACTGAAATGGTCAATTTTAGGGAGGGCTAACAAATATAAACCGAACAAAAAGAAGAGATGTAACCTATGTGCATTGGAGTCGTACCACATCATGACATCTAGAGATAATTTACTGAACGCTAGGCAGGAAATACTACAATGCTGTCTGCATAGAAACCGTTACCTGTTATCAAGCCTAAAACCTGGATAGGAGGGGAATTGGGGGAAGTATAAACTTACAGCAGAGATAGGCAGGATGGACACTTCCTGAGGCAATCTGGGGCAATAATTAGTGTATAATATGGAGGATGAGAATTAGTAACACGTACTTATGCTAAGATATGTCTTGATTCAATTATTAGCGGATACTCGAGACTTAGGCTGGCGGTAGTAAGGTAGGAATATTCTATTGGAATAAGGCCCAGTGATAGTCAACTATAGTAAATACTTATTCAGCGGAATAGAGGGGGAAAATTGTGTTACATATAAAAAGATAGTGGAATAATAAATAATAAATCACAATTTATTCTCAGAAATAGATATATTATACGAAATGCATTGGGGATTTCAAGTAATTTTAAGTGAAAAATAAGAAATAGCAACCTGGATGCTATCACTATTTAATTAAATTAGGTTAAATTAAATTAGTTTTTAATTAGATTAAAATAAATAAAACAATTTGGTGGCAGGAATGGGGAAAAGTAATTAAGGAAAAAATAATTTTAAAAACATGCATGCCGACACGGACTTTATTTCTAAAAGTAGAAACAATTGGATTTTTATAAAAAGTATTTTCTACGGGATTTTAAATTAGTAATAATAAAGTCTCCTGTCATTTAACGAGTAAGAGTGATATTTTCCCGTATAGTTGACAAAAGAATAAACCGGTCCATTAAAAAAAAGTTTTTTTTTTGTTTTTTTTCAAAATAGAAAATAGATTTCTGATAACGATATTCCGTAGTAACATTTATTTATGGAATATAGAATAATATTCTCCACAGAGAGTTGCAAACGGCTGTGTCAGCCGTTAAGGAAATATTTTAAATGATTTAAAATAATAACTAGATTTTTGTAGAAGGCCTTTTTATAATAACAATTTATTTTTGATATATGAATAATTTTTTAAAAATAAATTCTGCGGGATGGGCTTTTTTCGCTTCGTTAAACAACAAAACGATAATAATTCGGCAGTTAATTAAATGAAGGATATTTTCCCAAAATGTAATATGAAGTCCCAGACACTAGATAATTAATTTCTATAAGGAATAGGTTTAATAATAAATATTTTTAGAAACAGTATTTTGAATAAATAGTTTCTATATTAAGATTTTTTCTTGATGGAGGGGAGTTTTCTGCGGGATTGACATTCAACTCGTCGTGTGTTTATTTCGAGGGGTAATAAATCAACAATTGAAATAAGACTCTTTGAACTCGGACGAACATTTGTGTTGACTTTTCTTTGTGAGAAATTGGATTTAGAATTCCCATACTATCATTGGGTTGGAATGGTAACTTGTGAGCGGTAACTGTAGATATTTAGTTCTTTTGTTTTCTTGTGGGTGGGGGGGATTTATTCATCATTGTACCGGCCGACGTGAAAAGTGTATTATCGCACATTGTTCCGGTTTTGTGGTTTTATTGAATGTATTTGGGACCGACCATTTGCTTGTTGGCTTGGTGAAGGAAATAATGCACAAGCTACTTTTCTAAGACTTTTCTAGGACTTTCTTTTTTTATCGTTGTTCTTCCTTGCTTTTTAAGTTTGACTTTTATTTTTATTTTTATTTTTATTTTAACTTTTTTCCTCTTCTCTTCTTAAGTGACCTCAACTATTACAACGCCACATTGTGTTTTGTCGGCAGTTGAAACCAGTATTCCAGACATTTAATTTCCCTGATGATCTGCCAAGCAAGTAACTGCTTGGTAGTGAAACACGTGTAGGAAAAAACATTTAATTTGAATAAATAGTATTTGTAAGAAAAAATATCTTTAATGGTGATCATTGGTGTCTTGAAAGGAATGATTTGGTAAGCCTTCATAAAATCACATATATATATATATATATATATATATATATATATATATATATATAAGAGTATTAGAAGGCTATCATTATGCAAGAAATGGAAATATGTCGGCGTTGATATATATATATATATATATATGTATATATATATATATATATATATATAGAGAGAGAGAGAGAGGGATAAATAGATAGATAGATATATATATAGATATAGTTAGATAGATATAGATATAGATATGCGCACTAAATTAAGCACATAGGTATATATTCATACTCATAGATAGATTAGCACACGCATAGATAGAAAAATAGACATGTATTTATAGATAAATACATTTATATATATATATATATATATATATATATATGTAAAAATAAAAATGGAATAAAGAATAAGCAATTCAACAACTAACAAAAATAAACTCAAAAACTCATGTTGTAAAGTTCCACCGAGATATTTCGGTCGTAGATACGACCATTTTCGATCAGTTAATAAACTTTATTTCAAAACGGAAAAGTTTTCAAATTCATACAGAGAATGCGATTGGAAGAAAATGTCACGTGCAGAGAACAACAAAACGGGGAGAAAAAGGAATGCGAGGAATGTTATAAAAAGAGAAAGAAAAAGAAGATGAAGAAGAAGAAGAAGAAGAAGGAAGAGATACCAATCAACCAAAATGTTGGGAACGTCAGTTGAAGAAGACGAAACGAAGAAGAAGAGAAAGCGAGAGCAAACGTGAGAAAGGGTAAATCGACGTGTTGTTGTCGAAACCTATTGAAGCATAAAAAAAAGAGAGAGAGAAAAAATCAGTGCTTGGATATCGCCTGCTGGTTGAATTCGGGCTGAGAACGTCAAAAGTCTACAGGATTAGTAGTAATTGGAGTAGTTATCGTCGAGGGACGAAACAAGGGAAGAGGAGGAGGCAGGGGAGGGGAAGGGGGAAGAAGAGAGACAAGAGTTAACAGTTAGCCAGAGTCGTATTCATTTAGATTCATCTCGTATAAAATCGATCTAGCCGTAGGAAAATAAATATTATAGAAACCTTGTCTTTGGGCAATGGTGTTCTTATGACATAGGATCAGACATTTGAAAACTTTTCCGTTTTGAAATAAAGTTTATTAACTGATCGAAAATGGTCGTATCTACGACCGAAATATCTCGGTGGAACTTTACAACATGAGTTTTTGAGTTTACTTTTGTTAGTTGTTGAATTGCTTATTCTTTATTCCATTTTTATTTTTACATATTGTCTGAAACATTGTTTCTTTTTTCCCATATATATATATATATATATATATATATATATATATATATATATATATATATATATATATACATAAAACTCGATGTAGATATGCATGATCATAAATAAATTGATAGATGTCCATACTTAAAGATGGATACATAAGTATACTCATGGATAGATATATTTATATATGAATATTTACCTTTCGCATGTGTATTAATATGTAAGTTGGTATATATGCATTTTCGTGTTTGCTGTGATCGTTGCTATTCCTTATTTTTTAGAAACGACCTCTCTGATAAAATAAGGGCAGCGATGGGTATATTTTCTGATGACAACCCACTCTATTCCCGACACATGGGATAAACAACACGCACGTATCCAAGGCTATGGCCGATTCCGTAGAAAAGCACTTTCAGTCTGTGGTGTAATGGGTGAAAACATGGATGGTAACATTTACTACTACTAAGACAAAGCTCCTCTTTTTAATCACCGATTGCCATGGCTAATAGAACCCTACCCGTAAGTACATTATTCAACTTCCCTGGCAAAACATTCACAGGTAACACTAACTAGAACCAATGCATAGAAGAGATTGCCACGGTTTCTGCACAGAAAAGTAGGCACTCTTTACTGTGCTAGACAATTTCTTTCACCTGTCAGTATCCTATATTTCTAGAAAGCGACCATTCGCTTATATATGAAAGACTGTTTTTACATCTGGTCTGGTTCACCAACCACTAGTATCACCGTTTTAGACATGGTCCTAAAAAGAGTTTCGAATTTCCTAGGCCCTTCACTATCTACCAAGCACCAGCCTCTGTCCCATCGCCACTGTAGACGTAAGGGGCTACTGGGGAAAAAGAGGGGGGAATATAGGGGGCAGTCAACCTAGATTGGGATCTGCGCAGCGAGATGTTTGTTTACATTAGTTTAAAACTTCTGCATGTCTGTAGTGTCGGGGAAACAGGGAGCAGGGAGGGAGTTCCAGAGGCCAGCAACACCAGGAAAGAAGCTATTTCAGTAGAAGGCTCTCCGACATCTGGGGACCTCCACATTGAATGAATGAGATTTAGTTAATTGTCGAGTTAGTCTAGTGAATTTAAGTCGAGGGGGCACCAGAGTAGCCAGTTCATCGGAGCATAATCCATTGAAGTATTTGTAAAACAAGCACAAGGATGCTACATTGCAGCGAGTGGACAGAAACTGGAGCTCGGTTGACAGTGAGGGGCCTATTAGGTTGGCGATTTATTTTTGGACCTTGTCAAGGAGGGAGAGACTAGTAGATGATGCACCAGTCCAGATGTGGCAACAATATTCCATGCATGGGTGGATGGTGACTTTGTAGAGATACAGGATAATGTCAGGTGAGAGGAGTTTACTAGCACTATAGAGGGAGCCCACCTTCTTTGCGGCAGCCTTGGCAATGTCTTCAATGTATTTGTTCCTATTCATGTTACCTGTGAAGGTTAGGCCGAGGAGTTTGAATGATTAACTCTCAGTTAGGGTGTTATTAGCCATGACAATCGGTGGTTGGAGAGGTTCTTTGTAGTTATTGAAGGAAAGGAGCTTTGTCCTAGCGGCATTAAAAGTTACCAACCATTTGTGACCCCAATCCACTACAGCCTGGATGTCATTTTCTAATGATTCAGCCAATGCCTCGGATATGATCGCGTCGGTTTTTCCAACATGGCGAGAGTAAAGCGTGGTTTCGTCAGCAAATAAACCAATCTCAGACACTATGTCATCAGGGAGATCGTTTATATAGATCAGGAACAACAGAGGTCCAAGGATAGATCCCTGGGGTACACCAGCATTTATGTCATGTTGCTTAGATGAACGGCCATCGAGGACAACCTGGATTTTTCTTTTGTCTAGGAAGGATATTATTATATTAAGTAATTGCCCAGTTATACCGTATGAGCGTATTTTCAGGAGAAGCCCTTTATGCCATACCTTGTCAAAGGCCTTGGATATATCAAGCGCTCCTGCCCTAGCTTCCCCTGCCTTGTCAAGTGTATGATACATGCGTTCATAGATGACCGTTAGGATGTCTGCAGTAGATCGTGCTTGTCTAAATCCATACTGGCGGTCAGATAGAAGTTTAGCATTAACTAAATGCCTTACTATCGCTAGATTGATTAAGGATTCGAAGATTTTAGCAAAGATCGGCAGCAGACTGATTGGGCGATAGTGGTGAGGATCAGTTCTATTCCCAGAACTCTTGTAGACTGGTACCACAGAGGCAATTTTCTAGATGTCGGGGAAGCAAGATTCAGCTAGGTATTTATTGTAGAGTTTTGAGAGGACAGGGGCCAGTTCAGCAGAGCATTTTTTTATTACTATTACTGGTATAAGATCAGGCCCACAAGCTTTGGAGGTGTCAAGGTTTTTTATGATGTCTCTGACCTGGGGTGGGGTTATGACCAGGTAATCAAGGGTGGCATCGTTTCGCAATTGAAATTTTGGGAGGGGTTGTTATCTGAGTCTAAAGTAGAGTTAGATGCGAAGCGCTGGGCAAGTAGTTCAGCCTTATCAGTGGCCGTGCATACGACATCATTGTGGTTTTATAGTGGAGGAATCGTTGATTGACCATTATTCACTACACTTTTGTAGATTTTCCAGAAATCACGAGTACCTAGTTTCTGTGACTGGATGCGTTTTTTGTTAACTCATTATACCTTCTCTTCGCTTCACCTATCACGGCCCTGCATTTATTTATTGACTCTATAAATGTATGTCTATTAGTAGCTGACTTATTGCGGCCAAATTTACGGAATGCTTTTTACCTCTTAGAAATGGAACCTGCACATTCCGAGGTGAACCATTGGGGAGAGTGGGGCTTGCTAAAGAATTTTCGCATGGGGACATAGGCTTCGATGCCTGCTTTGACCCATTCAGTTAATTCGTTTGCACACTGGTCAGCAGGGAGTGAAAAGGTTTCCCTCCACGAGGCGTCACTGATGTGATCTCTGATTGACTCGAAATCAGCCTGCTTGTAGTATCTTGTTGTTTTGAGCAACGGTTCATCAGCTTTTGGACGACTTTTTAGGGTAATATGTATCATTAGCACAATGTGATCAGCATTCCCGAGTGGGCTATGAGCTTTCGTCACACAAGCCTCGAGCATTGAGTTCAAGAAAAGGTCTAGAAGTGAGGCTTGTTGTACTCGATCGGGGATGCGGGTCGGACAATCGACAGTCTGAGAGAGGGAGTGAGCTAAGGAGAAATTATACGTAGAGTTGCCGCCCCGTCAGTAAGGCTGGAGAATCCCAACCAGTTGCGGTGGTGGGCATTAAAATCCCCAAATACATGTATCTGGGCATTCGAGTCAATTAAGAGTGCTCTATCTATGCTTTCAGAGACAGAGTTTAGCAGAGTACAGCCGTAATTACTTTGCTGGAATATGGCCCGACGAACTCGCTGTACTGGGGTCCTTCGATGTAAATAACTCCGACTGACCCGACAATCAGCAAAATCCCACCTCTTCAGTGTAAACGTCTCCCAGATACCGCAAGTTTTCCTACTTTATTAACATATTTCCTCACACTGCTAAACTTTGGAATTCATTCCCTCTTTCTTGTTTTCTCTGACGGCACCGACATGCAGAAATTACACGTAATGTAAACAAATATGTTGCTCCTCAACAACTAGCTTAGGATGCACCTGTAGGTATGACTTCAAATTCCCAGTGACAAACTGCCTTGTTTGGCGTGAATTAAAGTAAAAATAAATATTTACACATAAATCAAACTATGCATTTAGAAATTTACATTTACATTTATATATATATATATATATATATATATATATATAGAGAGAGAGAGAGAGAGAGAGAGAGATTTATAGATAGATAGATAGATAGATAGATAGATAGATAGATAGATAATGCGCGTCTATTATCAACATAGAGACCTACATACATCAATGCGTATATCCTCTTCACCTGTAGTAAGTATTTTTGTCCATGAAAGTAAAAATAAAGAACACAAAAACAGAGCACGACACAGGATCAACATGATCGACTTTACATTCAGATCACATCCTGGTTTCGTTTTAAGATCATACGTTGTGTTTTCAAACGACTGGTAATGTAATCGGAACGAAAAACTAATGTCAGCGAAGCTGACGAATAGCGAGAGTTTAATGAAGACAAACAGCGTCGTTTTACTACGTTAATCGCTTTCCGTCCCAAACAATCGACGTGAAAGAAAAGAGAGGTAATGGCGCCGCATCTGCACATGAAAACAGACGATAGACAAATCAAACAACACATTACGCGACTTTAGATAAACAGGCAGGCATTTCCCCCGCCCTGAAATGACAAACACGTCGATACGTTGGCGGGTATTTTGTAGACAAACGTGTACACGTATCTATGTCGCGCATGCGTGCATTGGCTATAAATATTCACAGGCGGTAAATCAATTTACCGCGGTTGCGGAATAGAATAGATGGTTATCGTCACGGAATTGACTTCAGCCCTCGTTTCGTCTCGTTCGTATTCACGTTCGTTCTTACACCATTGGGAAAGGTCTGAAACCGAAACCAACCGAGATAAATCAATGTTTTTTAACGAGTCTTATCAATCGTATTTGAAAGTATGAAATGTATTAAAATAAATGGTTTCAATAGTTGGAATTGTGGATAGAATCTCAGACCGTCAATCTATTTTTATGGCTAAACTATTTCAAACCTAGTAATTACACAAACTCTTCCAAAACTCAAACTTGCTGATTATAGTTAGAATGCCATTAATTATTTTTTAAATGTCAGTTAAATCACATCTCATGTTTGTTTTTTTTAATTTTAACCGCCGGTATTTTTGCTTAGAAAATGCAAGTCGTTCTTGAATACATACCCTTCTATCGTTGTTTTAGCCTAAACTATTTCTCAACCGTCTTAATTACTCAAGCTCTCCTAAAACTTAAACTTGATGACACTAGTTAGAATTTGTATTAATTATTTTTAAAGTTTCGATTAAAACACTGTTAATGGTTTTCAAATAATAACCGCTGGTATTGCTGCTTAGAAAGTCGATCAGGTAGACCGTCAGGTTAGCCTTGGTCGTGAGCTAAGATTACAGCCCGTGGCGAGCCTCTGGACTTTCCAGGAGTGTAGTCATTAGTTCCTATTACTATCCGGTCTGTTCTGTCCCGAGTTTGGTAGTACCTGTTAGTATCCTATCAATTGAATGGATTGTTGTCCCACGTCCGATATTAGACTCTCTTGGATTCCTATTGGCAAGATGTTCTCCTTTATCTCATCCCACTATCTTGAAATGTATCCTCCGGTTCCTTTTTATATTTCTCCTGCCTAAACTATTACTCAACTCTTTTACCTACTCAAGCTCTCCCAAAACATAAACTTTCTGACCAAAGAACATCGCATTTAATAACTCTAAACAATTCTCAATAAATCAAACGTATATGTTTAGTATTTATACGGGAGTATTGTAACAATGGCCAAATTTTAAATTGAAGCGTGGCACACCAACGAATATACTATTTTAATTTTAAGCGTGACATACAAAACGATGGGCACTACTTCTTGTTGTGTAGCTAGTTGTTTAGAGGCAAGATATGTGTTTATATTACCTTTAATTTCTGCTTATGTGTGCTGTCAGAGAAATAACATATACAATAAGATGCATTAAATAAATATGTAGGTTGAAAGATAAGCAATTTAAAACTTAAACAGGACAGATGGACGAAATGATATTTAAATTTAAACGTTCTTTAACAAAGAAATAGAATTTTTTTTTGATTACTTAAACATCTTTGGTTAATCAAAAGCACACGTGTTGTAGATATTCAAGGCCATTATCACTTGTGTATCTCGTATTTATGAATATTAATATGTATAAAAAATAACTTAATTATAACTGATCACTCGACCGAACTGAAAGAAAGTCCTTCCATATTAATACGAGAATGTATAAATAAAATCCGGAATCGGTGAAATACCCTCGCCATGTGCCGCGTCATCCTATGGTCACAAGCGATCAAACTACGCAGGCCTTCTCCACAGATTTGTCTTCAACCCAATAGCCGTTGAGATGAGTGATGCAGTTGGTCTTTCAACGCAGGATTTTCTCAACTACCTGGTTCTATCAATGTCGCACCACACCAGAAACTGTCGTGTGTTGACGTGGCTCTTTGAGCGCCTGTCCATCGCCATTATTTAAGGGAACGCTTAGCGTATGCTTTCAGCGTGACAAGAACACATTTGATTACACTTCTCGATCTTTCTAATATATCTAGGAAGACTGTTTTAATTTGACAGTTGAAACAGATTAATTGTTTACGAATTGCGAATATTTCTTTTCTAATTTGACATTCTTAAGTTATTAAGTAATATATTTTAACCTCTTTCTTTTTATTTCCAATAAGAAACTGTATTTATGAAATAAATTAGGTACTGCTACACCATTTAAACCAGACACACATATTCTTGCCGATGGAAAATTACGTAAACAGCCGGAAGAAGCCGAATGAAAACGAACCGGCGTCAAAATCAAAACTAGTTAGCGTTCCAACAGAAAAAAATAAAGCAATATTTAAGTAATGAAAAACACTCACGTATTTTTTTATTTTTAATGAAAAAGTATTTATTTTTAGTTGATGAAAACAAATTAATGAATAAAACTGTTATTTTTTCCCCGAAAAAGTTAAAATATTTATTTTGCTTCGGTACTGGCCCAGCTTTTTAACCAGACTAAAACCGAATCATTTTTTTACCCTAACCCAAACCTAACCCTAAACTTACACTAACTCTAAACTAACACACTTTTATTGCCTTTAGACACAGTTATGTGTTGACTATTCGTTTTTTTGTCACTCCCTTTTTTCTGTGTTTCAAAATGTTGCCAATCGCTAGTTCATGATTGAGTCAATTTACAAGTTTACTTTTTGCCTTTTATTCCTGCCTTCTGCATTTTTTTCGGCTGAACGCAGTCGGAATAAGCCGAATAAAAGTGTTTTTCCCGGTTCAAACGCTGTGTCAGTACATCACTTATCTATAAAAGAAGTAAAATGCAATCCTGTATTCACAATTGAATACATATGTATTACATACATTTGTGCATAAAATGAACATATACTATAACTACTAAATTAAATATCAATACAGAGTTGTGCACCGATACCCGTTATAGTCGTCAAGGTCATAGGTTAAAGTGTACAGGTTTCCTTGAGGTTCTGAGTTAAATTCTGAGCAACTGCAGCAAGATGATTTTACAAGTTAACTGAAATTAGTTCGCCATTTGCCATACAAGGAGAGCTTAGCTTTAGCATCATTCTCGCACACAAGAGATTCGCTTGAACAATCTGACTCTTCTTTGTCGAAATGAAGTATGGGTTGGCTTGGTCCAAAGCATTTTGCGAAGAGAAGTTGGTGTATTGATGAGCGCACGAAGCGAATCTACTGGATAATGCCGACTGGTCCGTTCTCGGTTATTTTTGCACCCGATCAAAGTGCCTCATCCGATGAAATTGGTTCTCCACCATTATTTCACATCTTCCTGACGTGGGAGGCAAGAAAACTCCTGGAAAATGAGAAGATAACAGTGTCACTCCACGTTACTAATAAAGGAGTTGGTTACAAATGTTGTGACTTTGCCGAGGTTAGGCACAAAATATCTGACGAAAGCCGAGACGTTTTTATACAATCAAGCAAAATGTGTAAACGAATCTTAAAATTGTAAATAATAATGAAAATAGCGATAAATATATCAAATACTCAAATCAAAATTGTGTTAGCTTTTGTTATTTTTAAACTATTGACTTCTCTGATGATGTTTTTATTCTGAGCATTGTCTAATGTTGCTATTACTAACATCTGAATGATGTACAACCTGTGAAAATATAAATGTTGAAAGTGATCACGTGTACGTCAGTGGCGATGGGATTGGATGCTTAAAGTAATGAATGAATTCGAATTTAAGAAAAATGAACAGTTATGTAACAATTCTTGGCTTATCATCCTTTGACAGTTTAGACAGCTGTAGGTAACTATGGTACACATTTATGTTAGTTGAGCTGTGGCGTCGATTGAGAAATTTGAATCGAGAGTTTAAGTTATATTTCTCAGGAAGTGAATTTGTACTACACGATAGAATACGTGTCGAAAGGGTGGCCAATCTTGGTAAGTGTGACTGAAGGTTAGAGGGATCTTTCTTAGTTGATCTGAGGTTTTGCAGATGCAACGTATCTTTCAGGGTTGTAGTGCATGATAATTATAAGGTGATTTTATTTGTTATTACCAGGTGATATACAGAAGATGAAGTGTGTGTCTTTGATTTCTATGAAAATAAATATGGCGGCAACAACTAAGGTCTGAAGAAGGGAACGAAATGTAGATCTTAATGAGCAATTTAATGGTGAGTACAAGAGTTTAAAAATGGTTTTCCTGCTGTGATTCCATCCGTACTTGCACAATATTATGTTGATCTCGATTATCTGAACGTATTTCGATTTTTAAAATTAATTTTGATGAAGGATCAGCTGCAGCAAATTGACTCTTATCTGAATCCTCTAATCTGATCGTATCATTTATGTTTGCACCCAATTTGCTCAGAGCAATATTTAAAATAAAATGTGCATTGACATATTAGTTTTACTATCGGAAGCTTCTCGTAACTCTCGCTTCCAACTAGGATTTTCTTTTGACCTCACATAAGTACAATTCAGTTCTAAGTGACAGTCATTTGAAGGTTGAAGCTTCAATCCTCAGTGCGGGCGATACGAAGAATTGCGAATGACTGAAGACTTCTTCCCAGTTATGGCAGATGGAACGAGAGTATGCTACCCCCATGGATTTAATAAAGGGTTTCGTTTGAAATTCCGTCCAGATTCCCGAGTTCGACAGAAACATTCATAAGTTCGACAAAGTACACTTGAAGAAGGTCGGAGGTTACATCGGCCGAAACGTTGTGATAAAAACACCCAAGATGAGAACAGTAGACTGAATATACCAAACTCTACAAATTGTCAAACCTCATCTAAAAAATTCCGAAACAAAAAGTAAATTGTACATCTTCTTATAGTATTCATCATCATTGAGCTGGTAATCTATCAATTGCATGAAATAATTTTGTCGAGTGGCTTTTAGCTTTGATAATATAAAGACATTTTTCAGAATGTAAACTATGGGCCGAACTGTAAACTATTTTTTTAAAAGTGCGCACATTTTTCTATTTTACGGAAAATAAAACGTTTTGAGGTCATTGCATGCCAATGCACAATAGTTACTTGTAACAATTCTTTTGCTACGATTTATCGCACACGTATTGCTATGTTATTAATAGGTTTGAGGTCATTGCATGCTAATGCACAATAGTTACTTGTAACAATTCTTTTGCTACGATTTATCGAACACGTATTGCTATGTTATTAATAGTTTTGAGGTCATTGCATGCTAATGCACAATAGTTACTTGTAACAATTCTTTTGCTACGATTTATCGAACACGTATTGCTATGTTATTAATAGTTTTGAGGTCATTGCATGCTAATGCACAATAGTTACTGGTAACAATTCTTTTGCTACGATTTATCGAACACGTATTGCTATGTTATTAATAGTGTTGAGGTCATTGCATGCTAATGCACAATAGTTACTTGTAACAATTCTTTTGCTACGATTTATCGAACACGTATTGCTATGTTATTAATAGTGTTGAGGTCATTGCATGCTAATGCACAATAGTTACTTGTAACAATTCTTTTGCTACGATTTATCGAACACGTATTGCTATGTTATTAATAGTGTTGAGGTCATTGCATGCTAATGCACAATAGTTACTTGTACCAATTCTTTTGCTACGATTTATCGAACACGTATTGCTATGTTATTAATAGTGTTGAGGTCATTGCATGCCAATGCACAATAGTTACTTGTAACAATTCTTTTGCTACGATTTATCGAACACGTATTGCTATGTTATTAATAGTGTTGAGGTCATTGCATGCGAATGCACAATAGTTACTTGTAACAATTCTTTTGCTACGATTTATCGAACAAGTATTGCTATGTTATTAATAGTGTTGAGGTCATTGCATGCTAATGCACAATAGTTACTTGTAACAATTCTTTTGCTACGATTTATCGAACACGTATTGCTATGTTATTTATAGTGTTGAGGTCATTGCATGCTAATGCACAATAGTTACTTGTACCAATTCTTTTGCTACGATTTATCGAACACGTATTGCTATGTTATTAATAGTGTTGAGGTCATTGCATGCCAATGCACAATAGTTACTTGTAACAATTCTTTTGCTACGATTTATCGAACACGTATTGCTATGTTATTAATAGTGTTGAGGTCATTGCATGCTAATGCACAATAGTTACTTGTAACAATTCTTTTGCTACGATTTATCGAACACGTATTGCTATGTTATTAATAGTTTTGAGGTCATTGCATTCCAATGCACAATAGTTACTGGTACCAATTCTTTTGCTACGATTTATCGAACACGTATTGCTATGTTATTAATAGTTTTGAGGTCATTGCATGCTAATGCACAATAGTTACTTGTAACAATTCTTTTGCTACGATTTATCGAACACGTATTGCTATGTTATTAATAGTTTTTAGGTCATTGCATGCTAATGCACAATAGTTACTTGTAACAATTCTTTTGCTACGATTTATCGAACACGTATTGCTATGTTATTAATAGTGTTGAGGTCATTGCATGCTAATGCACAATAGTTACTTGTAACAATTCTTTTGCTACGATTTATCGAACACGTATTGCTATGTTATTAATAGTGTTGAGGCAATTGCATGCTAATGCACAATAGTTACTTGTAACAATTCTTTTGCTACGATTTATCGAACACGTATTGCTATGTTATTAATAGTGTTGAGGTCATTGCATGCTAATGCACAATAGTTACTTGTAACAATTCTTTTGCTACGATTTATCGAACACGTATTGCTATGTTATTAATAGTTTTGAGGTCATTGCATGCTAATGCACAATAGTTACTTGTAACAATTCTTTTGCTACGATTTATCGAACACGTATTGCTATGTTATTAATAGTTTTTAGGTCATTGCATGCTAATGCACAATAGTTACTTGTAACAATTCTTTTGCTACGATTTATCGAACACGTATTGCTATGTTATTAATAGTGTTGAGGTCATTGCATGCTAATGCACAATAGTTACTTGTAACAATTCTTTTGCTACGATTTATCGAACACGTATTGCTATGTTATTAATAGTTTTGAGGTCATTGCATGCTAATGCACAATAGTTACTGGTAACAATTCTTTTGCTACGATTTATCGAACACGTATTGCTATGTTATTAATAGTTTTGAGGTCATTGCATGCCAATGCACAATAGTTACTGGTACCAATTCTTTTGCTACGATTTATCGAACACGTATTGCTATGTTATTAATAGTGTTGAGGTCATTGCATGCTAATGCACAATAGTTACTTGTAACAATTCTTTTGCTACGATTTATCGAACACGTATTGCTATGTTATTAATAGTGTTGAGGTCATTGCATGCTAATGCACAATAGTTACTTGTAACAATTCTTTTGCTACGATTTATCGAACACGTATTGCTATGTTATTAATAGTTTTGAGGTCATTGCATTCCAATGCACAATAGTTACTGGTACCAATTCTTTTGCTACGATTTATCGAACACGTATTGCTATGTTATTAATAGTTTTGAGGTCATTGCATGCTAATGCACAATAGTTACTTGTAACAATTCTTTTGCTACGATTTATCGAACACGTATTGCTATGTTATTAATAGTTTTTAGGTCATTGCATGCTAATGCACAATAGTTACTTGTAACAATTCTTTTGCTACGATTTATCGAACACGTATTGCTATGTTATTAATAGGGTTGAGATCATTGCATGCTAATGCACAATAGTTACTTGTAACAATTCTTTTGCTACGATTTATCGAACACGTATTGCTATGTTATTAATAGTGTTGAGGCAATTGCATGCTAATGCACAATAGTTACTTGTAACAATTCTTTTGCTACGATTTATCGAACACGTATTGCTATGTTATTAATAGTGTTGAGGTCATTGCATGCTAATGCACAATAGTTACATGTAACAATTCTTTTGCTACGATTTATCGAACACGTATTGCTATGTTATTAATAGTTTTGAGGTCATTGCATGCTAATGCACAATAGTTACTTGTAACAATTCTTTTGCTACGATTTATCGAACACGTATTGCTATGTTATTAATAGTTTTTAGGTCATTGCATGCTAATGCACAATAGTTACTTGTAACAATTCTTTTGCTACGATTTATCGAACACGTATTGCTATGTTATTAATAGTGTTGAGGTCATTGCATGCTAATGCACAATAGTTACTTGTAACAATTCTTTTGCTACGATTTATCGATTACGTATTGCTATGTTATTAATAGTTTTGAGGTCATTGCATGCTAATGCACAATAGTTACTGGTAACAATTCTTTTGCTACGATTTATCGAACACGTATTGCTATGTTATTAATAGTTTTGAGGTCATTGCATGCCAATGCACAATAGTTACTGGTACCAATTCTTTTGCTACGATTTATCGAACACGTATTGCTATGTTATTAATAGTGTTGAGGTCATTGCATGCTAATGCACAATAGTTACTTGTAACAATTCTTTTGCTACGATTTATCGAACACGTATTGCTATGTTATTAATAGTGTTGAGGTCATTGCATGCTAATGCACAATAGTTACTTGTAACAATTCTTTTGCTACGATTTATCGAACACGTATTGCTATGTTATTAATAGTGTTGAGGTCATTGCATGCCAATGCACAATAGTTACTTGTTACAATTCTTTTGCTACGATTTATCGAACACGTATTGCTATGTTATTAATAGTTTTGAGGTCATTGCATGCCAATGCACAATAGTTACTGGTACCAATTCTTTTGCTACGATTTATCGAACACGTATTGCTATGTTATTAATAGTGTTGAGGTCATTGCATGCTAATGCACAATAGTTACTTGTAACAATTCTTTTGCTACGATTTATCGAACACGTATTGCTATGTTATGTATAGTTTTGAGAGAAAAAAGTTCATAGCTAATAGGATGTAATATATTATATAAACGATTACATAATATACTGTTTTGATTTATATCGTTTTCGAAACATTTAATGATATTGTTATGTCCGCTTATTAAATAATTCATAACAATAGTTCTCACTCAACTATTATTTTAAGAAATACATATAACATCCCATGAAACATGCCAGTATACTGAAATCGTATGCGCTTAATAGGGTTAAGATGAAAATTCATATACACTAAATGTACAAAAGCAAGGAAATTCCCAAATTTTTACACTTTTATTGTCATTAAGGGTATGACTACATATCAACCAAACAATTTCATTATCATATCAATACAGTATAAATCTCTATGCATGAGTGGATGAAGTCTGTGAGGTGCGCTGAAGAAAAATTCCTACCGGTAAAATACATAGCTCTGTTGTGCTCGCATCCCCTTAATGGCAATAAAAGTGTAAAGGTTTGTGAATTTCCTTGCTTTTGTACATTTAGTGTATATTAATCTTCATCTTAACCCTATTAAGGGCATATGATTTCAGTATACTGGCATTTTTCATGGAATGGCACTACTTTTGTAAAGGCTATGCCTCAATACAATGCCTTCTCATAACTGATATAGTTGGTAGTTTAACTAATCAAGGTATATGGTAAACTGGAATTAAAATGCCATCAACTAAACACTAGAACCTCTATATTTGCCAAAAATCAGCTGAATCCATCAAATGGTCGATAAGACATAGAATAAAGTGTATGAATACTGGTCCTTTTTAGTTTTTTTGCAATTTTCTGGAAAACTATGGTATATGGTAAACTGAAATTAAAATGCCATCAACTACACCCTGAACCTCTATCTCTGTCAAAAATCAGCTGAATCCATCAAATAGTTATGAGATACAGGGTGGCACATACGTACTACGTACGTACGTACGTACGTACACACTGATAACATGAGTTCATGATTGAACTTTTGGGATCTCTGGGTTACCTTGACTAATGATGCTGACATTCTACACACTAATAGAACCTATCAAATAAAAATGTTGTGCAAAGTTTTAACTAATTAGGTTTATACGTTTTTGAGTTATGATTGATCAAAGAAATGAGATTTCCAGCATAGGCTATTCGTGAAGTCTATTCGCGCCTCCCTTGATTAAAACCATTCTCGTTGTTGTTTCGTTCAAAACGTAAAATCTAATACATTGACGTAAAGAGATTCTGAAAATGGTGCCACGATAATACAATTCTTAATACATATTCTTTCAGATATGTTTTCGAAATGTATTTTTGTCTAACCTAAAAGTGTAATTCTTTCATAAGGTGACACAAAAGTATTTAATGTCAAGTGGCGTACTTAGCTCTTATATATCTACTCGTTGACAATACAATCTGGCAACAGCGCTTATCTCCCTCTTATGTACACTTCACTGATTTGTAAAAACGTTTGAGTCGAAATATACCTGACAGGTGAGCGCCCCCTACATAAAGCACTTACCCCAAATCCGTAATTGCTTTTAGAAACACTAGCGAGCATGCGTGTCCTCCGGAGGCATATATTCAATAGCTTTATAAATGAATATACATTTTATATAAAAAGAATTATATATTTTCTATTTGTTAGATTGAAGAAGGAAATGGGGGCTACTCAAATATACAATATTCTCAGATGGGCGAACAAGAATATATGTTAGGCGAGAGAGGGGCAGTCTGAAATAATCAAAACTTAACTTAAGTCATTTAATATAAGGCAGTGAAAACAATTATATATTTGGTATCCGGTATTAATTAAAATTATAAGTTTTCTTTATTTTTCTTTATTTATTTTAAACAGTTTTTACTATTTTAGATTCATGCAGAAAAAGGACAAATAGATTGTTTAATTGTTATTTCGACACCGAACTTATAATGAGTTAAATTTCGTAAGAAATACAAAATATTTTCGTTTTAACGGTTGCCGTGTGGATAAAGCGTTCGACTTTATTTTTGATATTTTGTGTTATTTTTCAGGGTGTGAATCTGACGTTAGATAATGTTTTTTGCTGTAACGTTCCAATTATTTCCTAGTCGATACCGATGATAATCATAATTCTTCATGTATATATATATATGTATATATATACATATATATATGCATTGTATATATATATATATATATATATATATATATATATATATATATATAAACAGAGAGACATATATATGTAAGAAGAAGGATAAAAATGTAGGAATGACAAATTTATTTCAACTTCGATTGTTCAATGCAAGGTGTACTCGGTAAAAACATGTGTATTATATGACAGTGGAAAAGCCAAAATTTAAAATTTGAAAAAATATGAAGTAATGGAGAGTGAAAATGGGGTATGTCCAGTTGGTAAGTGTCCGTTGATACGTTGTCCAGTTAAAAGAATATTTAAAGATAGAAAAGAAGGAGTTTCGTGAAAGCAGCGTTGGAAAAGTTAAAGAATGCATTAGATCCAATAGAAAGATCTGTAGTTAAATCGTAAGTCAAACGCAGTTATTCGGACGTTTGGCTTTTCCACTGCCAACTTATCCATCTATGTAATTCCTCTGATGATAAGATTTTAATCTTTGAAAAGCCTTGACTTAAGGAAAGAATGATAAACATGTTTTACCGAGTACAACTTGCATTGAACAATCGAAGTTTAAATACATTTGTCATTCGTACATGTTTATCCCTCTTCTTTCATCTATCTTTATAATTGCTCTATCTCGTATATTCAGCTTAGACCATTTCACTATAGGTTCTATCCACTCTATATATATATATATATATATATATATATATATATATATATATATATATATACATCCATATATATATATATATATATATATATATATATGGATGTATATATATATATATATATATATATATATACATCCATATATATATATATATCTATATATATATATATATATATATATATATATGGATGTATATATATATATATGGATATATATATATATATATATATGGATGTATATATATATATATATATATATATATATATGGATGTATATATATATATATATATATATATATATATATGGATGTATATATATATATATATATATATATATATATATATATGGATGTATATATATATATATATATATGGATGTATATATATATATATATATATATATATATATATATATATATATATATATATATATATATATATATGGATGTATATATATATATATATCAACAGACTAGCAGCCACTAGTTGTTTGTTTTACTTGCACATTTGTAGCCGGGCTTGCAATGTGTATATGACTGGGGTTTACATACAGAATCTGGTTACTAATTAAAATACTGACCAATTTACTCGATTTTAGTGTTCTAAACGGAGCCGCATATAGGATAGAATGAAGAAATAACAAAGAAAGAATAGATAGGTGAACGAAAAATGAAAGAAAATCAACATAAATGATATATTAAATCAATCTGAAAAAGTTCGCCAAAACTTGAAATTAAACATCATTAGGTGATCGACAAAATGACTGAAGTAATGGCTAACTAAATGAGAATATAACTGATCTAATCAGGCATGACACAATTCTGCTGAAAAATAACTTTTAATTCTTAAGTGCAAAATTTGTAATATCATAGTAAAAATGTGCCTTTTCAATCTCCAAGACGAACATTCTTTCAAGTGGTTAAGGGTAACAGGGAAGGGAGAATGCAAATGATAAGCTGGACAAACCAACCCAGATGGACAACATGGGCTGAAATTTATTATGTGCGAAAAGAGTGAAATAATTCTTAGAAGAGGGAAAATATGAAGAGAGAAACGAAGACAGAAGGGAATAAAGACATCCATAAAAAGGAAAGAAAGAAAACAAAAGGAAATTAACAGGAAAAAGAAGATAGAAAGAAGAAAAGAGAAAAAGAGAGAAAGAAAAATAGGAATGGATATTCTTAAACTGCGTCCTGATATTTAATTTAAAATTAACATGCCATTCAACAAATAATCGTGGCAGACCGACGAACAAACAGAATAACTTATAGAAATGCGTAAAATAACGCATTTCAAAATGACAGAGAAAAAAAAGAAGAAATGGTGAAAAAAAGACAGAGACAATGAAACGCGATAAAAGGAGAAAAAGAGAGAAAGAGAGAAAAGAATTGACAAAAACCGAAAAGATAGCGGAAAGATAGAAAGAGGAAACGAAAGAAGGAAATATGGAAGAAACAGAAACGATGTACAAAGAAAGAAACACATACAGAAAGTGAAAAGAAATAGGCTAAAGTGTGAAACCAAACAAGAAAGACACGATGAGTGAAACAAGAGAAGAAAAGGAAAAAAAAGTAAAGAAAGAATAACAAACTAAAATAAGAATAGCGACAAATGGTGTCGCCCTGATCGGAATACAAGATAAACATATTCCATGCAGGAATAACTTCTCCTCACATCTTTCGTTCTGCAAAAATAGGAAAAACAAACCGTTTGAATTTCAAAAACACGAACATAAACTTACAAGATGTTAACACAAATTGGACCACTGAATCGTAGAGAGAGACAAATACCTGCCCGTAAACGAAAACGTTTAAACTACGTTTAATACATAGAAATATACAGTGGTGTATGTTAAATAACGTCAAAGGCATAGATATAAATGCATTGCATTTATTCTTTAGAATTAATATATGAAGGAAAAGGTAAGAATAAATTGAGTGATTATCTACTGTAGATTATATCGGCTTGCTTAATGTCTATATATACATATATATATATGTGTATATATATATATATATATATATATATATATATATATATTTACATACATAAAAGTAAATCATCATCAGCATGGCTAACTTACACAGATATCGAACCCTCTATGTCGATAGTCCAGCGTTCTACCACTGGGCCAAGACGCTATGTGTAGAAATATGTACGATTTTTATAACCCAAGTATGTAATGGTTTCTAGGTAATCATTTTTTATAGGTGATTTTCAGCTCGTTGTTATTGAGCTTACTATAGTTGTTAATTGTTTCACTCCCTAAGTGCTTAAGATGCAGAAAAACTGCATTATTAGTCGGCCTCATGTCAAAGGTCGTACTTTTTGTTTTTGATATATATTAATTTTTAACGTACATAAAAGTAATCTATATAAATATATATATATATATATATATATATATATATATATATATATATATATATATATATTCATAGTGTTGCAGCCAAATGAAACACTTGACAAAAATAACACGAAATAGTCAATAAAAAAAGTGTTATATGGAGAGACCCGAAGGCTATTTAGCAACAGTGAAAGTTACATACTAGATTATGTTTTTTAAATGTAATTGCTGCCGGCAGAGACAACTATCTAAAAGCGGGCGCGAAATAATTCACAAATTTTGCCGACCATATTCCACAATGTCAGCCTTCAGAGCGTCGACCGTGTTTTGAGCGTGCTTGTTTAAACGCCCCAGAAGAAATATGCAAGGGGTTGCAGTCGAGTGAGGAGGGCGTCCACAAGTCCGGCTACATGTGGTGAGGAACATTGTTCAGCACCCACGCCTGGGTCGTCTCGGCATTGTGTGCAAGTACGGAGTCCTACTGGAAAACGCAGATGCGTACGGCGATGATCTCGTTTATCCAGGGTTGAATTACTCTCCTCAGCATCCCCTAGTATTTCGTTTACTTTTTGTCAAGTGTCAGATTATGCTGAAACTCTCTCTCTCTTTCTCTCTCACTCTCTCGCTCTCTGTATATATATATATATATATATATATATATATATATATATATATATATATATATATATATATTTATATATATATATTGTTGTTCGTCTCATCGCAAACGTGAAGATGACCAAATCGTTTCAACGACGACGACAGGTGATCGGGTGCGTCATAGCGTCTGTTTATATTTGCACTTCATTCTCTTCTCACGGGCCTTTGTTGTTCGAGTGGCTTCGGCGAGCGCAGCACCTCTTTTGATCACCGCCTTCCAACAATTAGACTGTAGGCAGTCTCTTCCCATGTTCGGTGGTCTATTTAAAAGTTAGTTAGCGTTACCTTCAGGCTATCCTTGTACCTCATTTTAGGTCGACCAACGTTTCGTTTGCCGCGGCTGAACTAACCGAACATGACTTGTTTCGGGATAATCTCCTCGCTCATGCTGGAAACGTGGACTGGCCAGCACAGTTAGGATTGGCGTAGGAGGGTTTGTGCGCTGAACATTCCGGCTCTGGAAAAACCTCTTGTCCTGCCATCGGATATGGATGATTTTCCGAAGACAATTTGTGTGGAATCGGTCAATATGTCGCTCATGTCTGCGATAACGCGTCCACTTCTCATAGCTGTAGGTCAGGACGGGGACGCAGCCGTTTTGTAAACCATTAGTTTGGTTCGGAGGCTGAGGCTCTTCGATTCCACACTCGATCCCTCAATCGGCCGAAAGTGCTGCTGGCTGATGAGATTCTGTTGTTTAGCTCTTCGCTAATGTTCGCGCTCCTGGAGATTGTACTGCCAAGGTAGGTGAAACTATCCACTATTTGAGAGTATCTCTGCGCACTGAAATTTGTGGATGGGAGTGTTCTTTTCCTGGGGCCGGTTGAAACAGTACCTCGGTCTTCTTTGTACTGATTGTCAGACCAAAGTTGTTGCAGGTCCATTTGGCGTTGCATCTCCCCTTTCTCGTGCGTGGTGACAGCACAGTCTTCCGCGAAGAGAAGTTCCTGGATAGTTGTTTCAGTTACCTTGGTCGTCTGGCATTAAACCAGTTTCCGTTTGTTCTGTATCGAATGTCGACGCCGTTTTTGTCCTCTCCGAAGGCGTCGTTTAGCATGGCTAAGAAGACCATGCTGAATAGCGTGGGAGATAGGACACAACCCTGTTTGACTTCGTTTGTCACCTGGAAAGTCTCAAGTACGTCGCCATCATCCAGAATTCTGACCGTCATTCCTTCATAGAACTGGCGAATGATTCCGATGAACTTGGAGGGGCAGCTAAATTTTCCCATGATCTTCCAGAGACTTTCTTGACTGACTGAGTCGAATGCTTTAGTGAGATCCACAAACGTTATATAGACCTTACGGTTTTGTTCAACACATTTCTCTTGAATGTAGCGTGCAGCGAAGATCATGTTCGTCGTGCCTCCTCCGGGGAAAAAGCCACATTGACTCTCTGGGATGGGTTTGCGTTCCAATTGTGTCAGCATTCGGTTCATAAGGACTCGGGCAAAGATCCTGCCCGCTATTGAGAGGAGAGAGGTGCCTCTATGGTTGTCAGAGTGATAGCCGTTTCCTTTTCGCTTGAATTTGTGTACAATCGTTGCATCACGGAACTCCTGGGGTAATGTGTCTTCTTTCCACATTGATTGGGACAATGTTGTGAGTTGGTTCGTCATTGCCTTGCGTCTCACCTTGGTGCTTTGCCGTTCGATATTTGTTTGATTGCGTTCCAAACCTCTCCAGCTGAAGGGAGGGCGTCAAGATAAATGTTTATCGTACATCGGGTAGGTGGGCAATGGATCTTCGTTGATTGCAGCTGGTCTGTTTAGAACTTTTTTGAAGTGTTCTGCCCATATCGGCAGTATCGGTTTTTGTCGGTTAGAAGTGTGATGCCGTCCGAACTGTATATGGGGGGGGGGGGGTGCACCGCGGTGCTGAGGTCCGTAAACTGATTTCAGTGCGTCATAAAACCTCTTCGTGTAGTGTCTATCTGCGAAGCGTTGACTCCCGTCTCTTTTTGCGCTCAGCCACTTGTCCTGCATCTGGCGGAGTTTAACTTGAATCAAGGAGCGTGTGTTGCTGAACGCAGTTTTCTTTGCCATGTTTACCGGATCGATTTCGTGAGCTCGTAGCAGGTTTCGTTTTTCTTCCAGTAGAATTACGACTTCCTGATCATTTTCGTCGAATCAGTCATGTTGTATTCTAGTGATAGTCTCCAATGAGATTCGATAAGTAGAATCGTGAAATTCCGCCCATTGTTTTCGATACTGGAGTGTCAGGTAGCCGTGTTGAGGGATATGCGAGGCCGAAAATCCCGCCCAACTTCCTTGTCTTCAAGTTTGCTGACGTTAAGTTTCTTCGGACCTTCCGTCTCTGCGGTCTGCGTCTCGGTCGGAAAAAGAGACTCACCCTTGCGACAAAAAGCCGGTGGTCGGTTCAGCATTCTGTTCTGAACATAGCTTTGACTAATCTAACATCCTTCCTGTCTTTTGCTCTGACAACGATGTAGACTCCACACATGCTGCTCCGCTATTACCCGTCGCCACAAGACATGTTGTTGAAGACGATGCGATGCCGGCGTTGTTGTTGTTGATTTGACATGCGCGGTATTTAGATAATAATGAGGGAGACGTGCGCAGAATCAACCTCACCCTCTCGTCCTGGCGTATCTTGTCCAGTGGCAAGGCGAACTCGAGACGGCTGGAGACATGTCAGGATGCATGAATTGCTGGAAAGTGACAAGTACGCCATTCATCCGCCTTGGAGAATCAGACTCCGGATTTGTATAGGGTTTACTCCCATAGCATTTCCCTCTTCCAAAGGATCACAACGCAGTGGGTGGGGATGGTATTAGTCTGGAGCTCCCCTCAGTGACCTTCCCACCTTGCGTAGTCCTTTCAAAAGCACTAGGCTTCGGGCGGTATAGCTCGCCAGATAATTGAGCCCACGCAAGGTTCTTCACCGCGTCAAGGTTCTATCCCAGTATATATATATATTACTAATTTTGTTTTGTTAACTTTTTATCTGTTATCACAGTGCATACTTCACCTATATATTTATATTCTAGATCGGAGACGGAAGGGCGAAGCATAAAAAAATGGTGAGTGTAATTTTTTTTATGGAAATCGCTCCAGACAAGGCATAAACCACTTGATGTAAGAATCTCAAAAACGAAAGATGGTTATCACTAAGACGGGAAATACATAATGGCTTTAGTCGTGAAAATTACAAGACTATAGCTAGGAAGAAAACATTCAGCAGGAAGAGAGTCCCACAAGCCTTCAAATCTTGGAAAGAAGCTACTGGAATAGGAATTTGTATTACAATGAGGTATCACAACAGAAAATTGATGGAGACCACTGAACCAACGAGTCAAACGAACTGGAACAAAAGAAGTGTGGCATATCAGCCAATTATGAAAAACACATGCTATAATAATATTGATAGAAACGACTGAGACTAGCAATAAAACGCCTGTGTGAGAGAGAGGGGTACGAAGACAAGAAAAAGTGAGGCCAATAAAATTACAGATACGTTTCTGCACCTTCTCTAGAACCCCAACTGTGATAGAGATACACCAGTCCAAATAGGAAACCAGTACTCTATATATGATCCGATAGTAGATTTGTAGAGATATAGAATAGCCTTATATGTGAGAAAGTGTTCGGAGAAATAGAAAGAACCGACTTTACGAAAAACAGAAAGAGCACTGGATCCTATGTATGAACTCCAAGACAGATTTGATGACAAAGAAAGATCGATGAGTTTCAGAGTCGATTTCACTTCAAGAGCAGAGCGATAGATGAGAATGTCAGAAAGAAAACAGACACACCTTTGACTGAAAGACACAAGCTAAGTCTTTACAGAACATAACGAGACCAGCCATTTCGTATCCTAATCCACAGCCACCGAACCCAGATAAACTTCTAAATCAGCTGCATATTTCAACTGATCCCAAGTAGATGTGCAATAGGTAACACAAGAATGGAGAATGGTATAATCAGCATTGAGGTTAATCTTGTGAATAATATTCTCACGAACATTATTGATATAGAGAAGAAACATTGTTTGCCATAGAATAGAGTCCTGATTAAACACTAGCATTGATAGGAAACGAAAATGAGGAGACACTATAAGGAGTAACCGACAAGATTCTATCAGAAAAAAAACTAATAATGTCAAAAACCTTACAATTAATAACATGACCCTGAGGTTTGTGTAGAAGATCAGAATGCCACACTGTCAAACGCCTTCCAAATGTCAACCGCTAAGTTGCGACAGTTAAAAGATCAGCAGTTTAACGAAAAACACGAACGCCATACGTAACATACTTAAACAGTCCCAGACTTTCCAGAAAATGAACAAGCTTGCGCACTTTTCAAAAACTTTCCCAACAACAGAGAGGGATCTAATGGGACAATGCTTAATTGCGTCAGACCGATCACCAAGATTTTTAAAGATAGGGACACCAGCGTATTATTTCTGACAAGAAATGAAACAGGGCTGCGAAAAAGATTGAATAATTTCTAGATAATAGAAGAAAGTTCAGGGGCAGAACGTTTGAAAGCGACAGCAGGAATTTAATCGGGACCGGAAGCCTTAGACTGGTCAAGATAAGAAAATACCTTAGCAACCATTTTCGGAGTGATGATGACAGAGTAAAAGAGTGATCACTTTTCAGAGGGAAATCACGTAGAACAGCACCAGAATCATCAGGGGAAGAATTGCTAGGAAAAAGACGAGCAAATAGATCAGCATTTCCATTAGAAGATGAAATAAGCAAAGGAACATTGAAAAAAGGTGGGATAGCCGACTTGCCACTATTAATAACACTATTTCCAACGATTTTCATTTTAAAATTTCAATTGCTGAAACAACACGAGAAACACCCGTGTCTGACGTTCTTCAACTTGTTCTTACGGATCTATTTTCCTTTGTCGTCATCACTCGTCCATTTGTGAAACATCGAAACGTTTTCATATATACCTGATTTCTAATAACCGTTTCTAACGATTTTAATTTTAAAATTTCAATTGCTGAAAAAACACGAGAAACACCTGTGTCTAACGTTGTTCAACTTGTTCTTACGGATCTATTTTCCTTTGTCGTCATCACTCGTCCATTTGTGAAAAATCGAAACGTTTTCATATTCCTCATTTCTAATAACCGTTTCCAACGATTTTAATTTTAAAATTTCAATTGCTGAAACAACACGAGAAACACCTGTGTCTAACGTTGTTCAACTTGTTATTACGGATCTATTTTCCTTTGTCGTCATCACTCGTTTATTTGTGAAACATCGAAACGTTTTCATATTCCTCATTTCTAATAACCGTTTCCAACGATTTTAATTTTAAAATTTCAATTGCTGAAACAACACAAGAAACACCCGTGTCTGACGTTCTTCAACTTGTTCTTACGGATCTATTTTCCTTTGTCGTCATCACTCGTCCATTTGTGAAACATCGAAACGTTTTCATATTCCTCATTTCTAATAACCGTTTCCAACGATTTTAATTTTAAAATTTCAATTGCTGAAACAACACGAGAAACACCTGTGTCTAACGTTCTTCAACTTGTTCTTACGGATCTATTTTCCTTTGTCGTCATCACTCGTCCATTTGTGAAACATCGAAACGTTTTCATATTCCTCATTTCTAATAACCGTTTCCAACGATTTTAATTTTAAAATTTCAATTGCTGAAACAACACAAGAAACACCCGTGTCTGACGTTCTTCAACTTGTTCTTACGGATCTATTTTCCTTTGTCGTCATCACTCGTCCATTTGTGAAACATCGAAACGTTTTCATATTCCTCATTTCTAATAACCGTTTCCAACGATTTTAATTTAAAAATTTCAATTACTGAAACAACACGAGAAACACCTGTGTCTGACGTTGTTCAACTTGTTCTTACGGATCTATTTTCCTTTGTCGTCATCACTCGTGCATTTGTGAAACATCGAAACGTTTTCATATTCCTCATTTCTAATAACCGTTTCCAACGATTTTAATTTTAAAATTTCAATTGCTGAAACAACACGAGAAACACCCGTGTCTGACGTTCTTCAACTTGTTCTTACGGATCTATTTTCCTTTGTCGTAATCACTGGTCCATTTGTGAAACATCGAAACGTTTTCATATTCCACATTTCTAATAACCGTTTCCAACGATTTTTTTTTAAAATTTTAATTGCTGAAACAACACGAGAAACACCCGTGTCTGACGTTTTTCAACTTGTTCTTACGGATCTATTTTCCTTTGTCGTCATCACTCGTCCATTTGTGAAACATCGAAACGTTTTCATATTCCTCATTTCTAATCACCGTTTCCTACGATTTTTATTTTAAAATTTCAATTGCTGAAACAACACGAGAAACACCCGTGTCTGACGTTCTTCAACTTGTTCTTACGGATCTATTTTCCTTTGTCGTCATCACTCGTCCATTTGTGAAACATCGAAACGTTTTCATATTCCTCATTTCTAATAACCGTTTCCAACGATTTTAATTTTAAAATTTCAATTGCTGAAACAACACGAGAAACACCCGTGTCTGACGTTCTTCAACTTGTTCTTACGGATCTATTTTTCTTTGTCGTCATCACTCGTCCATTTGTGAAACATCGAAACGTTTTCATATTCCTCATTTCTAATAACCGTTTCCAACGATTTTAATTTTACAATTTCAATTGCTGAAACAACACGAGAAACACCCGTGTCTGACGTTGTTCAACTTGTTCTTACGGATCTATTTTCCTTTGTCGTCATCACTCGTCCATTTGTGAAACATCGAAACGTTTTCATATTCCTCATTTAAAACACCCGATTGGCAGAGAAGGACGTTTTTTTTGTTGTTTTTTTTACTCTCGACCATCGCACAAGTATATTTCAAAAGGACTCTTTATTTTGATTAATTCAACAGAAGCGTTGTTTTCCTTCGTTCGCCAGGTAAAAAAAAATATTTAACGACATTTCGGGCACGTCTACTTCACTTATATGTCACTATTTTGTTCATACAAGTGGAATTCTTGTTTTATACTTCACCAACAACATCTTTATAAGCAACTCACAGGTAATGTATGGCATTTGTACATGCTTAAGTGGAAACGACATCAGCCCTAGTTAGATGGGAACGGTGGAGGTCTTGGACTGCCAAAAGTGTTCAAGTTTGTAAAGGATAGGCATCCAGCCGTAAAATTGCCTTAAATACAATGTCTAGTCGAAATACAGCAGGAAAAAAGAAAGGCAGTGCCAGTAGCACTAATGCCGCTGGTAATGTCTTGGGCTTCGTAGATCCCATGTTGCGTGGATCTTCATGGCCTATGGATTCCATCAAGCCTTGCCAAAGACAGGAGTGGAGAGGAAGACTTAGATTTCTAGACTAGACAATCAGGCCCCACCCTCATCAGAGGATTAATTGTGGCCTGATTCAACAAATAAACCGGTTGATGATGATGATGATGATTGTAGATTCTTCATAAATTACAAGTGCGATGCTTTTGAGATGTCATAAAGTCACGAATAGCTAGACCTAACCCAAAGATTGCTCTCTAGCAGACATTGCAAGTCCTTCTGTAGGATGTTCTGGAAGCCTCAGAACCATCTCAATAAGAACTAATTAAAGTAATGGTCACGATGGGCAATGGAAGAAGCACACACAGATGAAACCCAGGGAGGAGAATGAGGTTTGTTTTTAAACTTACGATGAAGAATGCATTTGTTAATTCCAACAGGAAACCAGATAGTAACCTCCTTAACAGCATCATTCGGAGACACACCAAATATAGGACGCTCCGAAGCACATCCCAATCAGTCTTCCTGTAGTTAAATGTTATCCTTGTAAAGGAACAGTAAACTGAAGACTCCACAGAAAAATCTACCTCAACATCAACAACAGCATGATCAATTGAGGAGAAGAGAAAACCGAACATGATCCAGGAAACGAAGTGAGAAGAAGATCAAGTAAGGATGATGAATGAAGGTCATAATCAGGTAATAGTGTAGAAAAGATGAAGATTTGAGACAAGTGATGAGACAGAGAAAAGTTTAGACACGTTTTACCAGCCAGATCTGTGTAAATAGAGCGAAAAACTAGTCAGAATGATAAGCATTGAAGTCACAAAAACAAAGATGGAGCTTGACAGATGAAGATGCATTGCATTATATATACTGCTGCATATAGCATGAACAACACAGCAGTCATTGTAAGAAAGAGAACGGTACAAAAAGGACACATAGGAAGTGACATGCAACAAAAACAACTTCAGACAAATAAAAGAGAAAACTGAGATTCAAGGCAGTAAGGAAAATCTACGATGAGTTTATTTTGAGGTCTGGACATTCGTCTTTCATATCACACTACAATGTATAATGATTCAAACTGATAACTTTTTATCTTTTTCTAAAGAGTTCAAGAAAGACAGATATAATAGTGACATACTAATGTTGGTTGGTACCCTATGAACGGAACGAATTCGTAAAAAAACTGCACAAAATATTGACTGTTTTGAGAATGTCTTGTGATAAAAAAAATTATCTTTGCTTTTGAATCGTAACAATATATATATATATATATATATATATATATATATATATATATATATATATATATATATATATAGGCTTTTTGTTGGCATAAAGTAACGGATAAAGTCTGATATTTCATTAAACAGGCAACAAAAACAAAATTAACTCGAATGTGGTATTAAAACTCTGCCATTCGTCTCGTATTACATAGTATTGCTTATTTTTATAATTCTTTAATACACTTAAAACTTTATATGCGTTTCTGTGAACAGCATCCATATCCATAGCCACATTTTTCTACGGTGTTATTCATTACATTAAATATACTTAACACCTTATCTTAGTTTATTTTAGTAATAATGTTACTATGCCGTACAAATGACGGCATAACTTAGTCTTAGTTTTGTCTACAAAAATATTTAAAGTTAACTGCTGTTGATGTTTTTTGTGATTACGTTTTGCAAACTCATAGATACACAGAATATGCATATGTAAGATAATGAAGAGTGGCAACAATGAATCGTGGACGAGTCCATTGTGGGTGGGACGTCGAGAAGAAATAAAGGCGACTTGATAACTGTTAAAAAGGAGAAGGTTCCGCAGTGCAAAAGGGACTTGAACAACGACGGTTTAAAAAACGCGAAGAGCCGAAACGCTTGGTGATCGGAGTATCGATGTACCGGAAGAATGCGAGTTTACCGATATTTATAGCACTGATGAAGCTTTATTTGCTATGGTACCCAAGCCCGTGTTGCTGTTAGACTTTTGTGTCCGCTGACTAAAAATGCGGCTGATAAGCAAGTTATTACTATTAAGGAATCCCCTGACTTGTACTTCACCAAAGCGCTTGTAGAACAATTGCTTCAGTTCACGCTCGGATAGATAATGCAGAGCAAATTGTTTTCCAATCGGATATATATATATATATATATATATATATATATATATATATATATATGAACGAGGTTCTAGCGTAAACCAAGTCTGTGACTTCAGCAACAAAAAGACTTTCATGAGACAAAAGTATGTCAAAAGATTGTTTAATATGTGTGTGTAGCCGGCGTAAACCATCCGGTAATGGCTAATAAAGCAAACCAATGTTTTTTCATATACGTTCGGTTCTGTGTCATTCTTGTTGAACCTTACCGGGTACCCTGAAAGAACGGGTAATGCAACACATAGAAGCAGAAACAAACTCATTTCGCCACTACAAATTACAGAATGTTTACTCCAATTCACCTGATATATTTAAACATTGTAAAACTAAGCTAAACTCTTGCTTTTGTCTAGAG
Organism: Sepiola atlantica; assembly: GCA_963556195.1. Lineage (NCBI taxonomy): Eukaryota > Metazoa > Mollusca > Cephalopoda > Sepiida > Sepiolidae > Sepiola > Sepiola atlantica. The sequence goes on from OY744523.1 coordinate 167,536,325, forward strand.
ATTTCGGTTCCAAATCCACGTAAATTTTACAATTCATTTAAGTTTTCTCGTCTTCTTTACATTAAACACTGTACTGATACTTCGGTTATCTGTTGCTCTTGCGTTCGCTTCAATGTAAACTGAAGTTGTGGAATACCCGTCCCAGGACAGGAAATATTAATTCCGCGAACAGAACAGTTTTGCAGCATTTTATGTCACTTTGCGAGGATTAACATTAAGATATAATCATACTAATCCTCATGTCTAAAATCCTTATATAAATTTTGACAACAATCTATGTCATGATTTCGATTCTTGAACGTGTCTTTAATTTAGGGCATAAGTTTAAGGGGTCTTTAAAACAAATTTAAATCTAGATAATCTTGCTTAATTGGTGTCTATAAAATATGGATCTATTATATTTGGATTGTTTAGATGGAATGCTATACACATATTATGCCTCCCAAAATCTCTCAAAATACCCCAAAGTAACTAGAATTTATGAATATTCATTAATCGATGCAATTTGTAACATTGTCACAAAAAATCGAAAGTATTTTAATTTTTGCTAAATAATTCCACCTACTTTTTACCCTTTTAACATAAAAATAAATTAAATTAAATATATCCCACATTCGAGTCAAATAGCATTAACATTATGTTCGAAAATTCGTAATGATGTGTCGATTAGTTTAAAACTGAATTCTGTACATACAAGTATATACAAAATATAAACATATCTAACGTAATTAGTTTAGCGGGGAATCCTTTACACACAACTCCACAAACATACACATACAAACATACATAACTTTATATATAAGGATAGAGATTTTTCTCTAACTGTTTAACGCAATGGAATAACCATTTATACAGATTTACATAGATTAGTGGCACATAGGCACAACGTGTATATAAGAGATTTTAAATTTCTTAAGAAAAGAAAACTCTTGAAGAAGACCAATCGGTTGTTCCATAATATGGAAATCAATCGACTTATGTCCGTATTTTAGATTTATCGCCTCGTTTGTCGTCACACGCTTCCTTTTTTAACGCCTTTAAACTAATAACAGCGCAACTAATGTCTGTCGTGCAAGGGCAACAAAGTGACAGCAAAAACAAAAAACGGAACCAAGAAATGAAAGTACACGAAACATAAATCGTGCTTCGTTAGAGCATTTAATTGACACCTTAAAAAAACTGACTTTGTGTTGTTTTGTTTGTCTCGTTACATTTTGTTGCTGCAATCCCCTCACTGCTACACAAATATAACAACCCTCTCGTATCTATTACGACTCGCCTTATGGAAATTCGTTTAAGGCGAAGGAACTCTGGGCCCGCATTAACAATTATGGATTTTGTGGGAGTGCAAAGAACTTTCCTCCAACAATGTTCAAGGAGTTTTCTTAAACTCATCATTAAAATCCAAACAGCACGTTATATACGACACTATTATGTTGACACATCGGTGCTCATTAGATCACCGAAGATAAGCGACATTGATCCTGGTCAGTTACATATGGATTACCATTTGGGGAGACCAGGCGCTGTATGTGTGTGGACGCGACACTTCCTTGAGAAAAAAAAGTAACGTCGTCATATTGCATGACCAAGATATACATGCGACTGGCTTATGGTAACTACTGCACCAAATACTACGCAGATAAAGTTAGAAGTAATGCTGACGTGTGCCAGAAGTAGGATCATGGGAGGAAGTATGTTGTGAAAAAGCTGGAGGGTCAATTTTTATTCGTATGGATTTTTTTTTATTAGAGGTAAAAAAATCCATTAGATGCATAAAATCATGCTGACACAGCGGTTTTTGTTAGATCACCGAAGTAAAACTGTATTGAGCTTGGTCAATACCAGATGATTGACCATTTTGAAATACCAGGCGACACATTTCTGTCAACCACTAAACTAACGTTGTTATTTTTCCTGACCAGCATATGTGTATTACTGCGGACAGCTTGTGAATTTAATACATTCTCGAAATTTGTCGGGAAGAAGCCGGCTTTACCTGCCCAAGATAAATTCCACAGCAGGTACACAGTGTTAATTACACGTTAAGCTCAAAGCAAGTGATGCTATGTTACGTATAGCTATTATTATTATTATACAAATCCTGAGTAAATAAACATTTGTTTCCCTAGGGATTTTTCCAATATATTATAATCGCACAAAATACATGTTAAAATATTCCTTGTTTTGGGATACAGTAATTTTGTTTTAAATTTATTTTTATCATTTTAGTTAGAAGACGATTAACTTACTACATTTCAGACTATTACTCTCACCATCTACCATGTTGTTTGACCTACCGTTTTTATTTTATACAGTGTATAACAAAGTTCGCTACTGCTTTTCTTTCTCTTTCCTTCTCTTCCTCTCTATTTATTAAAAGTCAAAGGTAATACAACTGGCTATAGAACAGAATAATTGAATAGTTTATGATTGATTACAGGGAGTATCACTACAAGTAGTGCTACTATTTTATCAATAGCTCGAGACAAAGAGACAGAGAGAGAGATAGATAGAGAGAGAGAGAGAGAGAGAGAGAGAGAGAGAGAGAGAGAGAGAGAGAGAGATGGGACAACGGAGAGAAAAGGAGAGATATTACGAACAGAAAAAAGTAATTTTGGATTTCTTAAAAAATTAAACTTTATTTAAAAGTAACTTCTTCCTGATTCAAACAACGCTAATCTGAATGCATCAGCAAATGTTAGTGTACTATAACACACATAAATTGATCCATAGTTGTAATTGTTTAATCAAATCTTGCATTAGTCCTAACCAGTGGGATCTTTCTGAAATCAAAACTCTTTAGATATTTCTTCATGATAAATTTAGTTGTTTTATCTGAGCACTAAGACTTAAAACGATCCGTTCACTCTACTAATCATTGTGATCTATGTTAGGATAGTAATAAAAAATAAATTCGTAATCACTAACTTCGTAGAATATGTATAATAATAAGTCATTCCGAATACTGTATCATTTCACCCGAATTTGATTATAATCTTCTTATCACGGTTACCATGGGGATAGCGAATCCCAATATGACCGTCTTAATGCCAACACTATTTGCCCCTACTTGACTTTAATTGGCTGCCTATTTCTAAAAACATTCTCTTTAACGGCACGCCATCTCGTTTAACTATCATACGTTAAAATATCGTAGACTTCCTTTACGAACTAAAACAGTTAAAGTACAATATTAGATGCAGATGAACTTCCGCATCCATTTAAGCAGCAACGAAACACAAATGTGGACATCGCATGTGTATCTACGCTGTGCTTCAGAATCCGAATGACCGGTCACATCCAAATCCGATCAACAGTCAGAGACTGTATCTGTTGAACCAATAATCCCATCACTAATTGTAAAAATAAATCATTGTGTTATGGTTTCATGCTAAGTGGAAAATTAGAGAAATACTCCTATACATAGAGTGGGTATATATATATATATATATATACATATGAGTGTGTGTAACATAGTCATGCACATACAGCTAGTTCGTTTTCTATTACGCATCAGTGTGGTTAGACGTAACGCGTGCCCACGCCGAGATTAAAAATGCAAACATCTTTCAAGCAACGTATTCGTTGATTAAAAAAACAGCTCCTAAGTAGAAGAAAGTATAAGGCTACACACACCCACCCACACACACACACACACACACACATATATATATATATATATATATATATAATATTTATAAATAAATATTAAATTATGTATACATACAGACGCTAGCGTTTCAAGCTTATTGCTCTCATCAGTGCAGGGAAGTAACAATTTCAGATATATTCTGTTTGTTTATGATATATCTTGTCTTGTTGAAGATATAATGATGAATAACCCGAGTGGAAGGTCTTTTAAATAATAGGTTTATTTCCGGATGTATATATCTTGTACATACTAGATATGTTAACAGAATACAGAATATGTAATGGGATAGACCGACTGGAGAATACGTAAGACAGAATGTTAACACTGCATGTGTCTTAACTTGAATGTCTCGACTGCTCGTTGTAGGCGTACTTACAGTCCAACGAGTCCATCTATTTCGTGAATGGGGCAATCAGGCTATCCCATCACAACAGTTTACATATAATATTTTAAATAACACTACCTGAGAATTATATTATGTTCAGAAGAGCATCGTATTACGCGAGGTGGTCACCGATTTCTCTACTGAGGCAGGAATAAGGTGTTTAGTAAGATTCCATTCCATATTTCCTAGTCGAACATAACTGAGTTAATTATTACTATGATTATTTCCATTAACGCTATGGACTAAAACCATATTAATTACTAGCTTGACCCGTCCCCCGGCGTTGCCCGCGATTAATGTAAATTAATAAATTAAAGGGCGTGAACATCCGGTTGAACGCAGATAGGTCACATTTTTTAATTGTTGCAGGGTAAAACGAGGAAAGATGGAATGTAGGGAAGAGGGAGACGCGGTTGTAGAATGTTTTCTTTATTTATACCCGCTCTATCTAAAATTAAAGAGGCCTACACAGCCCTATTAAATCCAATTCTTTCCCGAGTATCGTTGATTAGAAATCCAATTGTTTTAGCGAAGGCGTAAAAATGCAAAAAGGAAAAAGAAAAAATATGAAACAAATAAAAAGAAAAAAGAAGAAAGGAACAAGACAAAAGAAAAATGAATATGTCTTCTGAGCACAACTAAAACATACTAGTATGATTAAGAAACCTGCAAATCAGTAGTAAATCATGTTTCTTTGAAGAAAATGATGATATTCATAATAGGTAAAGTACTACATATTACAGTGTTTTAAAAAATACTACATGGTAACGTTGAATATAAAAATCTGGCCCATAGTCCTCTATCCTCCTCCCTTGAAGGCGGAGGTATAACAATGTTTAAAAAAAACAAATTATGTGAGACGACTGGGATCGAACCAGAAATCTCTCATCCAAGAGCTACGCTATTACCCTTGCCACCACGAGCGCGAGAATAACATTGATGCAAAATTAAGTCATATAAACTAAACAGCCGGTAGTTGTGTTATAATTTATGATACGTCATAATGCGACCAACTCTAGAGGTTATTATTCGCACGTTTTGAATCATTTCTATACCAAGAAATCAATGATGTTTTCTTTTATGCGTGTGAAGAGGGTAGGATTCCGGAATTGTCAACTTTATGCATTTATATTGAGTATCTTGGCGTATATGGGCTTAATTCAGAAGTCAAGTCGCTGCAGAAATTGTAGACGCCATGTTTAGTGTCGAAGTACATAAGGAACTATATTCGTTAATTTCAATGAGTGTAAATGTTAACGTAATAAGTTGAAAATACTTAATCTGATATTCTCGAAAAATACCCGGAATTAGCGGGAGCGTCTATTAAATGATTGCGTAATGTCATGTATTATGTAGTAAATAAATAGCAGACAATTTGTAAATACTAACGGACACTTTTTTTTAAATAGATGTTGATTATTAGTTCCCGGTGACAGTTTGGGAAGTGTCAGTACTTAAATGTCAGGGGGAAAAGTGTTTGCTACTACCCATATAAAGTATGTTTTTAGGAGAGTCGAAGATGATGGGCCAAAAATAATATTTCATGTTAGCTGGAGAAAAATAATAACAACTTTACTGAAAAACGCTCGAGTGAATAAGCGTTATGTAGGGGGTGCGTGTAATAGCATGTGATACATGTGGTTATTTTCCTATTCTTCGAGAAGGTACAGAGGAACATAGATTACCAGGATTACTTCATGTTATCAAATATTTTACTCTTGAATAGTAAAGTTTTTTGTCTGTTTCACGGCATATTAACACTTTTAAATGTTGTTTTATTCAGAAGGATTCCACCTAATCTAAACAATTCATTATTCATCGAATTTGAACTGACATTAAAACAATAACTAGGGAAAAATAGGATCTCTTATCAATAACAATGTTTTTAGTTCTGGTATGAGGTTAATAGATATAAAAAGGATATGAACCCGATATCTATTATGTCTCTCTGATTTTCCCTAGGGTGTTTGAGATTGGCCTAACGCATACACTTTCGGACGATGGTATCGGCAACACAGGATTTATATTAAGCGTACTAATGTATCTACTAATAATATTGCGAAAGGTGTAAACCCGCCATTGACTTCCAGATAGATGTAAAATAACAATTTACCTTCACGTAATTGTATTCAATAAATGTCACATTTCGGTATTAATTGACAAAAAATAGTTGATTTAACGTAAACGAGAAACAAAGAGAATATTTGGCTTGAATATTTGAAGCGAAACTAACATAACTTTTTGGTTAAAAATTCAAGAGTATTAAAAATAATAAAACAATTTACGAGAGAGAACTAACTAAAAACACCTGTATAATGTTATTGTCAGTCTAAAACTTGATTGGAAACAAAAACTATTCAAAAGTAATTTAATTGCAAAATTAAATACACCAAAATGCATTTCGGTTCATTCATAAACGAGTTATTTTTTTTAAATATTATTTAATAATTGAATAAAAGAATAGATTATTTCGTGACTCGTCGAAATAAAAAAAAACGATTTGTGAAGTATTTTAATTGTCGAATAAAAAGTAATTTGCTGCTTTCATGTTATTAGCAAATCCTCACGTACAAAAAGATTGAAAGATTTAGAAACTATTACCTCAGCAGAATTAGTCATCGTTTTATAACAATTTGGTTCAATTAATGATTTTATAACAAAACAACACCAGGATAATGAAATTGAACTTAAAGAATCCGATGTAAAAAAGATTTTTTAATAAAAAGAAACGGCATAATTAAAAAGATAGTGAAATAAGATAAATTGTTCAGACTGTCAATAAACGTCGTTAAAGCAGCATTTTTGGCAACTATCGGATGAAATATTTAGCATAATTGAATATGTATATCAATAGTAGATTTATAGTCTAAATGTTCTGCGCATTTTTTAAGGTTAATTGAGAATATGATTTAATGTGGAAGCTCCCTAACGGGCATAACGAACAAATGATGATGATGATGATGATGATGATGATGATGATGATGATGATGATGATGATGATGACCGCGACGACGACGACGACGACGATAATAATAATAATAATAATAATAATAATAATAATAATAATAATAATAATAATAATAATAACAATAATAATGACCAGCAAGAAATCAATGGTAAACGGCTGTTGTGATATTTAAAGTTTATTTGCGGTGTCTATCGAAGAGAGGTAGAGAATACTGGAAATCTTGGGAGATTTGTTGTTACTCAGACTCCAGGGAATACCACCGGTTGTCGGTGACCAATCACTGATGCCATGTGTGAGAACTCCTAGTGAGTAAATAATAATAATAATAATAATAATAATAATAATAATAATAATAATAATAATAATAATAATAATAATAATAATATGCACTAGGTTTCCTCAATTTAAAAATAAATATATCTATTTATCAGATGCTAATCTTAAGGAAACATCAATAAACATTACATGTTTACAAATCAGTTACCGCTTCTAAAGGTCTGGACTCCACTCTAGAATAAAACATAAATAGTTTTGGTGAAGAACAACACAATGAGAGCATTGGAAACGATTGGTGCAATGAGCAGAATTTGATTATCCAAGAGGACGGCACAATTAGTATTTGTTAACGTTGGCAAACGTTCGCAAACAGTCGCGTGGTATTTTGTTCTATAGATGGGAAGTTCGATGAAAACTCTTTGTTCATGGAAGCTTCGTTTAGTTTTAGGTACAGTGCGAAAAAAAGGGTTTTCTCTGCGGTTGCAAATAGACGAGGTCTTGCAGTGAATGTTTTGCATAGAGAAACCAGAGAATGGAACTTAGTCGAGTACCGCCCATGAACAGACCGCTAGAGTCGAAAGAGGCAAGCAAATTCTTTTTAATGAGCTACAGAAACATATATTAGAATGTTTATATAATGTATATCTATATATTAATACGATAGCGTGTGTGTTCGAGTGTCACGCTTACATCAAAAGCTCTTCGCATGCGTGCCGCACCTAGATTTGGAAAAACATTTAAGTTACCTAATTTCGTAATATTTCAAGTATTTGTCTCTGGCGCAACGGTTAGCGACGTTTTTTGTCGTCGGTTTTTGACGTCGGACTGACTGGTTTATAGTTCGATCCCAACCAACCTCTAAGATTTGTTTCTTACATCAAAGGAGGGGGTAGGGAGGGACGAGCGGAAAGACATATATTAATACGATAGCGTGTGTCTTATTTTGTGTGTCACGCTTATATCAAAAGCAACAATCTTCCGAATCTTTGTATGCTACTCATGAATTGGAGCCATATTTGATTTTATCTAAAGCATTTACAAAGTAAGGTTTAGTCGTCAAAATCTTACTTGCACTAGAAATATTGTATATAAAGAAGTTTTGTAAATTGTTTCATGTATTGTTCATTTTTTTAATAAATATACATGTCGAACCTTATCATATTTTTTCTAAACATGTATCGGTTAGGAACACGATAATTAGTATTGAACACATCATTTCGTGTAAGTTACACGGGTCCCGCTAGTGTAATATAAATGTCTACGTGTATTTAGACATTACACCGAGTACAAAAATGTAAATGATATAATCATTACACATCATATTTGAATACAGTGAAAAATCGCTGTAACTAAATGACCTCAGCGAATGAAAGACCGATATGAGTCATCATCGCGTGTGGACTGCGTCGTAAAACAATCGATACGCGTTTCGATGCCTACTGATGTCGGGTGTCGCAGTTTTCGAAGAGTCTCCTTTTTACGATAGTTCAACAGGCTTCAAGCTGGTTTTAGCTGAAATCAAAACCTTATAGAAGATCAAACTTGTACAACGGGATACCTTTTCTCGTGTTTATTTGACATATAATGGCAATAGTTTATGATGTGTCATAAAATAACTGGCCGGAACTGAATGTGCTTTATTAAGGCAATATGAAATAAGACGAACACACGTTGTTTTATTAATATGCTGTCCCGTTGGAAAAGGTTGGGGGACTTCTGCACAGAGCACACGAATATTGTACTTGAGAATGTTCGGGTCTACATGAAGTCCTTCTCGTTGGCCGGGGCTATTCGTTGCAATATTGTAAGTCGTTACATCCGAAACTGTCTGAAGAATATTTGCTTGCCACACGCAATAGCAAAGAAGATTAGATAGACGACGGATTCTGATGTTGACTCCTTCTGCATTTTACGATAGTTATGTTAGCCGAGTAACTCTGAGAATACAACGTTGCCAGTTCTCCTAACACGGTGAAAACGGGTTGGACTTTCGGCGGGAACTGCTGGATGCGTTAGGCATGGCAGCATCGCGTTGATACCGAACCTGCATGACCAGCCCTGGTTGGCAGCGAATGAGTATAAGGTATCGCACTCGCTATCACTCGTTGTTTGAGAAAGTAGAGTAGGGCACATATCAATGGTGATGAGGACAATAGTCGGAAGCGAATAAGTTATGATGTAAATGAAAAAGTATCGTTACATTTTGTTCGCGTCGCATATCATCATATATAATGGATTTCCATTCACAAGTGAAATATACCGTGTCTATTTTTAGTTGACCGTACCATTCTATAAGTTTCTGCGATTTCTTCTGCCTTGTGAATCAGAGAAAAAAGAGCCGCTATTCTGACAGTCGTAAAGTGGATCACTTCGGGATTTGATTAATTGAAAACTTTGCAAACTTCATTATTCACTGTGAAAGCCTCCCACCCCCTCCCTCACCTATTCATTCTTCCCCATGTAACTGATGAATGTGTTCGTCAGCGGCTTTTTTTTGTTTGTGTTATTTTTGTTTCAATCTCCTCGACAGCTGCGCTTAACGGTTATAAAACCTTCCGCACATGTGCGGTGTTGGAATTTCGCTGGTGAAACCGAGAATCTCGGTTCAATTCTTCATCGGAAACGAGAGACCCCGTGGCTGTCAAAAACTGAGTTTCATTTTTGAAACTTTGGTTAAGAGCTTTATTTGAGTTCACACCCCATCTCATTCCGACCTGGATTGATTTTACGATACATTAAGTGTATACAGACCTGGCGTTTCTTTTTAAGAGTGTGCCCCCGGCCAAATATACACAGTAACAGACTATGTAACCAGTTATACCGGTTTTAACACTTATCGGATCTCTTGCGATTAATTATTTTAAAAAGGTTTTTATTTATCTATGGAAATCGCTCCAGACAAGGCATAAAGCCACTTGATATAAGGAGCTAAAAAGAGACTACTTCAAGGTAAAAACGAGCCAACGATAAGTGCTAGATAGAAATATTGCGACCAAGAAAACAGCAATTATTCCCCCTTTGTCAGAAACATCGTGCAAGAAATGTGAAGACTAAAAGACAAAATAAGGGAAAGGATAGTTACGAGGCTGCCGAAACTAAACCCAAGATCTACTTTATGCACTTCTAATTGTGACCTTACATTGATTAAAAATATGGGCTCTAAATTTTTCAAACTTGTGTATGTAAAAGTAACTTTCGTGTAAAATAAATAGTGTGAGAGGTAGCAATAATGAAGTGGCTAACGATGCGGAATGACGACCTGGGTGTGCTAAGGTGGAAACCTGTCGGTTACATAGCATCATTTTCACTAATCTATGTTGGCAACATTCACATGGTCCTTTCTGGCCAGTACCTGATTCTAGACATAATCGTTGAAACCCTACCAAACACACAATCAAGTCGAACAAAAATGTCGTACCCTGCTGATTCATACGAATTTACTTTTTAAATAGTTTTTGTATTAATAAATCAAACAGTTGTTACGTTTGTTTAAAATATTAAAGAATGTAATTAGACCAAGGGACACTCGACTACGACGGTCAGATAGAAAGATTAGCTGACACGTGTAAGTTTTGTATTTTTATTTGTCGTTTGTTCACAAATAAGAACTTTCTGAGTGATTACGTATTTCTGCTTATAAATGACGTAACTGTCAGATTATTATTGTGCAAGTCAGTCAGAATGATCCACATGATTGCATAGACCTTGTAACTTTGATTCTAGGCGGTAATTTTCGTAGTTCAGTAACACCTCGATTTAACGATTTCATGAAGGATGTCCAAACAATGTCAGAAAATTAATTAAAATTAAGCAATCTATAATGGTAGATATTCAATCTCGGGAATGGGAGTCCTAAAGTATTAGATGACCTGCACGTGTGAATTTCGTTACAGTAGACAATGAATTGTAGAGATCAAGACCTACTCCGCCCAATAATGCTCATTCAGGGTGACAGTGTATCACATGTTTGTAACCTTCATTATCGCAATTGTTATGTCAGAGTTATCCTTTTCCTAGACTAGTTGTCTTGGCAAGGCTTGTAATTTAGTCCAACTTACTATTTCATGTATAAATGGAGAGAGGAGAGACAGAGTCCTATTTCCCTTAAGGCTAATAAAAAGTATGCAATAGTAATCATATATATATATATATATATATATATATATATATATATATATATATATATATATATGTATACATATATATATATATATATATATATATCATTTTTCATTTACTAAAATATTGTAAAATATGAGAGCATCTTCAACTTGATTATATTGTTTTTATTTTTTTTAATTATTTTAATAATTATTTTTAAGTCAAAATTTAATTAATGTTCTATAAGTATCATGAGAGCACTTGCAATTTTTCATCGAATCATGTTTAGGTGAAAAAGAAAATTAACAAAAAGTTGGAGAAAAGAAGATAATTTGAAAGAACAGCCGATATATGAAGTCATCAAAAAACAAACCAGATTAATTCCAGAAAAAACCGTTTACTATTAAAGTCCAAGGACTCCAGAATAAGCGTCACGGGATAAACTGAATTTATTTATATGTACATATTGTAAAATGTTGTTACTCGTTTCATAAGTAATGTGATTTATTGTAGGTTGCTTAGTTTTACTAACGATAGTCTCAAGTATTTTACCATTTTTAAATTAGTTTCAACATATAATAGTTTCGTGTTAATTAAAAATTGTCTTAAATCAGTTAAGTTTTAATAGAATGCTAGAACTAGAATTAAGTAGGTGCATGGTGAGTTTATGGCAAATGTATATATATATATATATATATATATATATATATATATATATATATAAATATTGGTACAGAAAAATTATTACAACATTCGTACCGTCGGTTTAAAGCAAAGAAGGACTTAGCTATCCGACTCTCTTCAGCTTCTGTTGTCATCTGTTTCGGAAATGTGAAGGCACGTGTCACTCTCGTTTGGACGCGTTATTTGCTTAGAGTGTTATGTATGTTAGTTTAAATTTAGTGTAAGAGAGGTTTGATAAGGTTTGAAAAAAAGGGGGGAGGGTGAAAAGTAAGAATTGAGATTTAAACCGGAGAAGATTTAAAGAGATATAAAAGAGTGAAAAAAATAAAACATGAAAAATATTTCTATATAAATCCTATGAGCCAATATTATGAGTATCGTATATTTGGTCGTTAGTGTTTAGGATTTAAACACGAATTTAATTAGTGTTGACTCATTTTTATCTCTTTTATCATTAAACACATTTTCTCTCCCTAATTTCTTTAGAAAACACATAATTAAACCCCTAAATCTCACTCTGCAATAAATAAATATTAAATCTTAAGTTTTAATTTTTAACTTTAATTCTCAATTAATCGAGCACTCTGCTGGGATATTCCTGCTATATTACAAAGAAAGTATATATATATATATATATATATATATATATATATATATATATATTCCTGCTATATTACAAAGAAAGTATATATATATATATATATATATATATATATATATATATATATATATTAGCCATGCTGATGACGATTGTGAGCCAGAAACACGTGTCCATGGATTACTTTTATGTACGTATAAAATAAATGAATATATATATATATATATATATATATATATATATATATATATATAAAATAAAAGGTATTTTATATATATATATATATATATATGTATATATATAAAGTAGAGAACTAAAAGCGACCTTTTAGGAAAGGTAAAATCTATTGTGAAAAGTATACAGCTCAATATACCGGATAGAGCAGATATATAGATAGAAGGATGAAAATGAATTAGAAAAGCGACGGAGGCAGATCTTTTTTTAATTCAGTTGCTCAATGCAAGGTGTATTCCGCAAAAAGCAATTTATTTAATTAATTTTTTCTTAAGCCAGGCTTTTCAAAGATCAAACTCTTATCATCAGAGGAAATTGCTGGGATACATAAGTTGGCGAAGAGCCAAGATTTAAAATCTGAAAAAATAAAACAAAGATTGTGGGGGGGGGGGAAATCAAGGTAAAGGCTGTCCGAATACAAGCATGTGCCCGATTGTAAAAACAGCCGGTGTCAAAATGTCCAGTGGAGAAAGTGGTTTGTAGTTAGGCACGAGAAATAAATTGAGAGGTTTCAAAGTTAAACTTCAGAAACCACCGTCGTCAGGTGCGGTCAATTTTTTTAGATTTTAGATCTTGGCTTTTCGGTGATTAAAATATGATTAATGCATGTTTTAAATAAGACAAAATAGATGTGTTTATGTTTTGTGTGGTCTCTCTACGACTGTAGGTAGTGAGTTATTCTTAAAAAGGAAGACAACCCTAACCTCCTTCTAAAAAGTAAATATGATCCAAGAAAATTCGTGAAGCTTTTCAAGGTCAGTGAATGAAAAATCCTTCTAGATTGAAGCAATTTTTATTTTAATCCGGACTGCGCATGTTGGTGTGAGATTTAATTTACCACCGTTAAAAATCGACCTTTATTTCTCGACTGTAAACCAATCTGCACGTTTAACATTGACTATGTAGTTGTTATTTAGTTGCCTCTCCACAATAGGAGAGTTATACAATGGTGGTATTTATTGTGTTGAAATTCTATCTCGTAGAAAAACAAATGGCTGCAGTCTGGAATGATTTTTTCTTCACTGACGGTGGAGAGAAAAGAATAAGTATAGTATCATAACACTTTCAGTAAAGTATATCCGCTGTCAATTTCTTAGATGCACTTACAGGTGAATAACTGGGGATGATGTACATGTATGTGCAAGTTGAGTGTTTTCCAAACAGATTCATTGTTTTATATGTTCGCTCCATTATTAAATGCTAATAAAAAAATTAAGTTAGCAAATGGGATACTAATAGGATATGAAAGTATCAGTGTAATGTATTATCTTCGTTCCAGTTGCTTAGGGCTGTTAATACCAACTACTTTATGAACCATTGAAAACATGGGCTAGCTTAAGTTCTGTCAGTTAAAGTAAGACTCAGCATAATAAGCAATACATCTTTTTAATCTTTCAAAGAAAATGTGGAAATGTTTGTGTCTTTTGTGGGCGATAGAATGTGAAGTTGCATAGATATACAACAATAAAAACAGTGTTTTATGTGAATATCGATTACTTTTGCGAGTAAAAGAAAACAAAAAGAAAGCAAAAAGAAGACTTTGAGTTTCCGAACCAAAAATGTATTGTAAGAATTTATTTTAAAAGTTGAAGAATGAAACATGTATTGTTTTTTGTTTATATAAATCTGACTATGAGTATTATTATATTATGTTCATATGTTATATTCAATAATTTGGAAGCGTAAGTTAACCCCGTGACCCAAATTAGCTCTGCCTTCAGTAATAATGTTGAAAACGCCATTTGTAGTTTCCTATGTGCCAATAAATAAATAGATAGAAATCGTTTTTTAGATTGTTTTTGTTGTAGGTGGATGATTAAAAGAGAAAAGACTGTTTTTGCGGTGTTTTTTTCTAGTGAATTTTTTATAGAATTCTTGAATAAGCGTGAAGGAAATGTTATTTAAAGAAATATAATGTTAATGTTGAAAAATAAAACATCTATTAGTTGGTTAAAACAAAAACATTACTATGATTCTTGTAATTTAATGTTTATTTTTGATGTGATTAAATTAAGAAGTTTATTTACTACGCGTGGAAATGTGTTTGTGTTATTTTGTAATGCAGTGCGTGATGTGTGTAATCCGTTATTCCATAACGTTTCGATGTTATGTGTTCGGAATAGCGGAATACATATTCCGGTAATCTGTAATTGACGGTGTTTCAAAATAATTAAATAAAAATATTACTATGATTTTTATAATGTACTGTTTTTTTATGTGATAAAATTTTTAATGTGATAAAATTAAGACATGTGCTTACTACGCGTGGAAATTGTTTTGGGTTATTTTGTAATGCAGCGCGTGATATGTTTATTTTAACGTAATCAGTTATTCCATGGGAAAAATCTTTACAGAAAATCTAGCAATTTGTTGTTGCTTGTATTGTGCCGTGTATTGTTTTTCGCTGTCATGAACATTTATTCTTATTTTTCAAGGTTATTGGCGATAATAGCTTGTTTATATCTGCAACATCAATCGCGGGTCGAAAACCCCTAACCGATGAACCAAACTTGATAAATCAAAGAATCTCATAGTTCTATCTCCTAATACAATAGCATAAAACAGTAGACTGACATGTCCACAGTATAAAAATATTCCAGAAAGACACATCACCACCGAGGAAGAAACGATCGGATGCTGGGATTTCTAAGACTTTCATTTCTAGTGATTTGATGAATATATGCATCGTATTCTCTGTAGACGATCTGAACAATAAAGTCCGTTTGCACCGCAGCTAGTCCCCCTGACATATAGAAATCGACAAACTTCCATGAAAATTCCACTGAAAATACCCAAATTAAAACGATACATATTGAATATGCAAAGACATATTTGAAGATGGACATGGATTACATTGTTTTCACTTATGTGACTCGGGCGACGCTTGAGGGCCTGCCAGCTGGGCAACTATTTGAGTGTATTTCGGAGAAGAGCGTCACTATTGTTTGGGGTGTTTACAACGAGGTTAGGAATTCACAATATGACCACTCCTCATTGGGGATAATAGTTGGTCAGAGTAGTTGAAGGGTACAAGTTTGCATCTCCTAGAAGAATCTCTGGATCCTTGATTAGATGACATATCTATTTCACTATTGCAGGGCTTTGTTTTGTATGCGTAGAAAACGCCCCTGTTTACTTTACTTGTGCTACTCACGCATTCTGAGCTAGTTTTGCAGCTAAGGTAGAAAAATGATTCTCTGTTTAGCTCTTGTCAAAAGAGATGTTTATGATGATGGACATCAATTTTCATGGAAAAGAGCCTCATAGGAAGCGATCAATACTGCAAAGGCAATTTCACAGTCCACTTTTAAGATATTTACTATTCAATGATTATATATTTTTATGTTGTAAAAAGTAAATACATGGCGATAATACGAGTAGATTATAAGAATACAAAACAATTGTGTTATTGCAAATGTTATTTTACTAAACTTTAAATTAATCTTATTTTGAATTGAGAAAACTGATTAAAGATATCAGGAAACAGCGGAAAACGCATCTGATTGGATATGTTTGCGAATATATTATACAAACGAGAAGGAGGGGGTTAAATTTGGACGGAGAACGAAGGGAGATTAATGTGATAAGGCTGATGTCATATGCAGTGTCATCATGTCAGTTAGTATGGCGTCACAAGGCAATTCCATCAGAAGTCAGTTGTTGATGTTGATGATGGGTAAAAAGCGTATTAAACTATCGAGCATTTATGAGCTGATGACTCCAGTGTTACATCAGCCACTTCGCAAAAGCAGCTGAGGAATAGGAGTCGAAACTGCGAATTGGTTTCTCCTCCTGTTAGTTTGGTGATGGATCTGTAAAAGTTTTTTTTTAAATCGTTACTTTTATTACCAAGCTATTATCACTGGACGGAGTGTATGTACATAGCTCTAGCTGTACTCACAATCTGCCGTACACTCACGTGCCACTTACTTTCTTTTAGTTCGATTTTTCAACATTTAAGTAAAGATAATAATAATAATAGGAGAGTAGTTGATTTTTACACAATTCTTAATAGAAATACCAACGTCGTCACGGTATTAAATTGTCGTCTGAGATTATCAATTTCAATTTGTTGATCATTTAATCTCTTTAAATCAAAGCCGGAAAGAAATTTAAAAAGATGTTTTTAAAATCTGAATAGAATTTTCCACATTTTAGCTTACTGACCAAAATGTACCAAACATTGATGTTATTGTTTTTTTCATTCATTTTGAAAAACTAAATCGTGTTATGAAAATTGAATACAAAAACAACTATGTTCTCCTACAAAACAACTAAACAAAACACCATGAATAAATACTTAAACATATAACAAACTTGAAGCATTAACATTAAAATGACCAGATTTGGCATTTAATAACTCAAAAAGGGATGATATGCATCAAAACAACTACAACACACAGAAAAATATTGTTAAAGTACATAAACATTAAAAATAAGTGATATTAAATTGCATAAACATTAAAAATAAATGATATTTCAATGCATAAACATTATAAATAAATAATGTAAAAATACATAAACATAAAAATAAATAATATTAAAATACATAAACATTTTTAAATGATATTAAAATACATAAACATTTAAAAATGATATTAAAATGAATAAACTTTAAAATAAATTATATTAAAATTGATAAACATTAGAAATGAACCATATAAAAAGACATAAACATTAAAAATAAATGATATTAAAATGCATAAACATTAAAGATAAATGTTATTAAAATACATAAACATTAAAAATTAACCATATGAAATACATAAACATTAAAAATAAATGATATCAAAATACATAAACATTAAAAATAAATGTTATTAAAATACATAAACATTAAAAATAAATGTTATTAAAATACATAAACATTAAAAATTAACCATATAAAATACATAAACATTAAAAATAAATTATATTAAAATGCATAAACATTAAAAATACATAATATTTAAATGCATAAACATTAAAAATAAATAATATAAAAATACATAACACTAAAAATAAATGATATGAAAATATATAAACATAAATATAAATGATATTAAAATACATAAACATTTTGAAATGATATTAGAATACATAAACTTAAAAAAATAATATTAATATGACTAAACTTTTAAAATAAATTATATTAAAATGCATAAACATTAAAAATTAACCATATAAAAATAGATAAACATTAAAAATAAATGATATTAAAATACATAAACATTTAAACAAAATTATATTAAAGTACATAAACATTAAAATTAATGATTTAAAAATGCATAAACATTAAAAATAAATGATATAAATATACATAAACATTTTTTTAAATATATTAAAATACATAAACATTTAAAAAATAATATTAAAATACATAAACATTTTTTAGATATATTAAAAGACATATACATTCATAAAAATGATATTGACATCATGAAACATTTGAAAAAATATATTAAAATACGTAAATATTCTTTAAATTATATTAAAATACATAAAAATGTGTAAAAATGATATTAAATTTAATAAACATTAAAAATAAATAATATTAAAATAAATAAACAAACAACTCATGTTTCGGCATTAAATTACCCATAAAATGTTGACATGCCGTAAAACACAACAACCCAACCACAACAACATTTTAGAACGAATTACACAAATGTCCCCGTTTCTAGCAAGTCGAAAGCGTTAGAGAATTAAGTAAAAAAAAATGTTTAAAAAATTGTGTTTATGTTTCAGAGAATTTTAGCTGCGGATTAATACACGGAATTATAATTAATATATATATATATATATATATATATATATATATATATATATATATATATATATATATATATATATATAAGGAGAGTATCTTTAAAAAATATTTTATATATATATATATATAGAGAGAGAGAGAGGCAGACAGACATAGACCAAGACAGAGACAGACAGACAGACAGACAGACAGACAGACAGATAAACAGACTGACAGACAGACATACAGACAGACAGACAGACAGAGCAACATATAGATTATATTGTAGAGTAGATTCTCAAGCTTTGGTGTTGGGACTACTCTTGGAGAAGAATAGACTCCGAAATAAGACCATTCCACTTAGTTTATTCCTGCATAGTAGGCAGTTGTGCTGCATTTATCTTTTCCATTGAACTCAGGTAATGTCGATACAAGTAAAACTCGAATGATATTGCGCAACCGTTGCTTCATTACTCTTTGGGTAGGCCAGCCTGACAGTGCTATTGGCAACCACATGTTCATGTAAGTCCGCGTGACTGTCGATAGAATGAGAAACGGTGTAACGCTGCCGTCACAGGATTAACAACCACATCTTTAGGTAGACTGTGTAATGGACAACTCTGCCGTGGATGTAAATCTGCTTGACATTTTGTGATACCTACATGGAGACTCAAATTAGTTAGCAGGAATGGCAACATGAGAACGTATTCCTAGGACTGATAAACACGTGGGGTGGCGATTTTTATTCACAAAATAAAGTGTTATTCTCGAGCGAGACAACATAGGAATTATACTTGACGATAAACACTAAAAATTGAAACGAATGAACTGCTTTAAAAAAAAGGAACAACAACCGTTTATATTAATTGAATATCTTTACTTAGGCAAGTAATAATAACGTATATGCTAAACAAAAAATGTAAATATAAAACTTGAGGGTTAGTAAATGCGTACTATAGCGGAACGTATTTTATTTGAAGACGTGTCCTTGTTACAGTGGAGCACGCATCGGCTTCAACAATAGTTGTTTCAGTCTAAGCCGGAAGGTGTTACTTGCGCTTGTAGTCTTGGGCTTGTGTCGTAATGCAATCAACCGTAAACCGCCGCCAACCGGAGTAGTGAAAACGGAAAACAATGCGTAAGCGCTAAGCGTTTGAGCTTACATGAACTGGCTCACGTAACACCATCTGGAGCAGTGAATATGTTTTAATATTTGGCCAATCAAGGCGACCGTTAACGAGAAGGCGCAAGGTAGAATAAGACACGGACTAATCCATGAATGGCTTATACATTCCAATTCAGTGCGTAACAATTGTATTCCGATAAATAAAAAAAAACCGAATGAAGAAATTTCACGGTGTTTTAATCTATAGTAATTTAAAGTAGTTGAACAATAATAATTGGTCCCCCGATTTATAAAATCGGGGGACTTATGTTTTGAGATATGTCCGTCCGGATTTTTCTCTGCAACCATGCATTGAATTTCTCTGAAATTTTGCATGAAGTTGTAACTTTGGTCAGGTGAGATAGTGACATTCTCCGATTTTTGAAAAAAAATCTGGTTAGCCCCCCAGGGTGTAAAAAGGCCCCGAAATGGCAAAAAATGACATTTTTTGCCCTATAACTTTTCATCCATCTATTCAATTTCTCTTAAACTTGGCCAAAATGTGGAGGAACTTGTTCCTAATAGAAAATAAGTATCGCTGACCTTGGAAAAAATCTGGTCTGCTCCTCCAGGGGGTCAAACCCTCGAAAATTGCAAAAATGACCCATTCCTCCCATAACGTTTGATCCATCCATTCAATTTTTTCTGAAACTTGGCCAAAATATAGAGGCAATAGTTCTGCATATAAAATGAGCATACTTGACATCAGAAACGTTCTGGTTCGCGCCCCAGGGGTCAGAGGGGGGGTCAAAATGCCCCAAATTGCCCAAATGTATTGCATTATACACTCGCCACATCGAGTCACATACGCGCGGCTTGTTAATAATGAAATGTGTAATATTTTTAGAGGGCAAATATTTCTGCTTTTTCACCGCGAATTTCTACATCATTAACCGTGTGCTAATTTAATCGATATTTTTTTATATTCAGACTAAAAAGATTATTCCATGAAAATTCAATGTAAATTAAATGCGAAAACTAATCTACAAAATATTGTTTTTTCATCATTTTAAATTGTATTTCAATATATATAATCGTATAAATAGCGTTTAAAACTGTGTTTATTTTTTTTCTTTAAGACTGCCTATATTTATTAAATCACGCGTTTCTACATATGCAAATAATAGAATACAGACGCTGATCTTTAATCTACTCATACATATTCTGAATTTAACTGGTGAACTTCGAAATTAATTAATAAAAATGTTGATTTTTATATGGTCTTACTTTAATATTCATCCATTTAATTATAGAGCATATATTTGAATGAACAGAATTAGAAATTATAAATGTTCGAAACATATTTAATAAAATCAATTAACGAATTAATATGTTAATTAGTCGTTCAATTTTATTTTGTAACCCAATTTTTAAGGTTCCGTTTGATTGTATCGTAAACTGGTTTGTGAGCATGGCTTAGTTTTGAGGATAAAATACTTTCCTATTAGCCACTTACTCATCTACCCAGTGCGTTTGGACTAAATTCGGAGCGTCGAAGAATTTTCCGTGATTTTTTATATTCCTGACTTACATGCAGTGTTGATCTCATTACCCTTTTATTTTCCTAGTAAAATATTACAAGTCTAGAGTTACTATTATTACTGAACAATTCTAATTATAACTATTACATTTATAATAGAACCTCGTATATTCGTATTAGCTAAATTATTGTATAATTGTCCATAGCTCATCCAGAATCACACGTAATGGTAATTTATTTGGTGCCGCTTATTGATTGATAATTACAGGAATACACATTTCCTAATTTTAAATGTAAGCAAAGATAAAACAGAATTGGTAAGAGGCCATATATCATATATCGCGCACCGATAACAAACCTTATAGACTATTCGATCAAATAAGATTTCTAAATATGTTTTATTAAATCTGTATGCCCCCTACCAACTACATTCCAGGTCTAAAGCTTGATAGCATGTAACAGTCGCGGTACAGACAATTATGTAGACTCTCATGTCTAATGTTAAGTAAATTATCTTTAGAAGGGAATATAATGTAATATTTTGAAATGCACGTTGCATTTTTCCTTTTATATATGCATAAATCAAATTGCCTAACTACTTCTCGCGGATCTGTATATAACCCTAACCCTACTCCTAACCCTAACCTGACTCACAGGTTATTTTTAGCAGCAGCCGAATTGTTTCGAAATCACAAATGCAATCGTGAAAAATAAAAAAAACATTTGTAAAATGATATTTTAAAATACTTTAATAACAAAAGTACGATCGTCCGAATGCATTTTGGTTTATTCCTCAGTTAAAGATTAAAGTTTGCTGTTTTTTTCTACCCGTTTTTCGATCGAGGTATATCAGGTCATTTTCAATCATGTAACTTTACGACGCTATTTCTGTTGTTGGAAATAGTCCGCAGCTATTAAGTGAGTCAGATATATTCGGTAGTGTTTTGGTTCTGTTTTTGAATTTTGCCAGTAGTGTCAGATCATCCAGGAAATCGATATTTTACTTCGTAAATCTTTATTCCGAATTGCACCGTTTTATAAGTTTTTGGTCAGTAGCAGTAGTGCAGATAAGAAATGTTTCTTTGTATTCTTATCTCTGCCACATTGTTGTCCACCAGACCATCGACATTTTTCAATTGCTGACCTCATAAAATTTACCAATTTGTCTGGCATGGTTTTATATCTTTACGCTCTCAATTAGTAATGATTGTGGCTCGTGACGTACGCTTTCCTGTAGTCGATACAAGTCGTGATTGTTTTTTTTATTTCTGGCCTGTACTCTCTTTAGTATATGTCGACCATTGTATAGCAAGGCATTAGTCAACTATCTAATTTTCTACCAACGTTTATGTTCTTTGCAGATTAGTCTAAAGCTATGAATAGAGTGATATATTCTGTAAGTTGTTCCGTCATGATTTTCGACAAGATTGGTATACAACGTTCCCTTATCTCTGTCTTTTTAAATAAAAATGATTGGCTTTTTAATAATCCACTATAATATGTTCGATTCGTGTATACATCTTAGGCTTTATGCTAGTTTTTCGAGCAGTATGGTTAATTTCTTAAATATAAATCTATATAT
This sequence comes from Sepiola atlantica, assembly GCA_963556195.1. Taxonomy (NCBI): domain Eukaryota; kingdom Metazoa; phylum Mollusca; class Cephalopoda; order Sepiida; family Sepiolidae; genus Sepiola; species Sepiola atlantica. Next base: position 167,559,181 of record OY744523.1, read on the forward strand.
TCCGTCTTTGAGATGTGCATTTCAGTTTACTATTTTCTTAATGTCGCCTTGAGTGTCTACTTATTCATTTAAGTTATGTTCCGTCTTCAATTTGCTGAAGATTTTTATTCGTAATTAAGCCACTTAGCATTCCCGTAGTTACCTTGTAGTTTTTCTCATATCTTGCCCCAAAAGTGTTTGTTTCTGCCGTGTTAGCTTTTTTTTTACGTTTATGTTTTACTGTATTTAATTATTAGCAAATGCCATGTTCACTTTGAACTGTTCCGATGTGTATCTGCAATTTCTCAATTATTCTTCCTTTAAGAGTATACTTTATTTTCGTACTTACGTTTTTGATCAGCATTTACTCTTCATAGTTTGCTGCTCTATTTACAATTCACAGCTTCCGCTTTTCCTTGTAATTTAATGATATAAGTATCCAATCTAGTTACTCGGCCATTTTTTGAGCGGCGGGGAGGGATTCTTCTTTGTTTAGTCTCGTAATTACAGGGTAAATAAAGTCGTTGTTTCCATCTGTGATATTCTTAGATGAGATATGTAAGATGAGGCTGTTTACTATTTCTGTAGGCGTTTTAGTTTCCTCTTCCGGTAATTAGAAATAGTTGCTTAATTTTGTGACATTTCATGTTGTTAATGCGTTCAATTTCTGCTTCATGAATTATATCGTATCGTTATCAGTCGGATCTGTAGTTAATGGGTTTTGGTTGTGTCACTCTTCTACATGTGATTATACATTGAGGATTCTTGATTTTATTTTACTTTTCCCATATTTCCCTACAGTTTTTACTTTCGTTTGATGTTGTATTGCATGAGTTAGTTACTTAATTTACTTAATTTTACTTAATTTACTTAATTTACTTAATTTACTTAATTTACCTGCAATTCTATTTCAGAGATTGTATTTATCTTTCGTAATTTGTAATCCACTGTTGATCTCATTACCCTTTTATTTTCCTAGTAAAATATTACAAGTCTAGAGTTACTATTATAACGAACAATTCTAATTATAACTATTACATTTATAGTAGAACCTCGAATATTCGTATTAGATAAATTATTGTATAATTGTTCATAGCTTATCCAGAATCCCACGTAATGCTAATTTATTTGGTGCCGCTTATTGATTGATAATTGCAGGAACACACATTTCCTAATTTTAAATGTAAGCAAAGATAAAACAGAATTGGTGAGAGGCCATATATCATAAATCGCGCACCGATAACAAACCTTATAGCCTATTCGATCAAATAAGATTTCTAAATATGTTTTATTCAATCTTTATGCCCCCCAACTACATTCCAGGTCTAAAGCTTGATAGCATATAACAGTCGCAGTACAAACAATTGTGTAGACTCTCATGCCTAATGTTAAGTAAATTATCTTTAGAAGTGTTTACTATTTCTGTGGGCGTTTTAGTTACCTCCTCCGATAATTAGAAATAGTTGCTTAATTTTGTGACATTTCATGTTGTTAATGTGTTCAATTTCTGCTTTATGAATTATGTCGTATTGTTATCAGTCGGATCTGTAGTTAATGGGTTTTGGTTGTGTCACTCTTTTACATGTGATTATACATTGAGGATTCCTGATTTTATTTTACTTTTCCCATATTTCCCTACAGTGTTTACTTTCGTTTGATGTTGTATTGCATGAGTTAGTTACTTAATTTACTTAATTTACTTAATTTACTTAATTTACCTGCAATTCTATTTCAGAGATTGTATTTATCTTTCATAATTTGTAATCAACTGTGCACTATCACAAACAATCACCTTTTGATTTTAAATAAGTTTTTCTCATTACTAACATAATTTATATAAAAATTATTCTTCCGTAAGTATTGTCGCACAGTAAGCGTAGTCTATTTGGTGAGTATTTTTATGTATTAATTTAAATTGTAAAAGTTGTAGTACCCTTACATACCTTGTTGCAGAATCCTAGTCATTTGTTATTTCGATAGAATTGACTTCAATATCCGTTCGGCTCAGTACTTGTCTGGTTAAACTGATGGTACTAAAAATGAATCGGTTCTGATGTGAAGGTGAATTTAAACCGTAAAAGGAATTGATATATCATGGGTAAAAGATTTTTTTAAATGATATAAAGGAAAATATTATCAAGAAATTCCAATAAAAATCTAATAAATTGTAAATAGTGTTTTTACTTTTTTTGTAACAAAAACTTCACCATTTTGTTATTTCGGTAAAGGTAACTTCAATATGTTTTCGACTAAGAATATTGGTCTGGTTAAACTTATGTCGCTAAACAAGGAATCGCAGGAATATTATTATTATTATTATTATTATTATTATTATTATTATTATTATTATTATTATTATTTGTACTCACAAGGAGTTCTCACACAGGTCATCAGTGATTGATCACCGACAACCGGTGGTATTTCCTGAAGTTTGAGTGACAAAATGTCTACCCAGATTTTAAGTGTTCTCGAACTTTTTTTGATAGCCACCGCAAATAACCTTGCAGCATCGCAACAGCCGTTTACCATTGATTTCCCGCTGCTAAGGACCATTGGGATTTGGGTTGCAATATACCTCCTCAAGGTCACAGCACTTTTTTGGGGGGGGGGGGAGCTTATGATGTTTCTTGTTATTTGTGTTCATTATTATTATTATTATTATTATTATTATTATTATTATTATTATTATTATTATTATTATTATTATTATCCGATATAGTCGTCATCCGAACCGAAATAACAAAGTGTAAATGATGACAGTTCTTTCTAAATAAGTTTATCATAAAAGAGTTAGTATTTACTTTAACTGCAATGAGATAAATTCCGAAATAATGGTAAACCAATAAAACACATTGTATGTAGGAGTTGTTGGGTCAAATATGTTCAAATTAATTGTATATTTTGATTATGTATGAATGGCGGCGATGTTCTCGGCAATGTTTATTCGTTTTAAAGGATTCGATAGAGAAACTAGTTAAACAATGATATGGGCAACGATAATACATATCTAAAGAATTACTGAAGTTGTAGCTATCATACACAGCACGATTCAATAGATGGAACTTAGGTCGCTTATGAGTAAATCTTCAGTTCTCTTGTTTTGCATGACTTTGAGCTGCTCGTCATAAGTACAGTACACACTTTTAGTCTATGCAATTTGCACACAATTGTTGCATACTTTTCCGGGCGCGCGTAGGTGCAGGCTTCCTAGCAAATCTTCAGATCGGAATGCTAGTTAAGTGATTCTAGATATGCAATATTTACTTCCTGTCCCAATTCGTCTTAATGCGTTTTGAAAGTAACGGTCGCCTTTTTTTTTGTTTTGGAGGATGCGAGTTCAAATTTGGCGACGCCATTGTAAGATCAAAGCCGAAATGTACAGCATGTTTTTGACTAATTACATGAATCTAACTGTCGTATTATTCATTGTATTTACATTCTAGACTGCGGCATTAAATGATAATATACACACATGTAATATTGCAGAATGTAAATCGTACGACAACAGACTATTCACATCTTCCTTTAACTTGAATCCGTTCAGGAAACAATATATATATATG
>OY744523.1:167567722-167607722 GCA_963556195.1 Sepiola atlantica
GCTAAGCGAAAGGCCTTCAACATCCACAACAAAAAAAGACTGACTTCAAAAAAATATCTCCTAACAAAATAACCAACACAAATAACACTGACACAATAGAAGAAAATAAATCGTACATAGTTCTCTCCAATAACCCCATATCTATCTCCTTACAGAAACAACTGAAATTCGACATAAATATAGTAACATCAACCTCTAAAACAATTAAAGATCTACTCAATACCAAAACACGCTCACGACTACCCCCCCCCCCCAAAGACACCTCTCCCTCTGTCGGCATTTACAAAATAAAATATGCCGCATGTCCGATGTTTTACATTGGGGAAACGTCCAGAAACTTAAAATCTCGCAGATATGAACACAAGCGGGGCCTCAAACACGACAATTCCACTAACGCTCTAGTGATACACAGGAACACTTTCACCCACAATTTTGATTTTGAAGACTGGACTCTCCTCAAAAGCGAATACACACACTCTCTCTCTCTCTTTCTCTCTCTCTCACTCTCACGCCGCAAATGCATTGAAAGCGCGACTATACCTCTTTCATCACCATCGAACATTAACCGCAGGCTCAGATATTTTACCCTAAGCAGGCACCTGGCAAAAATCGCACTAAAACAATGCAGTATATTACACCACTACGACCCTGATTAAATATTAATAACAGAAAATAAATGAATAAATAAAACACAGAAGGGGGATTTAACAAGATATACTTATAATAGAAAGTGTAAACACTTAGCGTAAGATGTGTCATTTGTTGAGATAACAGTAAGTTTTATAGGTAACTAGATCATTTTAAAGGCATTTCTTTCAAACTTAACCTTGTCCAAATACTAAGGAATATTTTTACATGTATTTCATTTCATCATAATACTTAAAAAAACAAAAAAAAAACATGGAGAAATAGAGGCCGGCCTACCCAGCTTCCTTGTAATAAGATATTATTTATATTGGTTCGATTGTAAAGTAGATTTTTCTAGACAGTCAATTTAAGATTTGTATTACTTTAAAAAACTTACAATGAGACATATAAGCAAACCTATCTTTGATGTGTCCGGTTTATATTTTTTTTTGGGGGGGGGGCTTGCGTTCAGTGTATAAATTTAATGTCTGCTCCTATGTGTGATAGGTTGGGTCGTGTGTATTTATACTTATATATATTTACATATGTGCTTATCCTGGCCAGTCTCTGTCTCCTTCCCTCTTATCGCCTTCACCCCTCCGCCTACCGCATCGCCTAGCTCTGTAGGTGCGAAAAGAAAAATTTATTTATTTTTAAATTTTTCTTAAAAAGAATAAGAACAAAGAAATAAAGAAGAATATGTCATCTACTTGCCAAATCATATTTCAATGTCGCTAAAAATGTTCTCATATGATCCAATCGGATCATCTTTTCCTTATCCCATGTGTGTGCCTTCAAAATAAAAAAAATTCAATCTTCACTTTTTCTGAAGACGTTCGTTAATACTAAGGAAACCGGTCAAATCTCTTGTTTTTCCCTACATTTTAACGTGTTTTCCGTTTGTTTTTTTTCACACATCTTGTCTACCACGGCATTTTATTTTCATGACTTATCAAGAACCTTACCCTATATATATATATATATATATATATATATATATATATATATATATATATATATATATATATGTATATATATATATATATATATATAGAGAGAGAGAGAGAGAGAGAAAGAGAAAGAGAGAGCGCGAGTATGAGAGTGAGAGTGAGATAAACAAACATACAGCAGGAGATAGGAACAGAGGAAAAAGGAAAAGTGTGAGAAACTTGGCTAACGAAGTAAAAATACAAATCGAAAACAAAATTACACAGCTGCCTTGCGTTGTTTCTCTATATTCTTGAAAGAATTATATTTGATGTATATATTACGTAAAATTAATAATAGCGAGTTACTGTCGAATCACACTATACATAAATGCATACATATACGCACTTTTACAACTCTCTCTTTGTAGAATTTGATTAAATATGCTAAAAATATCATGTAATCCTCCCTATATAATAACATAATAACTTCATTTATATCGTACTGATAATTAATTGGAGTTAAACTTACTTGTAGATTTCGAATAATTTTTATTGACAATGTTTATTGTAAGATGTGTTTGTTTTACATCCACGTACGTAACTAATACTAAACAGTGTGGTTATATATAAGTGTTCCGTAGATCACACGAATCGTATCCTGCACTGAAGTCATCGTTTACTTCCATCTAAAGATATATATGTATATATATATATATTTATATATATACATACATATATATGTTTATATATACATATATATACATATATACATTACATATATATGTTTATATATAAATATATATATATACATATATATATATATATATATATATATATATATATATTACATATATATATATATATACGAAAATATATATTTATATAATTAACATATATATGCAGCATATATACATGACATACTATATATCCACACACACATATATATATATATATATATATATATATATATATATATATATATATATATATATATATATACATATACATAACATGTAGACATGTACATAAAATACTACATGTATATACTGTTATGTGTTGATGTTGATCTAGCCTATTTCTGGTGTAGATGGGCTCTACCAGAGGATTGAAATAGAGTTACGACTAAGTGTTGTAACAGTCGCTGGCGTCATTTTTGGACAAATGAGCGCGGTTGACGGGCATACTAATCGAGTTCCGACTATTAGTCTGACATAAACTAGGCCATTTCGGTGGCTTTTCATCTGTCGGGCTAAGTTTTTATTTCTCAGTAGTCTTAGGAGGTGCCACCTCCCAAGCCTTGCTTTGCCTTTATGGGATGTTCTTAGTTTATTTACTTACTGCCTTAGGCGCCCTGAATGGAGAATGCCGAAGGGGCTGCCCAGGATTTTTTAAAAAGGCAAGAATGCTCATTTTTGCGGGGAGCTGGCTTGACTCTCCTCATCTGCCGGCATTGTGACATATCTTCCTGCGGTGGGAAAGAAGTAAATACCGTCATGGCGAGAGTAATGCACCACTGTTAGTGGTATGCATACCAGTTGAGGATCCGATTTCGACAATCAGTCCGACAGAAACTGGACCCTTTCGCTGGTCTATTATCCCTTAGGTTGAGGAATTCGTTCTGAGTAGTCTCAACAGGTGCACCCTCCAAGGCCTTGTCCCCATCTCTGGGGTTGTCTAGGTTGTTGCTAACTGCTTGATTGGGTGCAACTTGAAAATGCTGAGGGGGTGCCCAAGCTACATTTAGGGGGTCAGAGTCCCCCTTCTTTAGGGGTGGTGGCTTTATTTTCCTCAACTTCCGGCATTGTCTCCCTGTGGTGGGAAGGAATGAATACCCTCATGGCGTCATGTATTGATAGCAGGCATAACCACAGTATCGTACGCATACTTTTTGTACCAGTAAATATGCAGCTACGTTGTTTAAATAACTATCGTTCCTTCAATGTCACAACAGTGGCAACGGGGATTCGAAACTTATATCCCCTAACATTGGAGAACAAAATACTCGGACTTACTCGAATTAACATTTCTTTTCGAACGTATATTGGACTACTCTGGCGACAAAGAATTCCGATTTATTCGAACACGAAAATATTTCGGACTTCTGTTTCACACAAAACTGACAACGAAATCTCGACATTCGAATGTTGGAATTTTGAAAAACAAAAGAATTTGGTTGTATATTCTGGATATTTGTTAACAATAGAGAGTTGAAATCAAACTAAATTTTACCAAGCAATGTGTGTAAATTCTGCGAAGGAAAAAAAGAAAAACTTACCTCAACGTCGCGAAAACGAGTGAAGCGAAATTGTTGTTTTCTGAGTAGAACGAAACAGTTTTTAAATCAATGTTTTGATATTTCAGTCGTTAAACCGCGAAAGACAAAATGAAAAATAACCCAACATAAATATCTATTAATACTTTTCGTTTATCAAAAACACGTAAATAAGTTTTGCGTGCGAGTATAAATGATAAATATAAGATTAGTTTCACATTTTAATGTTGTTCTTTCTTTGGGGGAATAGTATTTTTTCGGTGTCACTCCACTAAATGGTAACAGTTTTTTTAAAATAATAATATGCCAACGTTACTCACCTTGTTGCCTAAAAAACATATTCTAGAATTCATAAGTGCAATATCTTAGGATTTTACCAAAAACATACATAGTATTGACAGTCACGCGCGTGCACCGACCCCTTAAAATATGTTCGTTAATATTACTGAAAATTTAATGTAGGTCAATTATTCTCTCTATTAAATACTTTGTACTTAAATAATTTTGAACTTGGGTCGTTTTGACTGTTGGGTGAGTGTATCTCTAAATGGTTAACTTTACAAAAAGATGGTGTGCCAATTTTATTTACCGTATTGCCGTGAATATATATTCCAAAATGCATAAGTATTGGTTCATGAAAAAAAAATTTAAATACACATTACTTTATATATATGTATAAATAAAAAATAAAATAAAATAAAATAAAATACAAAATAAAATAAAATAAAATAAAAAAAATAAAAAAATAAACATTATTGTATATATATGCATCCCGTAAATGTTCATATTTACAAAACAAATGGGCTCATGTTACTCACAGTTTTACCTTGAATAGATATTTAAAAATTCATAATGATTCGTTCATTAGTATATAAGATTGAACTGTGCATATATATATATGTATTTATATATATATATATATATATATATATATATATATAAATATATACACTTAGCTAACTTAATATATATACAGGGTGGGCAAAAATAAGGGTCCTATTTTTAAAAATTCATAACATTTTTATTTATTGATTTTTTTTTTTTTTTTTTTTGAATAAGTAAAGGACCCCTTCCGAAGCAAGCATGAGCCGTATTAGCCCTAAGGAACGTACCCTCATTTAGAAAACATTATTTTTGCTTAAAAAACTCAAAACAGTGTAAAAAACAATACTTTAGTTTTTGTAAGTTTTAAGAAGTGTTTTTCGGCTAAAATTTGTTTTGTTTATTTCAAAAAATCTCGGAAGGGTCAGTCTACACACACATAACGTTTGGTGAGTTTAACTTTCATTTTGTGGAAGTTATTCAAATTCAAGTTATTCAAATTTAAAGATAGGAACCTTATTTTAGCCCACCCTGTATATATATATATATATATATGTGTGTTTTAATAGGAGATACATGCATGCGTTTCTTAATGTAAACGTCCCATAGAGCATGAGCACAGCATTTTAAATGAGGAAACCCCATGCAGAGCAATAATCCCACCTTCTAAACGAAAATGTATTTTTCTCAAAAGATGACATCATCTTACTGCTTTGAAGTAATTGGAGGCTCAACCACTTGAAGATATTAAAAGGCGCATTAATGCAGTTACACTTTTGTTTGCATGGTACAAGTTGTTAAACATTAAATAGAAAACTTAATGTTTGCATGTTTTTTTATATTTCATATCTGCACAATGCATTGACTATTTATCATTGCGAAAGTAATAGATCACGGGATAGAATGTCAGATACTCTCACTTTAATGTACATTTATTATCTGTCTGCTTGCGTCATATATCTCTAGTCATTATACAGTTACGTACACGTGTACCTAAACATAATAACCTTTTATAACTCTTTGGGCAACCTAACAAAAATAAATTTGAGTTATTTCCCTTGAATGAAAATATAAAAATTATCGCCCCTGAGATAAAAAAAAAAGAAGCGTCTGCCCACCAGTTAAACGTATACAGAACGGTCTCACAATCAAACAAGCATCTCGCGTTCAGCGGTTTTTCTACATTCTCATTTATTCAGTGTGTTTGTTAAATAAATCTGTTAACGGTTCTGCTTAGTACTTCCTTCATTTTTCTGGGTTGTAATTGAACCGAAACGTATAAACATGAAGGCGTAACAATAACACAATCTCCTTTTTCAATAGTATTCCTAGTATTAATTTCAAACAGGCATGTGGGAACTCTTAACTTTAATAAATATAAGTATTTCTTTGTTGAATGCGATCTATAATTTAAGATGTCATTAAAATGGTCAATAACTACTATAAAATAATGTCAGCAAGATACATTTTTTTATCAAACGTAACTCGTACATACGCATTGGCCTCAAACGCAAATCATTGCTAGATAAACCATGGATAGCGTTTTGGATAAGGATGAATGTCGTTTGATTGTCATGTGCTACATATTTAGATAATATACTGATAAAAATGTCGACCTGCTCAGAAAACAACCATTGCTATAAAGTTCCGACTACTAGATAAAATTACAGCTATTATATAATCACAAAGCCGGTATAAAAACTAAAAAAAAGCATAATATATCATGCGTCAGTTAGCAATATAAAACAGCAATTTATATATAACATGTTCGAAATAAAACGTAAATAAGCATTACTATATTTATATGAGTCTGGAATGTAAAGTGCATAGCTATTAATATATGTTCTAATTTCAAAATACAACTCAAATAGCCAGTATGCATTATGCATAATTTCGGAGACAAATGTAAACATACACAGCTATACATATTTGAAATAAAATAACTACTACTACCATATATTCATATACTTAGAGTAAAAGGTATGACTATTATTCTAGTGGTGTAATCTCAAGGTAAAACGTAAACATCCATTAGTTTTCATGCATTAATTAGAAATAAATACTACGTTTAATAAAAAAGAAACACGATATTACTTCATATGCATAAAGTTGGTATAAAAAGTAATTTGTCATTACTATATATGAATAGATTCAGAGTACATCGAAAGCAAACATTACTACATATTCATGTCTGCGATGAAACGTAAATAGCCATTACACTACACACACGCGCATATATATATATATATATATATAACATTTTATTAGACAGACGAACAGCGCAGGTAAAGAAATTTTTTTTTTTTGATGTCTTAAATAACTAATATAAGTTAGCAAAACATTTATATGGAACAAAACGTAGATTTAGTATAAGGAACGTTTATGTTTTTGTCTTTTAAGGGAAGTGGGGTCTGATCAACTCTGCTGGGAAGCCATGAAATTAAATACTGTCTTGTTTTTAAATTCCCGAAACAGTTTTTCATGGTAAACAACTGATGATCCCTTAAAATAGTGTTAGAAACTAACTAATATAATAACTGTAAAAAATAAATTGACTTACATGAGTGATTTTCCACTGGAAGACTTGAGACTATAAGTTTGTTTTTTTTATAGTTTTTTATTTATTTTTTTTTTTATTTATTTTTTTTTTTTTTATATAGTTTTTATGGTTGAGAAACTTCCGAGACTATATATATATATATATGTAACAATATATAAAATTGTATATTTTTATTTAAATAAAACGAAATTTACACATGGTAAAATGGAATACACTGAACTGTACACATATAAGAGAAAATTGAGGGAATGACACCCCTATGTTATTCCCTCAATTTTCTCTTATATGTGTACAGTTCAGTGTATTCCATTTTATCATGTGTAAATTTCGTTTTATTTCTATGTCTATTATTTATATTTATATACGTTTAATAGTTATTATTTGTCGTAGTCTATGGAACTCTCTTTATTAATTCAGAATCATTTTTTTTTACTTTTTCGTTTTTTGGGTGGGGTGTGTGTGATCTAAAAGTTTGGATTTGGGGAACATTTTACTTTTCATTTTAAAAATTTTAATTTTTAATTTTTCCGACGCCGGAAATAAAGATAAAGATATCGAAAGTTACGCTACCTAGATTCACAGAAACAAAAAAAGGATATAACATGTTTTGCTTGGCCACAACCTATATATCGGAAAAAATTTGCGGGTAGAAATGCCGATTTATTAAAAAAAATACTAAAAAGTAAAACGGAAGTAGAGGATTAAAATATCGTAGAAAAGTCACACAAGATGTGAGCCGCCATTTCCCGGCAAAACAGACATACAAAAGGCTGAGAAGAGTCTGTTATAGGAGACCAATTATAGTTCCCCTTTTGTTTGGATTTGAAACTAACAGTACCGATGTTGTTCTTAGCTTCTGTAATATATATATATATATATATATATATATATATATATATATATATATATATATATATATATATATATATATACATATATATATAATAGTAAATACGGCCTAAATAAGTTATAACATATATGATATGTATATATATATATATATATATATATTAGTAGAGAATGGTAGTTTGCTTGAAGCATTGCTGGGTATAGTAGTAGTAAGTTTTTGAAAGGCTGTGGGCAATGCAATTCCGGGTAAGATGCAAGTTGAAAGGAAAGGAACAAAAACAATAAAAATAAATCGAATACGATATAAGACTTACTATTTATTTTTCCTTTTTTTTCCTTTTTTTTTTTCTTACATAACAGCAAGAGTGTTTTAGCTGTTCGTGTGATGTCCGGGTGATTAAAAATCACTATTTGATATTTCGGGAAAAGACATCCCTTTTTCAAAAATAATTAGACCAGAAGAAGAATAATATTTTATTCTTCTCCGACTGTGTAGAGAATAATACAAAACAAAATGGCTGCCAGATATAGACCGCAGCAAAAAAACAGTTTCACAGGGAATATAAATTAAGTTAAGTTTTATTTTAATATTATGTTAAATATATGATTGGTGTTTAGAATATTAGTGTAATGTTGGTTAGGTGTATGGTGTTCGATAAACTGTTAGTTTTGATAATATATATATATCATTTTTTTATTTTATTTTTTTTTTTTTATATTTGAATATTTACTTTGTTTTATCTTCGTATTTTTATTTTGTTTATCTTTCTATCGTAATTTAAGAATTTTAATATAAATTAAAGTAATTAGTCTCATATTTTAAATATTCTAGATCTATCTACTTATCGATTTCGATTATCATCTATTAAAGAAGTGTTATTAATTACTAATTGTGAGTTTCGTCAAATTAGATTAACGAATTAACTTATTAACTTGATATATTTATTATAAGATAAAGGGGAGTAACTCTGGATTTTTTAAAATATTTTTTTTATAATTAATTTTTTAATTTTTTTTTTTTTTTTTTTTAATTTTTTTTTTTGGTGGAGATCTGTATAACAATATTAGTATATATATACAACATATATACACAAATGCATATATACATATATATATACATATCTATGTATTATTGTTTGTTTAATTGTTTATATATATATATTCATCAATTTCTTTACATATTTGTTTGTTTGTTTTTTTTTTTGTTTTTTTTTGTTTTGTTTTTTTTATTTATTTATTTATTTATTTTTATTATTATTATTTACTTGTTTAATTTATTTTATGAATTATTTATTTAATATTTGCATGTTATTTGTATACATTCTATATGTGTTTGGATTTATTAATTAATAATGCTAGGTTATGGAGTGACTTATTTTGGTGGGTTAGACGAGTATGCTGAATATGGTTTTTGGTTTGTGGTTGAAAGTGTGTAAGGATGGAAGTTCATATGGGGAGGGGCCTGTTTGATTGTTTGGGTGTATGGTGAGTTTATTATGGGAGGTGAGTAATGAGTGAAGTGGTGGAAACGGACTCTGTTAAGTGTTAGATATGGGGGTTGGTTGGTGGATGGGGGGTAGATATTATAGAATGAAAGGTGAGTAGAGCTCGTGACGTTGATTGAGTGAGGGGTTTAATCTGGAGATGAGGATTGATTCTGTGATTCTAAGGTCACCGATGTTTCTGACAGACGCTAAGATGGAGACGTGAATATCGCGCTGAGTGTTTGAGCAAATCTCTATGTGTTTGTGGAAAGAGGATATACGGGTATTCAAGTGCTCCTTTATGCGCAAGTGTAGCGGTCTTGTAGTGTTGCCGATGTAAAATTTTTTGCATTTATTACACTGTAGTTTGTAAACACAGTTAGTGCGAAGGCACAGACCTGTGTTGGAGATAGGGCAATTGGCCAGGGAGCAGGGTTCGGGTGTGTGGTTAGTGTGTTTATTAGATAGATGTTGGCGTAAGGAGGTGCCAGTATGTGTTAGTTGTATGTTAAGGTTTTCCTTATGTATTGCCTTGCGGATGGAGGTGGTGATCTTATCGCTGAAGAAAGGGAGTTTTAAGAAGCATGTGTTAGCGAGGGTGCGGTGTCTACGTGTTTTGGGCTTATTTAGGTGGGCTATGGTGGGGGCGGGGTAGCCATTATTTTGGAGGGTTTGGTTGAAGTTTTTAGTGTGTGATATTTTGTCAGCAGCAGAAGAGCATTTATTTTGTATTCGGGTAATTTCATTATGGGCATAACTTAATTTGGCTTTTGTGGGCAGGGCAGACTTATAGTGTATGAAAAGGTTTTTGCAGGCAGGTTTCCTATAGAAGTTAGTGTGTATAGAGCCATCTTCGGTGATGTTAAGGTTGAAATCAAGGAGAGAGAGTGAGCCGGACTCATTTGGGTGTTCTATGGTGAATTGTATGTGGGGGTCGGTGTTGTTGAATGTGTTGAATATTCAACACATTCAATTCAATTCATTTATTCAACACATTCAACAACACCGACCCCCACATACAATTCACCATAGAACACCCAAATGAGTCCGGCTCACTCTCTCTCCTTGATTTCAACCTTAACATCACCGAAGATGGCTCTATACACACTAACTTCTATAGGAAACCTGCCTGCAAAAACCTTTTCATACACTATAAGTCTGCCCTGCCCACAAAAGCCAAATTAAGTTATGCCCATAATGAAATTACCCGAATACAAAATAAATGCTCTTCTGCTGCTGACAAAATATCACACACTAAAAACTTCCACCAAACCCTCCAAAATAATGGCTACCCCGCCCCCACCATAGCCCACCTAAATAAGCCCAAAACACGTAGACACCGCACCCTCGCTAACACATGCTTCTTAAAACTCCCTTTCTTCAGCGATAAGATCACCACCTCCATCCGCAAGGCAATACATAAGGAAAACCTTAACATACAACTAACACATACTGGCACCTCCTTACGCCAACATCTATCTAATAAACACACTAACCACACACCCGAACCCTGCTCCCTGGCCAATTGCCCTATCTCCAACACAGGTCTGTGCCTTCGCACTAACTGTGTTTACAAACTACAGTGTAATAAATGCAAAAAATTTTACATCGGCAACACTACAAGACCGCTACACTTGCGCATAAAGGAGCACTTGAATACCCGTATATCCTCTTTCCACAAACACATAGAGATTTGCTCAAACACTCAGCGCGATATTCACGTCTCCATCTTAGCGTCTGTCAGAAACATCGGTGACCTTAGAATCACAGAATCAATCCTCATCTCCAGATTAAACCCCTCACTCAATCAACGTCACGAGCTCTACTCACCTTTCATTCTATAATATCTACCCCCCATCCACCAACCAACCCCCATATCTAACACTTAACAGAGTCCGTTTCCACCACTTCACTCATTACTCACCTCCCATAATAAACTCACCATACACCCAAACAATCAAACAGGCCCCTCCCCATATGAACTTCCATCCTTACACACTTTCAACCACAAACCAAAAACCATATTCAGCATACTCGTCTAACCCACCAAAATAAGTCACTCCATAACCTAGCATTATTAATTAATAAATCCAAACACATATAGAATGTATACAAATAACATGCAAATATTAAATAAATAATTCATAAAATAAATTAAACAAGTAAATAATAATAATAAAAATAAATAAATAAATAAATAAAAAAAACAAAACAAAAAAAACAAAAAAAAAAAAAAACAAACAAATATGTAAAGAAATTGATGAATATATATATATAAACAATTAAACAAACAATAATACATAGATATGTATATATATATGTATATATGCATTTGTGTATATATGTTGTATATATATACTAATATTGTTATACAGATCTCCACCAAAAAAAAAAATTAAAAAAAAAAAAAAATAAAATTAAAAAATTAATTATAAAAAAAATATTTTAAAAAATCCAGAGTTACTCCCCTTTATCTTATAATAAATATATCAAGTTAATAAGTTAATTCGTTAATCTAATTTGACGAAACTCACAATTAGTAATTAATAACACTTCTTTAATAGATGATAATCGAAATCGATAAGTAGATAGATCTAGAATATTTAAAATATGAGACTAATTACTTTAATTTATATTAAAATTCTTAAATTACGATAGAAAGATAAACAAAATAAAAATACGAAGATAAAACAAAGTAAATATTCAAATATAAAAAAAAAAAAAATAAAATAAAAAAATGATATATATATATTATCAAAACTAACAGTTTATCGAACACCATACACCTAACCAACATTACACTAATATTCTAAACACCAATCATATATTTAACATAATATTAAAATAAAACTTAACTTAATTTATATTCCCTGTGAAACTGTTTTTTTGCTGCGGTCTATATCTGGCAGCCATTTTGTTTTGTATTATTCTCTACACAGTCGGAGAAGAATAAAATATTATTCTTCTTCTGGTCTAATTATTTTTGAAAAAGGGATGTCTTTTCCCGAAATATCAAATAGTGATTTTTAATCACCCGGACATCACACGAACAGCTAAAACACTCTTGCTGTTATGTAAGAAAAAAAAAAAAAGGAAAAAAAAGGAAAAATAAATAGTAAGTCTTATATCGTATTCGATTTATTTTTATTGTTTTTGTTCCTTTCCTTTCAACTTGCATCTTACCCGGAATTGCATTGCCCACAGCCTTTCAAAAACTTACTACTAATATATTTATATATATATATACATATATATATATAACATAATACTGTAATAAATAAATATCGAAGGCAAATAGAATTAAATAACAATCAATATAATAATAAGCATTTACCTTCCAAATCAATATGATAATCTAATTATAATCGGCGTTTATATACCGAGCGCATAAATAAACAAAAGATGTTAACAGGTTTAGGATGGAAAAAAAACTATCAGCTATTTATAGGATTTAAAGATTTGAAATAAATTTAAGAAAGTAATAAGCAACAAAAATCTACATAATATATCTTATTATATCAAATACAACGTGTTACCATGGAATACGTCGTGATGAAGATCGTATCGGCTGAGCTGTTTCTTTACATATCACAGATAAAACAATCGTAAAATCGGTATAGTGACTATTGTTCAAAGAATATGGTCATTTAACCACTACCTTAAAATTACTTATGAAGAATATCCTATTGATAAAATATGTGTTGAATTTATTACTGTGTTTAATGAGAATGTTGTAAGCGTGTTTATTGTGACCTTCATCAAGGTCACAGTATGATATATAAGTGAATAACAACAAATAATATTTACAATTGATAAAAACATTTTTTTAAAATATAAAAAAAGTAAGTGAGATAGAAGACAAATAGAATTTGCATATCACATTATTATGCCATTTATTTCAATTAAGGACAGTATTGATAGAGAGATTCATTGTGCTATGATCTCAATGGCAACGTCTGGAAGTAAGATCCGAGATTATTAAAATAAATAAACACCAGATGTAAACATTAAACAAAATACGAAAAAAATCTACTTCCTTATACAGGATCAGGCAAAATGATCTGACACATATGTAGGTTTGATAAAAAGCAAATAAAGTAAAAAAACAACAAAAAAAGTGTTTTTATTTTTTAAATGTACATATAATGCCATTGTGTTTCATTTTGTTTTAAAAATTAAATCAGTCAAATGGGATCCACTATTGTCCACACACTCTAAAACGTTCACGAAAGTTGTCTATAACTCGGCGGGTCATTTCATGTAGAATGTCAATAATTTCTTGACGAATTGCGTCTTTAAGTTGTTCAATAGATCAAGGGCGATTAATGTATACCTTTGACTTGAGGTTTCCCCAGAGAAAAACATCGCACTGATTTAAATCAGGTGAACGGGCGGGCCATCCGATGTAACCACGCAATGAGATCAAATAACCAGGGAACATCTCCCTCAAAATCCCCATCGCACGTCGAGAAGTGTGGGCTGTTGTCCCATCCTTTTGAAACCAAACATTGTCCATATCGTGGAGCATATTCAATTTTGGTCTGAGAAAAGTCTCTAACATCTCACAATATCGATCAGAGTTCACAGTAACTGTAACGTTGTCTTATTTGAAGAAGTACGGACCCCATACACCAGATTCTCCCACAGCACACCATGCAGTCACCTTAGGGCAATGCACTCACAAGGATTGTTCTAAGGCGGGTGATTTTCGTTGCAATGCAGATCCAGGAGCTGTGAAGTTGGTAAGCCATAACAAGATCGTTTTTCGGGCTGGTACGGGATCATGTTTACCAAGATTGAAGTGCAAAGAGAACGCCCGTTGTGTTGCAGTCACAGATTCGTTTGTTTTGATAAATGTTTCCACAATGAAAGTACGATGCTCACCAGCCCAATTCATAGCAGCAACTGAAAAAGAAAAAAAAACAGAATGCCATTATATGTACTTTTCAAAAATGAAAACATTTTTTTGTTTCTTAACTTCATTTGCTTTTTATGAAACCTACAAATGTATCAGAACATTTTGCCGTACCCTGGATTGTGAAAAATTGTGTGGAGTTTATGTAAATAGAAATTGCATAAATATTACATTTTAATTCAGTTAAAACAACGTATATAGGGAAATGCACGTGGGTACCCTTTTCTTTTACCGACCTGGTAAGTGATAGTGTTTAAGAAACTAGCCAATTTTACTAATAATATAAATTATATTTGTTGTCAAATATAAACATATCTTTAAATATTTAATATAAAAATATTTTTCGATAGGTATTATTTTTATTAATATCTTATTTATTCGAGAGGAGATTGTAATAAAAAAGGTACGATATTTGAACTGCGGTAAAGTCACAGCTAGATATATTATGCAATTAAACCATTATTTCTAATAAAAGACCTAAAAAAATTAAAATGATATAAAAGAAAGAATTTACATATCATAAAATGATCGTACACTATATTATGATTTAGACAAAGAATGATCGATCTAGTTCATTTTTGAACGGCTCGAACTGATAGGTGTGCATACTTGTCGTCGTGCGGAGAAACGGAAGTTTACCACGGACATACTGATGTATAATGTAAGAAAAGTATATAAAATAAAGAAAAGTTGATGGTAAAAACCCGGATGAAAACAAATAAGTCGGAACACAAAAGGAAGAATAAGTAAAAATATTTATTTATATTTCCTGTAATTTGGAACGAATACTTAAGTCAATGACGAACGATTTAAAAAAACTAAAAGCGAAACGCACATGACATGTGAATGTCGCGATTTGGACCTCAATATCGGTTAACAGCTCGATGAGTATTAAACACATTATGTAATCCAGGGTTAGGGTTGCCTGAAAAGTTCCTGTTTTCTTCTTTTTTCTTTGTTTTTCTTTGTTTTCTTTATTTATATACAAGCACTAAAGATAGTCACCCCACAAAAATAATGCATAAGCAGCAAGTGTTTTTATAAATATCTTGGTTGTAAGCCGAATCAATAGTATGCTTGAAATAAATGCATTTTTTTGTGAAATGGTATGAATCTGTTCTTCCGAACATTTGACGTGGTTTAAATTAAATAAAAATGTTTTACACCACAGCTCTTGCCTCACATTACAATTGCTTTACGTTATAAATTAATATTTAAAATATAAAAACGTTTAATATATATATATATATATATATATATATATATATATATATATATATATATATATATATGAAAGAACCATATAAAGAATACGGACCCCAGGAATTGGAAAGATAAAAAAGAGGAAATTCGGTCCACACATGTTGACTTTATCGGTTTTTGTAAAGAAACGAATAATACCGCTGTGTTCTTTGAGTTTTCGTCAAAATCTCGCTTATTAAATAGAACATATTTTTTTTATATTTAAATATTTAGTTTTAATTAACGATGCTTTTTTTATTTACAGAACTTTTTTTATAATAATAATACGAAACATTGAAGCATCCTCGTTCTAAAATGTGTCTGTGTCATTAGTTGCTTGCCTCTCGACAAAGACAGTATGTATGGAATAAGAAAAAAACATCCTATAAGATAGAAATAAATATTTATTATTACAAATCCCCTTTTTTTAAAATGAACAACACAAAAAATAGAATACTGTGTGTGTATTAAAACGTATTGTAAAAAAAGATGGACGCTAAAAGATTTATTATTTTAGTATGCATACTGCCTCCGTGGGAGGCAAGTGGATAGTTGCGCGAAAATTATGTAATGTTTAGTTTGATTGCAAAAAGGTTTTGAAAATAAAATGGCATCCCACATCAAAAATAAATATTCAATAAATATTATTTTTTAAATAATCTTTCCCCATTTAATACGCGAACTTTTGAGGGAGATCCAACACACATAGCATTATTATTCGTTTGTTTACAAAAACCGGTAAGGTCAACCGGTGTAGAGTGAATGTCGTCTATTTTCATTTTTCCAATTTCCGGGGTCCTTATTTTCTATATAGTCTATATATATATATATATATAATAATAATAATCCAGGTAAAACATCCACAGAGAAGTAATCCAAATAATTTAAAACCGGGTTTATAAAAAGTGCTCAATTTCAAATAGAGCTTTTATATATGATTATTTTTATTTACACAGACATGTACAAAATCTTCGACAGTGGCGTGTCGATGTTATCGATAAGCAGTTATTATAAATTGAGATCTCATCAGGAAGAGTTAGAATCTGATCTTAACCGTAGATCATATTTGGAAAGACCCTTTCTTGGATTCTTTCCAAATATGATCTAAAGGTTAAGATCGGATTCTAACTCTGCGTGATTAGATCTCAGTTTATAATAACTGTTGATCGATAACATCGACATGCCAGTGTCGCAGATTCAGTACATGTCTGCGTGAATAAAAAATAATCATATATATATATATATATATATATATATATATATATATATATATATATATATATATATATATATATATACTGGCAACCACGGTGAGTAACATGGACATGTTATTTTTCTTTAAATCTTTAAACTTAAGGGGTACATGTATATGCTGTTAGGTATATATATATATATATATCCATATATATATATATATATATATATATATATATATATATATATATATATATATATATATATATATATATATATCCCAGGAGTGAATACACTCCTAAACCATCAAACTCATCATCATGTATTCTGAAACACAGTATGTGGGCTATATTTTATTGTAGTAATTTGTATTCAATGCAGACATAGTGGGGGTTGAAGCCTTTTGTGTAAATTCAAATACTTTAGACTTGTGGCAAATCGTAACAATAATTATTAGACGGCAATAAATATATCGTAGTTTAAGTTTCGGTGGGGTATTTTAAATACATTTTAGAACGCATAATATGTAAACAACCTTCCATTTAAACATTTAAATATTTCAGACTTTTGCAAAATTCTCTGAAGTTCAATTTCATATTATAAATAAATGTATATATATATATATATATATATATATATATATATATATATCGTACTTAATTGTGTTTGCTTTTGATATACTAACAGTTTTATATAAGCGTGATTGTGATGTACTACCTAAGTGCTTGAGAGAAAGTATACTACTATACACACGTTATGTTACACCCTATGTTAAAGGGCCCCCCGACACACACATATATTTATGTATATATATATATATATACATATATATATATATATATATATAAAATATATATATATATATATATATATATATATATATATATATATATATATATATGTACTCAGCCAGGCTGATGAGCCGCGGTAACAGCGAAATACATGCCCGTGGTTAACTATATATATATATATATATATATATATATATATATATATATATATATATATATATATATATATATATATATATATATATACAGGGGTGAATAAAAAGATAAATGGCCATTATTACTTATGCATAAGTTCAGAGTCAGAATGTAAATAGCCATAACTATATAAACATACGCTTGTAATAAAAACCTAAAAAAGCCATTACTTTGGAGTCATAAGTTCGCAATAAAATGTTAATAGCTATTATGTATCATGCGTAAATTTGCAGTAAAATATAAACAACAATTAAAATATGAACATAAGTCCGTACGTTCGTAACAAAAATTTGATCAGCATTGCTATGTATTCATTAGTTTTGGCTAAAAAGTGAACAGACATTTGAATTCGTTCAGAGTGAATAGAAAACAGACATTATTATCTGTTGCATATAAATCGAAGTATACAATCCATACAAATTACAATATATTCGCATGTTTTAAACAAATTACAGAGAAACTATTATTATAATCATTAATGCTATTATTATTTTTTTCATTATTATTATTATTAATTCTATTATCATTGTTCTTATTGTTATGATATTATTATTATTGTTATTATTATTATTGTTATAATTGTCAGTAGTTATTTGTTATACCTCGTTAGTTAAGCATCTCCCCTTTAACTATCTTCTCAATTCACCCCTTTAAAAGATTCGCACCTTTCACTATTGATATAACATCAATATGAATGTACAATTGTGTAAAATACTCCATCCTATAAATAACAACATTAGTCATTCAATTCTTTTACTTCAATATTATTTCTGAATTAATTTAAATCAATCGAAAAGTGTTCTACGCTATTGATATTCTGAATATAGTCGGGGAACTTGTTCCAAAATATATTTATTCGCTACGAAAAGTATAAATTAATAGAACTAGTTTTTGAAATCTGCTATGATTCTAACTTTCCAGGCCACTATACATAGAAATAGCTTTAATTATTTTCAAAATTTCACTCGAATTACGTTTACCTTTTTTCACTTTTTCACTATTAAAGTCCTTAAGAATGTCGCTCATTAAATCGCATATTGTCATGGCATTTTCAAATAAGTTTTTTTTAGATATAGGTGTACAAACTCCCACTTTATAATGAAAGAAATGCATATATATATATATATATATATATATATATATATATATATATATATATATATATATATATATATATCCGCCCCTCAACCAAATCTTAGAGAATAAAAAACTGTTGAGTAAAACCAATTCAAATATTTAGGTGAAAGAAGAAAGCAAATAGCAAGTCTGACAACCCCCGCAGTCTTAAATGAATTCGGAAAGAAACCCCTCACTGTATTTGCAGAATGAAACATTTACTTTCTTTTTAATTGCTTCTTACTATACAGATTGATACGTGTTTAGACTTTTTTTTTCTTAAAGTTTTCAGTTGGGGAAGTTTTTTTCTTTCTTATTTACTATTTTCAGCTTCATAGACTCACAGATATAATATGATATATTAGTTCAAACACTAGCGAACCATATTGGTCTCTATTAATATTGATTAAGGGTATACACTCGTTTTGAATAATAAAATCTGAGTGTCTGAATATCAAGCAAACAATTTTTAAGATTATAGTGTTGTACTCTATGCACTTCCGTTAATCTAAAACAGAATGAAATTCCGTTATTCGCTTCATGAGAGGTTGCGGTAGTAGAATGGATATCGACGTGGATTGAAACCGGAAATGGTAAGTTTGAATCAAGTCGGTTTTATAGATTCACTTTCACCATGGATGTTGACAACCTGCACGTAATCCCTCTTGTAAGTATCTGATTCCAGAAAGAATTGACGAAACCAATGCCAACATAATAATCGACTCGGCCAAAAAAAAAAAAGGCGTACTATTCTGATTCATACGAGGGTGACTTTGACTTGCCTTCATACTACATGAACCTTAGAACAAGGGTCCGTAACTAAACCCAAAGTATATGAAGCCATGCTCCATCAAAAATAATACTTCCATTATTCGACACGCCACCGGTTCACAGCATGCTTCTTTCTACCAATTTCCTTCTCCATGACATTATCGCTTATTTCAATCTTCATAAGAAAAAAGGCGTGTCTTCGCAACTCTGCCCCTCCGCGTTCAGCCAGCAAACAGCCATTATAAGTCCAAGAGAAAGTCTATTTGAAAGCAAGTACAAGACAGCTAACGAGAAGGCAACTCAGTTTGAATCCGTCTCAACTGACATCAAATTATTATTGTTTGTGCGTTTCATTCATTCTCGCTCTCCCCCCTTTCTTTATGTATTTATTTTCAGTTTTTTAAACATTCTCCTATCCTGTTCATCGAGTTGACCACCAAGAGGGAGAGACACTTTTAAATATGGTAACAGCTGAAGCACTCTGTAAGCACTTGACTATCATTTTAAGTTCATAACTTTAATCAAATGGAGAAAAACTTGTAGTTTATTCGTTCGTAAATTAAAAAATTGAAAACGATCGAAATTAAAAAAAAAAATGATTTACTTATTCCCAAAATTTGGGTCGATTTTTGGACTGACTTTTTAGAAGTTGATTTATATTTTATTTTGACGGTGGTTTATACAAAACTAGCCGACCCTGTTCGGCGGGGACCAAGAGTCTGTTTAGAATCATCTCTTTTAAATGTATCGTTTTTAAAACAAGTATTTTGAAAGTTAAATTTAATTATAACGAAATCGTTTGATCATTAAATAATTAATTGAAGCAAAGTATTATCAAACTAGAAAACATTTTTCCATTGTAATGTTTTTTAGTTCTCTATTCATAGAATTATTGGATGCAAATTGATTCGAAAACTTTTAACTTTTAATGCATAAGAATTTCCTTAGAAATAACTCTCTATTCGACAGTTTAAATGCTTTTATAATTACTTTCACATATTAGACCGTCAGGAAATAACTTATTTTTTTATTTCATTTTAAAAACTGATAAAACGTGGTGACATGTTTACGGAGAAACCAAAATTCAGTATGATTGATTAAATTTTATATTAAATTTTATTTTTAGATAAAATTAAAATATTCGGCAGCGTTACAAAGTTACGCCAACCTAAGACAAAATGGATGAGAAATCGGTGCAGTTATACGAACATGTAGTTAACATAAACAGCAACACCGTCCGGAAAAAGGTGTTTGGGCAATGACCTAGAGGACGTCTTTAACGAAGGTAATTAGATACTCTGTACGAAGATCTGTAGCCGCTCAGACTTCATTCTAGCAATTGACCAAGTAAGTGAAGTGAGAAATCCAATGCGAACAAGGATACACAGATCTAGAATCAAAGTATGATAGTATTCAACATATAAATAAACATTAAAATAATTTTTTAAAAAGAAATACAAAAATTAAAACAAATTCAGGGGATACAAAAATTGAACCTGTTTAACCTCACAACATGAATAGCAACACAGCAAAAAAGAAGAAACTTAACAAACACTTATTGTGTTTAGCCACGTATAAGAGAAAAAGAGACAGAGAGAAAACAAGAGCGGGGGAAAATAAGAAGATGGAGAAAGCAAAATAAAGAGCAGTTTGGCTCAAGTAGCCCTTCATATTCATCTCACTAAACATATTTCTGAAACAAAGACTTCGTATGTCGTTATACGCACACGTGCATACAATAACACATCCCCCACACATAACTGCCAATCAAATCTACGATATAGTGAGTTCATAATAATGTAGTGTCATTTATTACCAATACAAACAGATGAAAATAAAGCCATTACATCTTTTTTGCATATGTATATATATATATATATATATATATATATATATATATATATATATATATATATATATAGTCTCGGAAGTTTCTCAACCATTAAGACTATATTAAAAAAGAAATTTTTTTTAAATTATAGTCCCAAGTCTTCCAGTGGAAAATCACTCATGTAAGTCAATTTATTTTTTACAATTATTATATTAGTTTATTTCTAACACTATTTTAAGGGATCATCAGTGGTTTACCATGAAAAACTGTTTCGGGAATTTAACCTCATATATATATATATATATATATATATATATATACATATATATATATATATATATATATATATGAATGAGTCGTTTATAGACTAGCGTATGCTTTGTGAACTAAAATATCTAGAAAAGCAACAAGCAGATGCAGATAGAGTGAACATATTAAGCTCGTAGAATAATGCTATTTCTAATTGAATTAAGTTTATAATACTGAAATCGCTACGATGTTTCATTTTATTTCAGGTTTAATGACTTATAACTTCATAGAAACTATTGTATTTACCCCATATTCACTGCAGGCAAACAACACATTCGTAATGCAATCTATTATAGATAAGAAAGCCAAAGTTGTGTTCGTATGTGCTAGGCTAAAAGTCAGACATTACAGGAGATACTTTTATACACCTTACATGGGTCAGTATTATAAATTTTAAAATAGACGCCTATCTAAGGGCATTATATCAAAAAACAAAAAAAAGTTTGTTTATTTTCAGTTTTTTGAAAAAATGACACAATACTGGTCAACTCTGATGATGGAATATTATTCTAAAATTAATAAGATTAAAGTAAAAAAATAAATTAACCTTGCATTGATAAAAGCTTCTATTTTCAATTTTATAATACTGACACACAAATGATTTGAAATGAACGACCCATCGTCTTAAACTTCTAGCGTGCCAATGCTATCGTCGTTCTACAACCAGAATTTGAATTCAAAACCGTCATCAACATTAACAAGGACATTATATCAAAAAAACAAAATAAAATGTTGGTTTATTTTTATTTTTCGAAAAAATTACACAATACTGGTCAACTCTGATGATAGAATATTATTCCGAAGTTAATAAGATTTAAGTAAACAAAAAATTTAAAAATAATCTTGCATTGATAAGGCTTCTATTTTCAATTTTCAATGCTTTGAAATGAACAGGCCATCTTAAATAAATAAATGTTTTAATATTTGTATTTTTTAGAAGTTTTACTAATATATATTCTTGATGGCGTTGTTTTTTTCTGGTCCTTGGGTTAAGACTAGAGTGAGCTGAGTATATTCGTTCTGCCCATTGCTAATGGATCCATTGTTCCTTGTATTATCTCTTCCATCTTTTATTATAGACGATGTCGACAGGTCTTATTTAGTCAATTTTTATGAGTACTGATTATTGACTCTGGGCATCGTTGTAGTGATCACGGCAACACCACATTAAACTCGACTTGTCTCACATCTGCCCTTCGTGAGGAGACTGGTAAATCGATCATTGAATAAGAATTTTTATTGAAGACAACAGCTTTTGTTGGTGTGTTGAATAACTATCGTCAGTAAAACAATTGTTTTATTGTCTTTTGAAGTGTTTGTAATTATCTTTATATTGTCTTTAGATAATTTTTCTTCAGTTCTGTGGTTATATAATTTGTTGATAATTTTAAGTTTTTTTTTAATACAGTTTTATAGTTTTATTTGATTTTTACCGTTTCTATACCCTGTCTGCTTTAGTTTTTGCTTGTCGTATTAAATAGTCACAATAACAGTTTGTTTTGGTTTGTCTGAGATTTGACGGCTGATCTACCAATATTGTGTAGTTTAATGCCAAATTATAATACCTTTTATGAACGATGATTTGTATACAATTACCCGGTTCTCTTGTTGACAATTACCCGGTTCTCTTGTTTACAATTACCCGGTTCTCTTGTTCTGCAATGGCACGAGTGGCTGTCGTAGATATATTGAGCTTTTTTTCTTTCTCTTTTTTTGTTAGAATAATAGAAGCAATGAAAAAGCGCAACACATACTTTCATTATGGACTCTGTGGTTTGTTTGACTTTTTACAACGATTTTGAGTACGTAGATGTCAATGAATTGCCTTTGACCGGCCAACCTCCATTGGGGATCGTAGCTGCCTAGCAACCAAACTTCCCCTCTCTTTGCCGGCGAAGACATTCCGGTCTATGGGAGAGCCTTAAGCTGGATAGAATACTTCCGAAGTTATCTCGCTCGCTGAGAACATATTACTCTAACACCCGTGCGACGGTCCCGATGTCAAGTTAAAAGAGCGCTCCCTTCACTATTGTCAGTTGTATGTGACAAAGTTGAATCCTGTTTCCAACTATGTTTAACTATGGAATACATTTAATTATGATGCTTTCCTTACAGAGATACGGAGGGATCGCCATCTCGAGTGATGTCAGCATCTTGGATTTAGACTACGCGAATTATATTGCGATTCTCGCCTCCAACTACGATGAGATTTAAGCTCTACTGGACCGGGTTAGCTCGTTCGCGTCGCAGATTGGCCTTCCCATCAACGCTGAAGAAAACGCAAAGTGTGTCTGCCTATGTGATGAAGGAAGATAGAACGAGCCGCGAATATTCGCCAGATAGATTCTTTTGACCGCTGGTGTCTGCCGGGGATCCTGCGACTAACCTTGCTGGATCAGGCTCCCAATGATATCATCCATACGCGGTGAAACAGTCAACCTATTGAAGGGGTTCTGAAACGAAGCCGCCTTCGATGGTTCGGACACGTTTGAAGACGTCCTGACGCAACTACGCCCAGGAATGTTCTCAATCCCCAACTCCTTAAGCATTCGCGCCGCTGCTATGGTTGGCATATGAAGGCTTCGTTAGACACGATTAAGGACGATCTCACTTCACTCATTGGCCCTCAACTCTACGGTGTACGTCAATGGTAGAAGGAGTGGCTCAGCGTGTATGTGAACCTGACGCTCACGCGGACGCCATGGGCAGGATTCATCGGTGATGCTGCGAAGCAAAGGGTCGACCCGAAATATGCAAACCGAAACAAGTACAAGTAAGTAAGAATACCTAAGAGTCAGAATCCATCTCAAAGGTCAGCCTGCGATGTACACGCAGCTCAGCACTCTAAATTGATTTCTAATGAAAAATCCAATGTATCTTCTTAATCTGTGTTGATGGTGTATTTTCCGTGTTTAACCTAACATTAAATCTTACTACACTGCGAGAAGAGAGATATGTCTCACAAGTTTCTTACGATCTTTTCCATGGCATATCATCACTAACTTATTATGATGAGAAACAAAATCTTTAAAAAAAAAGACATCATAACATCATTTACTGAATTCATGTCGACTATATTTTCATGTATTATTATACTAAATGTGAGTCACATTAACCTTTTTTCTCTTAGTATTTATTCCTATATACTTGAATAAGACAAAGTATATGCTACTACATACCTTAGTTTACGGATTGAGTTATTTAAAAAAAACACATTTTAATTGCTCTTATTAGCCATAATGAACTGGACATTAACTTACCTTTCTATGTATTTCTCTCTGCGTCTTACTCTATGTTGATTCAACTACTCTCTAATTTTTTCTGTATTTACAGAAAGAGTGGCATTCTTTTCATTGACGTCATAATCTAATTGACATGCGCGTGTTTGTACACGCCACACACGTGTATGTAATTAACATGGCAAGATAACAAGTCTCTTTACTTATATAAAAATAAAAAATAATACTTAATACTTTTTAGATTGGGACCCGCGCTAAAAGTCCGTCAGCGTCGGTGCTTTCCGTTCTTTTACGTAAAACACCGGAAAAGCCCGAAGCGGTTAGTCAATGAACCTGCTGGAAAATAAATAACTGATTGAAATGAATAAGCATAAGGAATGTAAACTTGATGATTGAATTTTTGACGTCTGCAAACGAGCCTGCCCAAACCCTAATATCTAACCCTACCCAAACCCTACCTCCGCATTAACCCTAACCCTAACCATAACCATAACTTAACTATATTTTTTTACCCTGCCAAAACCCTAACCCTAACTGTAACCCTACCCCCTAACCTTAACCCCAGACCCTAACGAATAGTTTTCGTAAAAATTAAAAAAAAACTTTCTTGATCAACTTTTTAATTCAAAGATTTATTTGGATCACTGTTATTTCTTCGATAAAACTTTATAATTTAAACAATTGCTTGAATAACTTATTTCTTTGTTAAAAAAAACAATTCATGCAACATTTTTTTGCTGTAAATTTTTGCTTTTATCGCTTGTAAATTCTGCCTCGTTTGTGCTTTTTGGGACGCAAGTTAGTCTACGGAGTTTTTATTCGGAACTGTCCGGTGTTTTACGTAAACATCCGGAAAGTACCGACGCCGAGGCACTTTTAGCGCGAGTCCTAATCTAAAAAACAACAACATACTTTTATATAATAACTAGAATAATACCTGCCTCAGGTCGGGTAATATTAATTCTCGAAACAGAACAGTTTAGCACCACTTTTATGTTCCCTTATGAGGATTACAATCCAGATATTATGATACTAACCTTTATGTTAGAAGACGTATTCTAATTTTAATCAAAATCCATTACATGCTTTTGATTTTAAAAACAGTTTAAAACTTAAGAGTCTCAAATTTAATGTCTCGAATTTATTGTCTAAAATGTCAAAGGTCTTATGAAGAAATTTAAATCAGGAAAATCTTGCTAAATTAGTGTCTCATGTCTATGGATCAAATTCAATGCAAATCAGAAATATTTGAATTTTCAATTTGATGGTTGTGATCATATTTTTCCATGTAAACCCATCTAAAATACTCCAACGAAAATGAAATTTTGTGAATACGTCTAATACCTATTGTAAAAAGTTCAAAAAGATCCGAGCTATCTTAATTTTCACAAAGACCTTCCACACTTTTTAACCACTTTGCATACAACAAAACTAAACTAAATATAACCCACATTAAGACATATTAGGCCTATCAACTGTATTCCAAAATTTATAATAATCCTGTCAATATAAATATATAAACGTATAAACATATCTAACTTCGTAAAGATGATAATAATAATAATAATAATAATAATAATAATAATAATAATAATAATAATAATGATGATGAAAATATTAGTAGGAGGAGGAGGAGGAGGATGAGGAGGAGGAAGAGGAGGAGGAGGAGGAGGAGGAGGAGGAAGAAGGGGAGTAAATTTTCAATTTTCGAATGGAATCAATGTATAATAAATAATGGTACTGGTCTCCAGTAAACTCATACATTCTATAGATACATGAGCTTGTATTTATTGGATCGTTGGAATAAAGGTTATTGATTCATATCGCTTCTATTTAGTTTTTTTGTACACCTCTTATTTCTTTTTTGCAAAAAGGGGCATTGCATCAATGGCATTGCAAAAATACATATTTGAAAATGATAAGTAAGTGTTTTTTTATTAGTAAAAAGTATAACTATTTAAACTAGTTCATTTAGAAAGAAGCGTAGTAAAGAAAGCATAATAATGCGATACGTCGTAATCATCCGCTTAACCGGCCAACACGAGATCACATTCTCCTCACACTTATATTCCATGTTCATTTAAGAATAAATTCAAAATGTGCTGGGATCATATTTTCTTTGATTTAGCAAATACAACATGTGTGAATTGTGGCTTAACTATATAACATTAAATCTTGTGTATATTTTTGATATATTTGCCCACTTACAAGTATATATAGTTCAAGTTCCTTACACACGTACACGTATGCATGTATACACTGCCATATATATATATATATATATATATATATATATATATATATATATATATATATATATAAGTATATGTATATGTCAATTGTCTCTTAAATGTATGATGTTATATCTCATATATACTTTAGAATCAAAGACATATTTATCCACTTAATAATATATATTTTATATTTACATATAAATACATATATATATGTATGTATATAAAGATATGTATATATATAGATATGATGTTAGATTTATTTTGAGAAGTTATACGCGTAAAACAAAAATCCCTTCATATCTGTTTAGTGTAGTCGCGTAAATTATACCAATATCCACTTGAAACACGTGTACGATAACAAAAGCGGCCCCCGCCCGGTTTTGTACCGGGTATTACTTTTTTCTTCGTCCCATTCTTCCTTTGTTCCAGGATAGTAATGACACTTATCTGGTCAGTCAATTTCCCGCTGGGTGGATATTGTGGAAACCCTGCTAAACGGGGTTTCCATTTGCCATCTATCAGCCTTGCTTCTTGAAAACAACTTCAATCCTTTTACCATGTATTAATATTTCAACACACTATAAACCCTCACTCTCTCTATCTCTCTCTCTCTCTAGCACTCACATCCATACCCACGTATATATATATATATATATATATATATATATATATATATATATATATATTATTTTCATTTTCAAATCGATTAAAGAGTAAACGTATAATATAATTTTTTTTCCATTTTTACGCATTGAAATATTAATGAATTGATCTGAGATTTAGCATCTCTTGTTATTTATTTTGTTCATTCTTATTCAACTTTCCGGTGTTCAACATTGCATTGCTTCTGCCTTAGAATTGTCACCTTCATATATATATATATATATATATATATATATATATATATATATATATATATATATATATATATATATATATATTAAGTAAGTATGTTTTGTTTTACTTACAGGCGATATCGTTTGCTTATTCTTAACCTGATCAGTGGCGGTTGCAAGCGGTCGCATGAGATGGAACGCACTTCGTAGATTCAGAATAAAATCACCAGGCTCACATCTATGCATACGCGGCCACGAGGAATCGCCGCAGACAGTAATTGAAGTTTACATTCACTTACCCGAAAGGCGGGACAAGCTTGCTTTTTTGTTGTCGAAAGTGTTCCACGCTCCAGCGGTAGTTTGCATAGTCGCTGGTGCCAACAATCTCGTAACACTAAAGAGTGCGCCACTATTAAAACTGATACATCTTAAAGGGGCATTTAATATAAATATGTTTAAATATTAAAGTCTTTTCATACCTACACTCACATTATATATATGATGGATTATGAAGGGGCCCTATAATTTTAAGAATACTTAAGTTAGCTAGTATGAATTGCGACCTAGGTGAAATCCGCGAATTAAGTGCAAGTTGAGATGACGTGTTTTGGAAAGGGTAACTTTGGTTCTCATGAGTGACTCATTACCCAAAATCATAATAAATTGACAAGATTTGTCAGACATCAAAGATTTAGGGTCAAAGGGGGTCAGAAACAAAGTGAAAATGAATGCACTTATGTGATTGGCTGACGGGACAAGGGGGCTGTGACGTGATTTGTTGTTGTTGAAACGAGAATCGAGATTTTAGTCCGCACATGGGAGCCGTAGAGAGAAGATTTCCAAAGACTGAGTTTGCGATGGAAGCTGAAGAGCGCGGTTGTCACAAATAATTGTCCGAACTTGTGAATTTTGTCTCAAATGAGACGAAAAATGAGCGACTCCATCCATATGTTCCCCCATCTAGTAGTTAAGTAAAAAAAACTGAGAAACAAGCGACTGAAAGATGACGGCTCTCCCCAAGACATTATCAGGAAGGATCAATAAACTACCTTTCCATAACACTCTCAACATCTCTTCTGCGTTCATTTCTTTTTAATTAGCACCTTTTTTGTTGACCTTGCACAAGGATATTAATTGTACATTCTTTCTCTCTCACTCTTACATTCCTTATAAAAAGCAAGCTTATTTAAAATCTTTCTTTTGTCATAACTAATAGTCCTTTTAATTTCGACTTTTTTTTCATTCCCCTTTTCTTCTTTTTCTATGATTGTCATGAATTTTCATTCAATTTCGTTATCGATATTTTTCTTTTTTTTCTTCAGCCTTGGTCGTGATCTACCGGTATCTGAGGGTGTATACCTCTTGTCGTGGTTGATGTGGGGTCGCCAATTTTGCCGAGTTTTCAAGATGCCGGAGTTTATGAGGAGGTTCCGCTTCCCTGAAGAAGCCTGGTGTTGTCGTAGCGTTTTGTTGACCAGTCTTGAATTTTTCAACTTGTGTGGATTGATCCGAATTCAGGGTTCGGTGTTGTTCAAGGAAGAAGGGTGTCAACTAAAGGTTTAGAAATACAACAAACCGAAGCAAAGAACAGACAACACGACGAGATATTTTTGATATGAAAATAAAAATATATTATAATTAAAACGTATGGTTACATGGATAAAAGTTGTACGTTAATTTATAATTAATACTTTTTGGGTTTCTGTGCTGGTTGTAAACTCTAACCTGGTATTTCTAAGTAACTGACAGTCTGCAGATTATTTTTTTCTCTTTCTGACGCAAAGCAGTAATACTTCTCCAAGCGAAGTGAAACAATTCTCTTCGAACGGTCAAAGCCAGTCTCTATCTATTTTCTATTCTCCTAAATTTCCAAAACTTCTCCAAATAAGCTGGCTAATAGTAAACTTGTCGATATCTGTGGTAAATCTCTTCAATGTTTCGGCTACTTTGTCACATACGTATTTTTTCTGCTTTCACCTGCACATCCATCTTTTCTTTTCTCTTATTTACTAAAGCAAAGCTAAATTTCTAGTTATATCGTTAACCTGCATAGCTTTCTATCCATATGCTGCACATGCAAATCAGCTTCGACATCAATTTAAGCCAATTATTGATGCGTGTTTCCGAAAGATATGCATATACTTCGTTCGCTTCTTTAATTAAAAAAACATCATCTTGCTCTCCATATTTTTCTGAGACGGTAAGTCGGAGTAATTTTCACTCCCAAGCTCAGATCTACTCACATTGCCACCCACGTTCACAAACTCCATTTCATAGGAAACACATGTTCGTAGCACCGTCAATATTTCGATTCTGTTCATGTATGATAGCTGCTCTATATATCCCACCAAACATCGGGCGCTCTATTTACCTACAGTTTATTTACTGGCGTTTTATATGCTATTGCAAAGACTTTATTTTAAATTCCCGTTAAATACACAAGAAAGACTTGGGAGTCAATAAGATAATTGTTTGTTAGCAGTCAATCACATCATCCATACTCTTTATTTAGTCTTTTATTTTCATTTTTAATGCATTTAATATTATATTCGCCGAATTATAGGCCGGGTACATTAATCTACTTATTTAACTTTCATATTTTCTCCTTAAACTATAGATATACATGGGTGTACATATACTGAGGTTTATTAATTCAAAATGCATAAAATGGGCATTTTAGACATATCGGATTAACAAATGAACAGATTTACAGATTAGCCGAATCACAATCGATTATGTATAGTCACTTATATTGTTATTACATAAGCATTCATAATTTCCCTTTTCTATTCTAATAAATTATCTATGACTAGAAATTAATATACAAGATCTGTTGTGTATGCTTACAATTCCTCCAGAAGATGAGTAAAGTTAGTCAAAGGCTTAGAAATATAGAAATTTATATATATATATATATATATATATATATATATATATATATATATATATATATATATATATATATATATATAGTCTCGGAAGTTTCTCAAGCATTAAGACTATATAAGAAAAAAAACAAAACAAGAAAAAAACATTTTAGTCCCAAGTCGTTCAGTAAAAAATCACTTATGTAAGTCAATTTATTTTTTGTAGGTACTATATTAGTTTGCTTCCAAGAATTTACACTAGTCTTAACATTATTTAAGGGATCATCAGTCGTTTACCATGTAAAACTGTTTCGGGAATTTAAAAACAAAACATTATTTTATTTTATGGCTTCCCAGCAGAGTTGATCGGCCCCCACTTCCCTTAAAAGACAAACACATAAACGTTCCGTATATTAGATCTAATTTTTTTCCAGATAAATGTTTAGCTAACTCATATTAGTTATTAAAAAATGTTCTCCTTACCTGTGTTGTTCGCCTGTGTCTAATAGAATGTATTCGTAAATTACATAAATGTTGCTGTATTTTAAAGTGTTCGCACGACTCCATTACACTACTTTTAGGTGAATTCATAGTTTAATGTATTTTTAGTTTTAGTTTTATATTAAAAATATTTAAAAATTAAATATATATATACATGTATTTTTTTTAATATATATAATTAGTATATGTGTTATATATATATACATATATATATATATATAGAGAGAGATTTAGATTTTTCACTTATAAAATAGATCATTCAGTGAAGACCGGGGTTGTTCCAATAAAAAACAAGCTCGATGATACTCGATTACAGAGTACAGAGCATTTATATGTGATTTTATGAAGGCTTACCAAAGCATTCCTTTCAAGACACCAATGATCACCATTAAAGATATTTTTTCTTACAAATACTATTTATTCAAATTAAATGTTTTTTCCTACACGTGTTTCACTACCAAGCAGTTACTTGCTTGGCAGATCATCAGGGAAATTAAATGTCTGGAATACTGGTTTCAACTGCCGACAAAACACAATGTGGCGTTGTAATAGTTGAGGTCACTTAAGAAGAGAAGAGGAAAAAAATAAAAATAACAATAAAAGTCAAACTTGAAAAACAAGGAAGAACAACGATAAAAAAAGAAAGTCCTAGAAAAGTCTTAGAAAAGTAGCTCGTGCATTATTTCTTCCACCAAGCCAACAAGCAAATAATCGGTCCCAAATACATTCAATAAAACCACAAAACCGGAACAATGTGCGATAATACACTTTCACGTCGGCCGGTAGAATGATGAATAAATCCCCCCTCCCCACAAGAAAACAAAAGAACTAAATCATTCAAGTTACCGCTCACAAGTTACCATTCCAATCCAATGATAGTATGGGAATTCTAAATCCAACTTCTCACAAAGAAAAGTCAACACAAATGTTCGTCCGAGTTCAAAGAGTCTTATTTCAATTGTTGATTTATTACCCTTCGAAACAAACACACGACGAGTTGAATGTCAATCCCGCAGAAAACTCCCTTCCATTAAGAAAAAACTTTAATATAGAAACTATTTATTCAAAATACTGTTTCTAAAAATATTTATTATTAAACCTATTCCTTATAGAAATTAATCATCTAGTGTCTGGGACGTCATTTTACATTTTGGGAAAATATCCTTCATTTAATTAACTGCCGAATTATTATCGTTTTGTTGTTTAACGAAGCGAAAAAAGCCTATCCCGCAGAATTTGTTTTAAAAAGATTATTCATATATCAAAAATAAACTGTTATTATAAAAAGGCCTTCTACAAAAATCTAGTTATTATTTTAAATCATTTAAAATATTTCCTTAACGGCTGTGTCTGTTTGTGGAGAATATTATTCTATATTCCATAAATAAATGTTACTACGGAATATCGTTATCAGAAATCTATTTTCTATTTTGAAAATAACTTTTTTTAATGGACCGGTTTATTTTTTTGTCAACTTTACGGGAAAATATCACTCTTACTCGTTAAATGACAGGAGACTTTATTATTAGTATTTTTATTTATTTATTAGTATTTTGTACGGGATTTTAAATTAGTAATAATAAAGTCTCCTGTCATTTAACGAGTAAGAGTGATATTTTCCCGTAAAGTTGACAAAAAAATAAACCGGTCCATTAAAAAAAGTTATTTTCAAAATAGAAAATAGATTTCTGATAACGATATTCCGTAGTAACATTTATTTATGGAATATAGAATAATATTCTCCACAAACAGATACAGCCGTTAAGGAAATATTTTAAATGATTTAAAATAATAATTGATTTTTGTAGAAGGCCTTTTTATAATAGCAGTTTATTTTTGATATATGAATAATCTTTTAAAAACAAATTCTGCGGGATAGGCTTTTTTCGCTTCGTTAAACAACAAAACGATAATAATTCGGCAGTTAATTAAATGAAGGATATTTTCCTAAAATGTAAAATGACGTCCCAGACACTAGATGATTAATTTCTATAAGGAATAGGTTTAATAATAAATATTTTTAGAAACAGTATTTTGAATAAATAGTTTCTATATTAAAGTTTTTTCTTAATGGAAGGGAGTTTTCTGCGGGATTGACATTCAACTCGTCCTGTGTTTGTTTCGAAGGGTAATAAATCAACAATTGAAATAAGACTCTTTGAACTCGGACGAACATTTGTGTTGACTTTTCTTTGTGAGAAGTTGGATTTAGAATTCCCATACTATCATTGGATTGGAATGGTAACTTGTGAGCGGTAACTTGAATGATTTAGTTCTTTTGTTTTCTTGCGGGGAGGGGGGATTTATTCATCATTCTACCGGCCGACGTGAAAGTGTATTATCGCACATTGTTCCGGTTTTGTGGTTTTATTGAATGTATTTGGGACCGATTATTTGCTTGTTGGCTTGGTGGAAGAAATAATGCACGAGCTACTTTTCTAAGACTTTTCTAGGACTTTCTTTTTTTATCGTTGTTCTTCCTTGTTTTTCAAGTTTGACTTTTATTGTTATTTTTATTTTTTTCCTCTTCTCTTCTTAAGTGACCTCAACTATTACAACGCCACATTGTGTTTTGTCGGCAGTTGAAACCAGTATTCCAGACATTTAATTTCCCTGATGATCTGCCAAGCAAGTAACTGCTTGGTAGTGAAACACGTGTAGGAAAAAACATTTAATTTGAATAAATAGTATTTGTAAGAAAAAATATCTTTAATGGTGATCATTGGTGTCTTGAAAGGAATGCTTTGGTAAGCCTTCATAAAATCATATATATATATATATATATATATATATATATATATATATATATATATATATATATATACGTTTATACATATTCTACATTATTTTTATTTAGATAGCTTTGGATTTGCTCTATCAATTTATTTTGATTAATTTCATAAGACTTAAAAGCGTCAGGATGGCGAGTAATTGCCTTATTAAATTGTCTAAATATTTTATTTTGATCGCCACCTTGTTTAATCATTCTTATTATTAGGTCAGAAATTTGGGGCATAACATCTCTAATATATATATATATATATATATATATATATATATATATATATATATATATATATATATATATATATATATTTATATATATATATATATATATATATGTCAACGGTTGTATGTGTGTTCTCTATAGAGAGAAAGGTTAGAGAATCTACATGAAAAAGTGTATTCACATGTAACAAGATCCGGAAGAAACAATGGACGTGGTCCTGAATCTCTAAATGTACTCCTAAGGAAGCTATGGGGTTAGGGTTAGGGTTAGGGTCTGCAACTCCGCTAAAACTTTAGAAATATCATACTTTAGTGAAATTTAAATCATATGTAAAAATGTGTCGTTTGCAAAGGACAAATCCGCTCATCTGTTCAATTGTTGACACTTGCTTGACAACGATTGATAACGGTTTGATGAGCAGATTACATGACGAATCAGGATCACGAAAATAATGTATTAGCATCAACTAAAGAAAATAACCAATTATTATTAACTATTATTGTATACTTTATCTGTGGTATATTGCTGCCGCTTTTCAATACTATGTATGTCCGTCGCGAACACAGACCTGACGATATCATTCTAATTTATTCAAACTGAATCATACTTGTCTCAGAACTCTTGTTTATGTACTTTCAGAATGGATCTTCTCATGGGGATCTATCTCACAACCGTTGTAGACCTTTCTCTTCTATTGAAGTCCGGCGCAAACGCAGACCCGACGATATTATTGTACCATTATGGGAGAGAACATATACTACATCTTGATCCTAGCTAAAGAAAGTATATTTTAGCTCAAGTTTCACGTTCAACACAACATCGACATTAGTTGAAATTTAATAAAAAATCTCTGCCTTGCATCTTCGGCGACCGAGTGATTTCATCTCTTAACAACGGTGGAATATGATAACATGCGTATGAAGATCAAATTACTTTGACTTATTTTTATGGAGATAATATTCGAACAATATAATATTCGAACAATATAATATTCGAACAATATAATATTCGAACAATATAATATTCGAACAATTTAATATTCGAACAATATAATATTCGAACAATATAATATTCGAACAATATAATATTCGAACAATATAATATTCGAACAATATAATATTCGAACAATATAATATTCGAACAATATAATATTCGAACAATATAATATTCGAACAATATAACATTCGAACAATATAATATTCGAACAATATAACATTCGAACAATATAATATTCGAACAATATAACATTCGAACAATATAATATTCGAACAATATAACATTCGAACAATATAATATTCGAACAATATAATATTCGAACAATATAATATTCGAACAATATAATATTCGAACAATATAATATTCGAACAATATAATATTCGAACAATATAATATAAGTACAATATAATATTCGAACAATATAATATTCGAACAATATAATATTCGAACAATATAATATTCGAACAATATAATATTCGAACAATATAATATAAGTACAATATAATATTCGAACAATATAATATTCGAACAATATAATATTCGAACAATATAATATTCGAACAATATAATATTCGAACAATATAATATAAGTACAATATAATATTCGAACAATATAATATTCGAACAATATAATATTCGAACAATATAATATTCGAACAATATAATATTCGAACAATATAATATTCGAACAATATAATATAAGTACAATATAATATTCGAACAATATAATATTCGAACAATATAATATTCGAACAATATAATATTCGAACAATATAATATTCGAACAATATAATATTCGAACAATATAATATTCGAACAATATAATATAAGTACAATATAATATTCGAACAATATAATATTCGAACAATATAATATTCGAACAATATAATATTCGAACAATATAATATTCGAACAATATAATATTCGAACAATATAATATAAGTCAAGAATTGTGTTTCTGTGCGGTACATTTACCTGCTCATTTACGTAACATATTTTACCAAACTTCATAATTGAAAAAAAACACATTTAAACAACTTTAAAACACTAAAAAGATAGGTAGGTAGAAAAGTAAGTTTTATTGCCTTTGGTAACATTTGCTTGTTTAGTGTTTGTGTTTTGAGCTCCTTTTCTTTCGGTTGATTATTATTGGCAATCGCCATAAGTGGAACGTCTATTGGTCAAATAAAATAATTATATAATCCTGAGTAAGTTAAAATAGTTATTTTGTTTTTCGTTTTTATCATTCAATACAGAAAATTAAAAAAAAAACACATAATGACGATTTCTGTAAAATATGAATCTTGTTTTTTTTTTGTAATTTTAAAATTGAAAAATTATCAACACCCATTAGAAAATTTGTAGATTAACACACTCAGCTAAATTGTGTGACTACTTAAACACGCGATTCTACTTTTGAGGGTAATTATCACTTATTAGGAAAGTTAACTAATACATTTTTAACACTAACCCTACGTCCGACTGGGACGGTCGTACAACTAAACTTAATCGCCTAAAATAGTGCCCACCTCCCGCAAATAGGAATAACGCACATTAGTTATCTCTAACAATACCATAACAATGGTTCCACTTCGCGAAGTAAGTAAATAGTAGGTCATGGAGTGAATGCTTTATTTTGGTGTGGGTGTATAGCGTCGAGAAAGTTTAAGGTATTATGGACAAAAGGTTTGACTACCGACCTTACATAAAGGAGTAATTGTCAAAATGGTATGAACATCGGCCCCCTTTCCTCCAAAAAAGCCTAAGTTTAAATAATTTAATTCATAAGTGTCTTGTAAATACCGGACGAACACTTTCGCATTTATTCATAAAATATATAAATATTGATATTTTGGTAATTTCGATACAAATTTATTTATCTTTTGAATAAGAAATAAATGGATAGAAAAAGACAAGAGGAGAGGGGAGAGAGAGCGGGGGGAAAGAGAAGGGATGATGGGGCAGCAATATCGTTGTCCTCGTCTACAATAACGAAAAACTGAATTTTTTTCCGAATTTCAAAATAATCATTTTGAATGTTTACTACTACTACTACTACTACTACTACTACTACTACTACTACTATTACGACTAATATTAATATGAAGAAAAGTATGAGATTTATGTAAGGAAAGTTGAGTACAAAAATAGAAATGAATTGTGCAGAATATACATTTATTTTAGAGCGTGTATAGAATGATTATTCTAATGAAGAGTCTTGGTAAGTGTGTGTGGCATGTTTTTGTTGGATATATACTGTGTCTGAAAATATATAAATGTACAATCGAAATAAATATGCTTAACGTGTTTGGATATAAATATAGTCGGAATAAACAAAAATATATTTTGTATTTACTCATTTGTATATATATATATATATATATATATATATATATATATATATATATAAGGTTAATACAACAAAAGATAAAAGAGGCAACTAATATATTTAATTAGTGAACATCCGGATAAAAATAAAGCTCAATATACTGGGTAGAGAATTAATAGCAATAGATAAAGTGAAAGAATAAAATAAAGTACAAATCCAATGTTATTACAATTCAATGTTCTTTGCCTGAACATTGAATTGTAATAAAATTTGATTCGTACTTTATTTTATTCTTTCACTTTATCTATTGCTATATATATATATATATATATATATATATATATATATATATATAGGATTGTATCGATTGCAACAATACTCACGGTCAAGCCGATTTCTTACACAAAATGCTCAATCTCTACAGACAGGTAATGTAAACCCATTCTTGTAAAAGATAGTTATTACAGATCATCCACAATACCAATATCGTAACCGCATGTAATCGCTGATTCCAAACCCGTTACCTGAGGCGTATTGATCGCATTTCATCGACACCCTATATAAAATGGTTTGTAATGTAATAAAGCGTGATACACCCATGATCAATGACCAGAGAAGCGACACGTAATAGCCTGGTGCGAAAAGCTGTAACTGAGATCTTTGATGTTACTTAGTTTAAAGAAACTCGCCTCGTGAATTTATTTTACTAAATGGCCGTAAATACTTTATGGGAATATATTCTCAATGTGCGAGTCACCGTGACGCACATGCTTTCCTTGATCTTTTAAGTACACATCTGGGAATAAAACGAAATACGCTTAAAACAAGTTCAATTAACCAAAATCGAAAACTTGGCATCTCCATCTATATAATATTACGCTAAGGTATTTTTCACGCACACATTTAAAAAAGGAAGAGATATTAGCAAATATAGCAATTAGTGATTGATATGATGTCGCTAAGGTAAAATATTACTACTTTATTTGTTTAAAAATGAATTGTTTCAAAATAAAATTATATCGTCCCGTACAATTTGTTATGAATACATTTCAAAAAGGGATATTCGCTTTATTGATTTGAAGAATATTTAGCTGTCATTTTTTTACGGTAAAATGATAGAAAATATTAAAGTTAAAAGTAGAATTAAATTGCCCGAATTTTGAATAAATAGATAAAGGTGGAAATACTTGTTTTGTTAATCCAAAGTATATTCAACTGACAATTAGTTTTACTAGAGAGAAAGGATATTTTTTCAAAGAAGAATATATATATATATATATATATATATATATATATATATATATATACATATATACAGACAGATAGAGAGAGAGAGAGAGAGAGAGAGAGAGAGAATAATAGTTGCATAATAGTAAGGGGATAACGTAACTAAATATATGACATGAATAAAAAAGAAAAAGAAAACTTTAAAATTAGAAAAGACTAGCTTTTTTACATGGCGTTGCCAGATAGTGTTTTTAATTACATTCATTTTTTTTGGGGGGGGGGGCGAGGGTTTTTTTTTCAAACTGTGCTGTTTTTCCCCTACAATATTTTTGTTCTTTTTGTTTTATCCAAAACGTAACTCTAAATCGGAGTAATATCTTATTTTCGATGTCGTCCATATAAAAATAATTTCGATAATGTCAAAGTTTTTATCTTAAAGTAATTAAATCGAATTTCAGAATATACTGTAAATATTTTCAAAAATAACTGACGAACCTCAATCAAATATTGATTTTGTATGAGGAAAGCTATCGATGACAAAAATCGAGAAATAGACTTAGTATAATTTACTAATTAGATATGAAAATAATAATATAGGGTTTAGGTTTGAGAGCAGGAGTATACGTTGGTTCTCATTGATTACTAGGCAACGCCGGTTTGACCTTGTAGTAATTAATTAAAT
Source organism: Sepiola atlantica (assembly GCA_963556195.1). NCBI lineage: Eukaryota > Metazoa > Mollusca > Cephalopoda > Sepiida > Sepiolidae > Sepiola > Sepiola atlantica. Next base: position 167,607,554 of record OY744523.1, read on the forward strand.
CAGTGAGTTATACAACATGAAATTACGTCACCTATAATTATTATGCTAATGTCTTGTTGATGATATTTTTTTGTGATTTCATGTCCTGTAACTTTACAGAATTCTGACAATTCTCCTCATCTGAGTATTTGCAGTTTTCCCATCGTTTCAGCCAGTGTACTCTCCGGCC
>OY744523.1:167612722-167622722 GCA_963556195.1 Sepiola atlantica
GATATTGGAAGGAAAGGTACCGAACATTAATGGCCACATTCAAGCCCGAGACAATGAACGCCGCGGGAGGCACTGTATTGTTCCCTCGCTAAAAACTGGTGGGAAAATACGAACCATTTTTGAAACGAGCTTACCTGTACAGGGGTCACAACTCTTCAATGCCATGCCTAGGTGTATTCGGGATATAAAAAATGCTGCTGTGGAACAATTTAAGCGCTCTCTTGATGCCTACCTCGCTAATATCCCGGACCAACCCCAAATTGTCGGATACACGGCGTGCAGGCAAGCCGACACCAATTCTATCGTGCACATGCAAGCACATGCTGGTGCGGTTCCTTTGTCTCACAGGATCCTCACATCAGCCAGGGCGAGTTGAACAACCAGCAAGCCTGAACACGCCTGTTCGAAGCACCAGACAAAAAAAAAAAAAAAATATTCATTCTTCTCTGTTTATAAGCGAGATAAAAATACTTCACATTGTGAATAGAATAATTTAATAATAATTCAGTAAACGTTACGTTAAGTGATGTATCGATTCTGTTAATTTTAGGCTAAACGTAGGTTGTTTCCAGAGAGGCCAGTTTCAACGTTTCATCTAACGACTGAGATTATATTTCAACTAAATAGCATCTTATTTGAAATAATAAGATTGGGCGCTGTCATCAAGAAAGTACGTCTTGAAAAGCCAAGCACATTTGGTGGAAAGCAAATGGGAATTATGAAAGTATATTCGATATTTATTCGATGCCATGAATCATTAAAATCGATACTCTGAATCAATATGCATCCTATTAAATGATAATGTTGCATCATGCAAAAGGGTGTTGGAATACACTCGAAATACTTATTCCACAAACTCAACAGTGATATGTTGTGAAATCTAGGGAGAACGTAACGAAAGCCAATGTTAACATTGAATCTTCAAACAATTCTGAAGAATGGATTTGTGGAAGTTTAGAACACAGTGAAGACTCTAACAAGTAGTATTTTACGATTTTTAACTTTTGCTTACTTATGCATCCATTATGGATTCCGATGGCAGACCAAAACACAGGACGCCATCGCTTATCGAAATCAAATAAGCCTCGCTTATCGAAATATAATAAGCCTCGCTTATCGAAATCAAATAAGCCTCGCTTATCGAAATCAAATAAGCCTCGCTTATCGAAATCAAATAAGCCTCGCTTATCGAAATCAAATAGGCCTCGCTTATCGAAATCAAATAAGCCTCGCTTATCGAAATAAAATAAGCCTCGCTTATCGAAATCAAATAACCCTCGCTTATCGAAATCAAATAAGCCTCGCTTATCGAAATCAAATAAGCCTCGCTTATCGAAATCAAATAAGCCTCGCTTATCGAAATCAAATAAGCCTCGCACGTTTTTGGATTAGTTCACTGTATTTCCTTAAATCTATTTTATCTTTACACATTTTTCTTCACAACACAACACAAATATTAGTTTTAATAGATTAAGTATCGACTTTTTTAAATAATCAGTAATTAAAATAATCCTAGCCTTGAATTTCATATGCGACCAAACATAACCGGATACATTCCATTAACTAACCTTATTATGCGTAAACTACTGATTATCATATCGAATATTGTTACAGTAGTCATTTTAGTTGTGTGTCTGACAGTTTGTTTCATGTAAAAAATCAAAAGTACGGATTCACAGAAGCATCATTATTTTTCTCTGCATTCACTTTTCGTTTATTAATTATAGTAAAAGTTTCATCGTTTTTACATATCTTTATTTCCTGCTACACATTTATGTTTTGCTGCTTCTGATAAATTACGCCAATTCATCCATATGTCAGCTACAGCGACGAATAGATCAGTTTCCTTTGTTTTACTTGTCTTGTGTATTCATCAGCGTTCAAAGAAAATACCAACCATAACAAAAATATCCGCTGCGTTTAAACATATTTTTCTACTCAAATCAACTATTATTAATTTACCTTGTTCATAGTTGCAGGCTTGCCGATTTGTCGGTCATAACGATAATGTTACGGTGCATTTGTTTAGTATCAAGTAAAAATATATCAACAGCGATCTGTTTTTTCAAATCATGATTATTATTTGTTATGTTTCTCGGACAACTCCACATAATGTTCATACCAGCGGGACTTTAAAAATCTATATATTTCGAAGATGTAGTTCCCTAAAAAACTTTTATTTTATTCTATTAAATAAATTTTAAAATAGAGAAAAAGATGTGAACGTGGCCTCTGTTTATGGAAAACAAAACCTGCTTGTGAATGGAACTTTGTTGCATGGTGTACTTTTCTCAGTTGACACCGTATAAAACGTAGCAACGTGTTTGCCATTAGATCTTTATCACGTAGTAAACATTTTTCTTAACAACACTTTTTAAATGATGATCTCAATAACAATACGGTCGCCACTATAACTTCGTTACGTAGTATACTTTTCTCTAACCAATCCAGTTTTATCATTGATCTCTATCGCTTAATTATCTCAGGCTTTCGAGTGCTTAAACGCTCTTGTCGATTTCTATACAACCCGTTGTTTATGCATGGCAAGGCACGCTCGTCACGTCTAGTCGATACGCATCGATACTCTCGTTCCGGCGTGCACTTGTTCTTTCTTACACCCATGTTCTACATGACAGGCAGAAACAGGCTGTTTTTTTAGCGGAGATAATGTAAGTCAATACTATTTTCACCACTCGATACAAGTTCTTGCTCATTACGTTTGCCACTTTAATTATGTTTTTACATATAACCTTCGTATCCTCCCATCATTAGCAATTTATATTTCAGATTTAGACATCGTATGAAATTACACGTAAATCTTAACGCAATATTTTAACTTTTCGTATAGATGTAAAACAACCATTCATATATCCTCATGGTATAAATTGTTGACGAAATAAAGCCGTCGTGACAGAACTAAACTACTTCCTACTTAGGAACTAGTTCAGTTCTGTTACGCCAGCAGTTATGTTATATCTGCAGTAAGAATGTTTTTTTCTCCGTCTCCCATCTTCTTTCTCTATCTCTCTCTCTCTCTCTCTCTTTCTGTCTCTTCAATACCTAAAAGTTAGGTTTTTATTGTTAATGTTCACTTACGGCGCATACTTTGATTGGCTAATCATACCGTTTTGTTGTCTGATACTTTTTTCAGTTGCAGACACGTAGGAGGAGCCACCAGTCAATCCAGAATATAGGAGATTGGTTCATAAACGGTACTAGAACGCCTTTAAATTTTATCAGGTGGACTTATTATCCGAAATGAGGCGTAAGTATTTAATGTGTAAACCTGCATTTAGCCACCTGCGTTAGTGTAAACTATAATTTTTACATAATCTCACACTATTAGTGTAAACTATAAATTTTACATAATCTCACACTATTAGTGTAAACTATAATTTTTACATAATCTCACACTATTAGTGTAAACTATAAATTTTACATAATCTCACACTATTAGTGTAAACTATAAATTTTACATAATCTCACACTATTAGTGTGGCCTTTAAATTGTTATTCTAAATGAAAATGGCTTTTCGAAAAGTATTGTTTTGATAATTGAACCTAAGTAATTCAAAACTCTAAAGTATGTCTCTTCTTTACGAGAATATCACCTTTCGTTCTTAGCAACAAACTCACACTAAGAATCAGCAGTTTGAAATTACAAAACTTGAAATGATATATGTCTATACTTATCAATCGAATGTGTCTTAAACAGTATTTTTTTAAATACATTACTTCTCTAATTAATCCCACTTATTACCCAATTCATATCGCTATTCAAGATTTACAATTAATAAGCATGTCTATAAATGTTTTGGGCACCATTATAAAACCTCATCGTGTTACGTATGTTTTCAAAATATCTATATCTCTTGATATGATTTAGCGTAACCCATCATGGCCTTTATTATCTCCCAATAAAGTCTATACTTTATAGCAATATCATCACCATTTGTTAGTTGTACATCATACTAAACCTAAATATTATGTCCGAAAAACCTAATCAATTCTTACATATAAAGTTATCTTGCCGGATTTTAAAAGTACAACGCACATAGTATTTACGCTGACAAATCAAACTTTGCTTATGTCTAACCAAGTGTTATGTGTTATTGTTGTACCGTATTATAGACAATAAAATAATGTACATCGGTTAATTTATTTTAAAAGATTATTTACTCCAGGCCAGACGATAAGAAATATGATATATTTTTAATAATCACCTAAAGATAAAAATCGGCAAGGAGGATAACTCATGTTAATTTGAACAATATAATGGGAGTTGTCTACCTATATTTTTAAAATCCTGCAAACAAATGAAACTTAATCATTTAAATGATATCTTTGAATCCCGGGCAACGTGTGGTAGGAACAGTTAGTACGAGAACAATATAAACAGACTTGGTGAATAGCTGTCACATTTGTGCCTGTCGCATGTTTCTAAACGTGATATAAAAAAAAACCGTCAACTGAAAGCAATGCCAGCTTTAAGTGTCTCACGCATGTGCACGCAACATCCGGTTTTGTTCTACTGCGCGTCCGTTGCATTACTTCCGTCCGACGAGAGATAACATATCCACCGTAGTTTCTTGCGTGTTGTATTACTTGAACATAACTTGTAATGCCTTGTATACCATTATATCTACTCAAAAACGTGATTCTTATTATTACAAACTCCAAAGCTCGCTTATTTTCTTGGGGATAATTGTTGAAAAAATAATTATTTCGTTAAATACTACAAAGCTTGGGACATTGATACGCGTGCGATAAATCTTTATATATATTGCTCTTGATGAAGTTTGAGATAAGAAATGATATACATACGACATGTAAACAACCAGAAAAGCTTGTTTAAATGTTCTAATGGGTGTCTGATAATTTGATTTATTAATATAGTAATTATTATTTTTATTGTGTTTCTTTGAGTTTCTCCATTTTTAAATATCTCCTCCATTCAACATTTCAAGAAAATTGCACTCAACATTTGCATTATTAATACAAAATCAATATGCAGACCGGATGCTGTTTAGTGCCATCAGCAGGTGCCAGCAGGTGGCAGCACGACTTGATAATAATATACGATCTGCAACAGAATCCTTTTTTTAAAGAGGGTAATACATTTTGAATAGAATAAATTAAGATGATGATATTATTCTAAAATACGCATTATGGAACGAAAAGGCGGTGCATACTCTTAAAGATTCCAATCCAATTTAGATTTATTTTTCGAAAGTTCTGCACTCAAATAAGCCACATTTCTTAACGAAATTCGAACAGTCTAACTTTTCAAATACTATTTTGCTATGCATAGTATCGTTTTCTTAGTATTAGTGTCTATTGTTGTTCTAGTATACATTAGTTACCGACGGTAGATTACATGCTATAATAGCATAGGTTACATTCAGTTTATAAGTCACTCGCTCTATTAGTACCGATTTATTCGATGAAATAAATCATATGAATAATGATAGAGCTACTTATCAAATAGAGTTATTATTTCTGCCAGAATATATGAGAAACGAACCTATACTAAGTGAATTCCTAGAGGAGGGGGAGGTAATCCATGGGTTCATAAAAACATAACAGTTGTTACACTATCCTGACAGGAGGAGTACATACCCGGGAGAGTTGTAGTTTTTCAATAGAACATATACTACACTACACCTCAAAAGATGTGGTATTGTCTGGGGGGATGGTATCGTGACAACATAACATATACTACACAAGACACAACAACTAATACAGCATTACCCCAGAAGAGGTGAAGTTAATACCTGGGATAATTGTATCATAACCGCAAAAATATACTACTCTTGTCCACCAAAAAGGGGGGAGGTCATGCTTAAAAGGATGGTATGACAAAATAACATATACTACCCTCGCCTTAAATTAAACATTTACAGATAGTAATAGTATTGTTTCGGCTCCAGATATTGAAGTAATATTATAGTTCTAGCTTCTAAAATACATATCTGAAATGTGCATAAGTAAAAGACAACGTACATATATTCGTAATAGTTTTACGCATCGTAAACTGTTATAACTATTATAACTGTTATAACTATTATAACTATTATAACTGTTATAACTATTATAACTGTTATAACTAGTATAACTATTATAACTGTTATAACTATTATATATGGAACAAACGATGTTTTTTCTGACAATTTCTGTAGTTTTAACAAATTTCATTTTTATTGGTTGTTTAGCGATTTTTTTAGTAATTCACACTGAGATCTACGAAAAAGAAAATAAGTTTGTCTAGTATTATACGTGCCAACAAGCGAACAAAATTAGATTGATAACATGAAGATGAAATTGATGACTCAAAATGATGAAGGAGGGAAGTGTAAAATCAGCGATAGAACATGAATATATGTAATTTTGAAGAGTGTAGACATATAATCAACAACACATGGCGAATAATCTGCTCTCGGCTTGACGTTTATCAGACCATAAACGCAACGTTAGAAACTGTCAATCAGTAATATTGTACTTTGCTGCTATGCTTCCTCTTTCTAAGAACACACACGCATACATGTATATATATATATATATATATATATATATATATATATATATATGTATATATATATATATATATATATATATATATATATAAATATATTACTTATTTATTAAAAGTTCACTAAAAAAGTTTACGTCCAGCTATCAAATAGATTTAGTTTTACACGTGTAAAAAAAGTGAGAAGCTGAATATTCCTCATGCGATAAAATAAGGGGTAATGTTTGTATTTTAGAAGGAATCGTTCCAGCTAAATTCAAGAGAGAACAGTTTATACTAAGTAAATGTACGATCGTTTCAAAGCTTAATTTCATTGAACAGAAAGATAGGTTTGTATTTCTTGTATTGTTATATACGAGATTTGAATTAAATGAATTTTGAAACGGTAATAAATTTATCTGGTATAAATATTTCTTCCTTTGATTTAGCTTAAATATTACTTCATACTGCATCTTCCTTGTATATTTAAAAACTTATATTCAACTCAAACAAAGCACATTGCTACTGAGACGTTAGGGGCTATTGTGAATATGGGGCCAAGGAAGTAGGAGCATATAAAGTGGGGAGTTATGCAGGGAGATGCGTTGGGACATTACATTACATTGCACATTAGATTATGTTGGTATAGTCGAAGAAAACAGGAGGGTATTTACAAAGGCAAGCAGTCTTAAGAAATAAGCTATTAAAGTATAAAGCTTTCTCGAATCTGGGGGCCATCTTCAGTGAAGGGGTGGGAGTTTGATAATTTTGGGGTTAGTCGGGGCTATTTACGCTGAGGGGGCACAAGTGCAGCCAGTTTGTCGGATGACATTACATTGAAATACTTGTAAAACAAGCACAGGAATGCAACATTGCGATGATGGGGAAGTGGATCGAGCTTGGTAAACAGTTTTGTACTTATTGGATTATGGGCTTTTTTACCTTGTCTAAGAAGGAGTGAGTAGTAATTTAGTCACCAGCGCAGATGTAGCAACAATACTCCATACACTGGTGAATCGTGGCCGTGCAGAGATATAGGATATTGGTAGATATGAAAAGTGTTCTAGCTCGATAGAGGGAGCCAACGTTCTTTTCAGCAGATTCACAATACTTCTATGCATTTGTTTTAATTCATTTTACCTGCGAATGTTAAGCAAATAAGGGTTGAATGTTTGACCCTCGGGTGAAGTGATTTTTTGTGAAGTAGCCCAGCCTAGTCATTGTAAACTAAGTGACAAAACGTGTCTCCAAGTTGCCTGGATAACGAGAAATAGAAATGGCGGGACGGCGTTCATTTTCCTAGTCAGAAAACAAGGTCAAGTACTGTGTGACTGTGAAGTTTCCATGTGAATATACAGCTACGATTGGCTAATAGACAATGTAAGAATCCAAAGATGGGCGATAGACAAATCCTCTCTTCTTCTGCTATTGTAAGTAGTTGGTGTAGATTGGTCCAAGTTTGTTTGTTCATCTAAATCACTTCGATCTTTTCAAAAGTCAACAGGAGTTATTTTGTATTTGTTGCTGTATTTCAAATATTGATTTTCTTTTTTTTGCTTTTGTTTTGTGTTCTGTTGGAACTGGGTTCGTAATTTTATTATTCATTTATCTTAGTGTAAAATTTAATGACACTTTGTATGTCAACACTATACACCAAATAAATAAAACTAGCCATGAAATCAATACCCCATTCCACATCTTATCAAGGGAGGCGCGATAGCGCTCTATCCCTTAATAGACTTCAAAATCGACCTATGCTAGAAATCTAATTTCTTTGATCAGTCATAACTCAAAAACCAATAAACCAAATTAGTTAAAACTTTGCACAAAATTTTCATTTGATAGGTTCTATAAGTGTGTAGAATTTCAGCATCATTAGTCAAGGCAACCCAGATATCCAGAAAGGTCAGGAGTGATGTTGTGTTATCCGTGTGTACGTACGTACGTGTGTGCCACCCTGTATCTCATCAACTATTTGATGGATTCAGCTGATTTTTGCAGAGATAGAGGTTCTAGGGTCTAGTAAATGACATCTTAATTTCAGTTGACCATATACCTTAGTTTTCCAGAAAATTTTTAAAAAAATTAAAAATTACCATTGTCTTGAGGCATAGCCTTTACAAAAGTAGTGACATTCCATGATAAATGCCAGTATAGTGAAATCCTATGCCTTAATAGGGTTAAGAGTAAAATTCATATACACTAAATGTACAAAAGCAAGGAAATTCCCAAATGTTTACACTTTTATTGTCATTATGACTACATATCAACCAAACCATTTCATTATCACATCACTACAGTATAAATCTCTATGCATGAGTAGATGAAGTGTGTGAGGTGCGCTGAAGAAAAATTCCTACAAGTAAAATACATAGCCCTGTTGTGCTCGCATACCCTTAATGACAATAAAAGTGTAAAAATTTGGGAATTTCCTTTCTTTTGTACATTTAGTGTATATGAATTTTCATCTTAACCTTTAATAAGGTTAAGATGAAAATTCATATGATTTCAGTATACTGGCATTTATCATGGAATATATAATAAAGTTAGTTTTGCCTCCTACATTGTTGCTCAATAGCTTTATTAGTACTAACTGCATACAAAAGTATGTTTCGTTAATGTTCTGATTTATTACAGATGTGACACTATGGATGCTGCAAAGGTCGGGGCCCGGTCAGGAATAGGAAATGACTCATGAACGCACACAAAAGAAAAGACAGGATAGGAAGTGACTAATCGACAGAGACAAAAGAAATTTGGGAGTGGTCAATTTCCATTGTTCAAGACAGGTCACCAAGAAAAGAATACTGGACACTTTTAGGAGTGACAGTGTTTTACGACACCTGACTACAGTAAGGTATGTTAGTTTTACGACAGTTGACGACAGTAAAGTTTATGGCAGAAGTTGACGAGTGTAGTTTTTGGAGAGAAGCTGAGCAGTTAGAATCGAACTTCCCGAGAGTTAGGATCGAGACTCCCGAGAGAGCAGATCGGACCGGGAAAACGATGAGATGAGCTGACGACTTGAGCAACGACAATGGGGGTCTCGACAGGACGGTGTCACACACACTCATAGTTCAAACTAAGTTATACACAACGTATATGTGTTTGTGTTCTTTATCGTGAGTGGTGTTTCTTTTTTATTTAACTTGTGGACCAGTGCTGTGCCCTCGACGATTCGTCAGTGGATAGACGACACGGCTGGACGATGAAGACAAAGAAGAAGGCCACGGAAACACAACGTTGGGGTTTACGATCGTCGAGTGGGGCAACACGTGGTTCTACAATTGGTTGCCAGTGACCAGGCATGAGCCTAAGAAGACAACAGGAGGGTAGAGAACGCAAGGAAAACCAGAGAAAGGGCAAACGCAAGAGCTCACATGAAAAAAGGACGAAATAAAATAGACACAAAAATTTTCGACAATTGGCGCCGATGACCTGAGTCGACCCTTACCAGAAAAGAAAGACAGAAAGAGGCATATAAGAGAGTAA
>OY744523.1:167627722-167680222 GCA_963556195.1 Sepiola atlantica
GGGGAGAGAAAGAGAGATAGAGAAAAAAGAAAAAGGGAGAGAAAAAGATGGAGAAAAAAGAAAAAGGGAGTAAGAGAGAGAGAGAAAAAAAGAACAAGGGAGAGAAAGAGAGAGAGAGAAAAAAGAAAAAGGGAGAGAAAGAGAGAAAGAGAGCAAACTGCATTTGAAATATGCTATGTTAGTAACAAGAATTGTTTCAGCTGAATGCGTGTCAATTTAACTTCTTTCATAAAAATATTAAAAGGTTATTTAGAGAAATGGTGGGGGAGAGGCGGTATGTGCAAGTTGCAGCTGTTTCGTTCTGGTAATTTCACCGACACGAGAAAATGTCAGCTTGACTTTAGGTCTTACAAGCTGAAGTACCCGTATCCTCATTTCCATCAGCTGCTTAAAGATGAACGTGTCGTATCTGTTCCGATGGATACTACACCATATAGACCGGTTTCGTCTTGGCCTTCGGGGCTTGATTCCGCCGGTCTGTGGGTTTGTCCTGTGCAGTTCTAGGAAGTCCACCCTCCCAGGCTTTGCCTTCTCACCCTTTGAGAAGGGGGTTAGTGTATTGCTAATCGCCTGATGCGCCTCTACCAGGGAATGCCGACGGGGCTTCACAGGCATTTTTTGACAGTCATAAGTGCTCTTCCTCTTGAGTTCTGACTTATCAAATCATACTTTCCGACCTTGTGTCACATTTTACTGCTGTGGGGGGTAGATAAATACCGCTTTATATCCAGATGGTTGACCTGTCAAAACAATGATGCCTGTTTTATAAACGCCATTATGTCAGAATGATATTTTCAATTTGCCAATCGCTCGTATTTAGATTGCTCCATCTTAGGTTTACTTTCACTCTATCTGTGATGGGATTTCCCTGTTTCCTTCCTTTCCCCTTACAAATTTGAGAATATATCCGTTGCTTTATCTCATAAACTACTTCCTATCCAATATTATGCGGTTTTCAAATATCCGTCATAGATGATAGGACACACGGTTTACAACCATGGCAAGCAACTCCCGGGAATTGCATCTATAACTTTAAATAGTTTTAGTCATATCCACATATCGGCTTTGAACGTTGCCATACTTACAAGAAAACTCGATGCAAGGCAAGAAAGGTAACATTCCAGTCATTGTGCTTAAGAAGCTGCTACCGAATCTGTTTCTTATTCTAACCAAATTATACAATCGTCGCTTAAAGGAGAAACCCTTCCTATCTTTTCTGAGTAACCTTGTTGATCTACCCGGTATTTAAAAATAAACACTGGTGACCAGTTCTTTGAATCGCTGTACAGGCCGATCAATCTCATAGGCGGCATATGTTCGCTGCCTGAATCTGTATTAAACTAAGCAAGTGTTAACCGCTTCAGAAATTACAATCTAAGCGACAGGCAATATGGATTCCGTCCTGCCAGGTCGACTGCTTATGTGCAAATTGTAATATCGCATATGATCAGCAAATCTTTTGACAGGGTCTTTATTTCTAGAGCAATAGCTCTGGAAATATCAAAAGTGTGCAATAGAGTCTACCACAATGGGTCATTCCAGCTATGGAATATCTGACAATGTCTGGCCACCATTGAATTCTTAACTCGAGAATAGATGTATAAAAGTAATTATTGATGGACAGAGTTAAAAGCACATAGAATAAACGCCTGATCTGATAAATTATATCCAGAGAACATTCGTTGACATCTACACTCACGACCTAACTGTCTATGGCAGCACTTGAAAGACCACTGACGATCAAAAACTCGCTGAACCCTTTTATTCCAACATGGAGCATGTCGTGCAGTAGATAAAAAGCCTTGTTATCTTTAGTAATTCTAAAGTGTCTCTCCTTTCACCACCAACTCTCGGATCCACGTTTTGCCCCAATCAAAAAGAACATCTTTTCATCTCTTTGAATAAGCATATAGTTAGAATAAGCTTTTAGGACTTATTTTCACCTCAGCTCAAAACTGGAAGACCTATATCGAGTCCGTAGCTTAGGTCGTTGGATCATTCTACGGCTCAAAACAATACTGGACTCCATATGCAATTCTCTACCTAAATAAGTCATATATTTCCAGAGATAGAAATTCTTCTGCCACATCTGGGGATGGGCCAAACAGAGAACGCTTTCTCAATCTTGTGGAGGATAACCCACTTCATTCCTACAACCCTTTTTTCACAGAAGAGACGTTGCTTTCTCTACTCTGTCGTTATTTCCATGGAAAATGTTCGACTGGGCATATGAAAGAAAACGCTCTAAAATGCGGAGACCAAACAAATCATATAACTAGGTTGCACTGATCAACGAGAATTTAAATAGAATTGCACTGGGTTCAAACACAAAACAAAGTATGGATGCCATATATTAAGATGAGCGCAAGTAGGCTCTGGACTACTTCAATACTGTTTAATGATATATATGAAAAATGAAATAATAATCTGACTGACGCCGAACAACAACGCAATGGTTTGCACATGGGGAAGTGGTATTCGCGAATCATAGAGGATGGAAAGACTGCTGAGAAATGTATCGATAATATGTTAATAAAATCTGAAGACATTATTGTTTCTTTTATTCTAGGGAAAACAACATGCCGTTGTCAGCGATAAATCACTGATAATTGGTTAGTCTGATAACAGGAAGTGGGTCACAATAATCATCGAATTGACATGATTACACGTAGAGGTAGACTTGCTGTCCCTCAGATTTCTTATAAATCCACCGAATCTTTTCAGTAGCGACTATTGTTTAAACTGAAATGGAGTTATAATAACTGGTATATTCAGAAAAATAGAAGCCTTCGGAAACAAACGCATATAATACAATAAGAATAACCAATCACATATAAATTAAATGAAACAAGCCGCGCGTGCGTGGCCCCCCTCTGTATGTGACTCGATGTGGCAAGTGTAAAATGCAATACATTTGGGCAATTTGGGGCATTTTTGACCCCCGTTTTGACCCTCTGGGGGCGCGAACCATAATTTTTCTGAGGTCAAGGATGCTCATTGTATATCAAGAACAATTGTTTGTACATTTTGGTCAAGTTTCAGAAAAATTGAATGGAGGGATCAAACGTACTGGGAGAAAAGGGTAATTTTTGCCATTTTGGGGGCTTTTGACCTCCTGGGGGCGCGAACAAGATTTTTTCCAATGACAGCAATACGTATTTTCTATTAGGAACATTTGCCTCCACATTTTGGCCAAGTTTCAGAGAAATTGCTTGGATGGATGAAAAGTTATGGGGCAAAACATGTTATTTTTTTGCCATTTCGGGGACTTTTGACCCCCTGAGGGGGCTAACCAAATTTTTTTTTTGAATCCGAGAATGTCACTTTGTAACCTTACCAAAGTTACAATTTCATGCAAAATATCAGAGAAATTTAATGGATGGTTGCAGAGAAAAATCCGGACGGACGGACGGACATGCCTCAAAACATAAGTCCCCCGATTTTATAAATCGGGGGACGAATAACTACAACACTATAAAGCGACACACTTTTCAAGAAATCTATTATATATAAAAACGAAACCAGGAGAACTGAAACTACCGAAATGTCGAGTCTGAATATATGTCAGTAATTCATTAACATTTGATTAATTTTCTCTAAAATGATAAATATTTTAAATACAGTGGTATCACTCTCGCTTTAACCTCTTAACTGATTATAGTTTTTCGTTTTGCTTAATTTATTTATTTCCCATTAAATCAACGAAATCCACTCATAATTCCGACAAACCCATAGCTGTTATTTGCCGGAAAGTGACACGTGTTAAGTTTGATAGGGAATATATTTAGTAGTCAGTTAAAGCAGTTGATAGGGTGCAATTCTCAAGAGATGATCGTACGGAACAATCTTTCCACATTGTCATCTGGATGAGATGATCGATCGTGTAAAGTATTGTGAAAGTATAATTGAAACAATCGGTCAGTAATTGTTGCGTGAAAAATATTGCGAATCTGTATAATAAATGTGTCCGCACTTATGTTTGTAATTCTGAAGAACGGATAGCAGGATAGCCAACTAGTCATTGTTAAGGGGAGTCAAAATCGGACCAATCAGATGATGACGTGAGCGTGACTCCGAATAGTTTGCAAACAATATATTATAAAAACAATGATATTACGCATTAGTATTTTTGAGATGAGGATTGACAAGTTGTATTATTTCGATCATTCGGACTACAAGTCTCATCTTGGTTAAGTCACATATGTTCGGCGGATGTAATTTCCTACCTACTCTAGGTTCATCTTTTCGACAGGATTAACTTCTAGTCGAATTTCGAAATCATTATATCGACCCCAGAGAGGGGGACGGACATTCTAAACATGATTTTATTTTATTTTCGAAGTAATATATTCTAATTTCGTTCAGGTTCCAAAGTTCGACGGCAATATTCCCAAGAAAAATTAGAAATTCTCCAAGTTTAATAAGATGCAGCTGAAGTAAAGTGGAGGTTCCATCGGAAATAACGTTGTGAATATACCAAGTGAGATAAGAATAGTAGTGTTTAATGATCTACGGAATTAAAAAAACAATTATTAATTAATACAAATACAATACATTTTGTATTAACATAACGGTAAGTACCTGCTAAAAGACAGTAGGATATCCATGATAAAAAAACCGGACTATAACTTCCGTTCAACATTTATTTTTACGATCATTAGAAAGTGTTGTTTTTTGTTTTTAATATATTGTTCTAAAGATGAACCTTTCAACTTTGGCCTCACATGACGACCTGTTCACGTCCGGTGATCGCAGCTTTTATCAGATTCTTCTACTTGCGAATATTTCCTCTGGGAATTCTTGAATGTTAGTAAGCAAAAGTTTTAAAAAACTATCAGACAGGACGATTATATCTAACAAGATATGGTAGAAACATAATAAAATGACTAGATAGGGCTTTCAGGTAAACATTTCTTTTAGAAGTCAGGTTACTATTATATTCCAATAACCATGTTTTTATTTTATTATTTTTATTTTTATTTTTTCACATTTCCAAAAAACATAACATTTCTCTACTCTGTCGTTATTTCCGTGGTAACTGTTCGACTGGGCCCCGTTCTTTGATTCCTCCTTGGTAGAGATTTATAGCAAGAACTCGTCTTTCGAGCCAGGAAATTCCTTTCCGGCTATATATCTATATATATATATATATATATATATATATATATATATATATATATATATATATATATATATATATATGTGTGTGTGTGTGTGTGTGTGTGTGTGTGTGTGGCGTTTGTCGCGTTTTGCGTTCGAATTTCTTCGTATATGTATTTTAATAGACATATTGATAAATAAAAAAATGCACACAACCGAATATTAAATATAGGCATACAATCAAAGTGAGACCTGGTATTGACATTACAATTAACTGTAAGTATAAATGTCCATTAAAGTACTTTTGAACTCTCATAATACTTTAAAATGAGGTATTTAAACATCATTTCATAACAAATAAAATAAAATAAATAAATAAATAAATATTTAATAGCTCTCTTCGGTATGTTGAATCATGTCTAGGTAACTATAAACTACTTTCGTTGTAAGTGACAAATTTCCCCCCTCTTAGTTTTGCCTTTAATAGAAACTTACTACTTAAGTGAAGAATTCTGGGTAATTACTTATCTTAGTATTGATTTAAACGATTTTTAATAAATACAAAACATCTTCCACAAAAACACCGAAGTATAACAATCTTAATAGTTGCTTGAATAGATGACTGGGTTTATGAAACTGGATCTAAACTGTTGAACGTAAAAGAGACCAGCTCCATTGTTAGCTTCGTATCTAAATGACCTAAATAGACATCTGAAGACTAATTGATTTAACTTTAGAAAGTAAAAAAATTATCCTCAAGTGAATTAAAATTTTTATAAATAAATTATAGAACTTATATTTATTTTAAGAAATATTACTGAATAAAAATAAAAAAAAATGTGCACATAATTTTTAGGATGCACTAGCTTTGAACGAAAAATTTAAAATGGCGAATTAGTGGGTTCCGCCAAGTGTGAGTTGGCGGTGTTCTTGTTTTTTTGTTTGGTTGCACCCAAAAAAGAACTACTGTATAGTGTAGGTTTTATCAAAGCACTTTAATCCAATAACTTTTTACTCTTTGTAGAATTTTTCTGATGATTTTGTAATGTTGCAGAGACGATATTGACATAAAAATTTTGTTTGGCACAAGACAAATGAAACGGACCGTAAAATATATCTCACAGATATGTAATGTTTTTTAAAATGTGAAAAAATAAAAATAAAATTAATAAAATAAAAACATGGTTATTGGAATATAATATGAATCTGACTTATATTTGCTCTGTTGTCACTAATTGAAAATCATTGCGCTGAATCTGTTAAGGAGAATGCAAAGTAAAAGGTCACTGACAGTATATGCTAATACATATATTGTCATTAATAATTATTATATATATATATATATTTATATATATATATATATATATATATATATATATATATTTGATTTGCATTGAATTTGATCCCTAATCATTAGACACAAATTTCACTATATTGAATAACTATATATATATATATATATATATATATATATATATATAGCGATCCACATATAGACTGTTTCGTTGTATCACAGCTCTTCAGTGCGGCTATACCAGCTAGTGCATCAAGCCGTGATCGAAACTAAACCGTCGAACTGAATTGTAATTACCTGAGAATATGTATATATATACAATATACTGAAGATATACAACAATAATAAACAAGATCCATTACATAATTTTGATTTTAGAAAATGTTCTAAACATAAGTCTTAAGGGGTCTCAACAAGATATTGAAATTCGTGGATTCTTACTTAATTGGTGTCTAATGACTATGGATCAAATTCAATGCAAATCCAATATATTTGAATTTTTAAATGGGACATTGTGCCCGTGTTATGCCGCCTGAAACTCTTTAAAACATTGAATATTGTCCACATTTCAGTTTCTTTACTGAAATGTGGAGAATATTCATCAGTGTCTAAAACATATTGTAATAATGTCATTTAAATTTGAGCTCTCAGAATTCTCACGAAAAGTTTCTATTTTTATTTGATCATCTTTGCATAAACATAATTAAACTAAATATATCAACCTAATGACCCATCCCCTCTGGCATTTGTGTTCCAAAATAAATAATTATGAGCTGATTAGTTTAGGAGTGAATACGGTACATACAAATATATAAACATATACTTAACTTTATATAGCGAGAGATCATAAAGATGCGGATTTTAATCGTCTATCGTTCTTTGCGGAATCATGCGCTGATGATAAACACCGTTATGTCTATCTGATTAAACGTACGTTTGATTTCAAAAGTGTTTGCTGACTCATTCTTTTTGTTTATCGTTCAACAGAGAGCGGAATGTGCAGCTTGATGGGAGATGTGGCGAAGTGCAACAGTAATACAAAGAACATGTCATTTAACACAAACGGCGATGCGCTAAGTGACAAGATCATTAGAAGACTAGTGTCAATCAACACAAAATAGGAGCGTGATGCATAATATAAATGCATTCAAATGTGAAATATATTACCTGTTTACTGTATTCCCTTGATGCAACTCCGATGATAACATTGTTACATTGTTAGTTTATACTGTTATTAAATTTAATTTAATTCTTAAAACTTCATCAGGAGACAAGTGCCGATAATGTAGGATTGTCATTTAATCGGTATAGAAAAGAACATACAATTTATTAACGGAAAAATATTTAATATTATCTCCCCCTTTCCCCCTCTCTCTATCAGTGATTCTCATTTTCTTACGATAAACGCATGTCTGTGTCTCTCTCGCTCTCCCTTTCTCTCTCTCCCGATCTTTTTTTCATACTTTCAACTAATATAACACTCGTTATCACACCCTTTCCCCTATGCCAATACACCTGCATTTCTAGGGGTATTAGCTTAATATCCTATCAATATCCTTACTGATCCGAAGATCTCATTTGTTTAATGTTTGTAAAAGATGATAACGTACTTACGAGCATGAAATCTGTTAGGCTATTATGATAGGCTATTATGATAGGCTATTATGATAGGCTATTATGTTAGGCTATTATGATAGGCTATTATGATAGGCTATTATGTTAGGCTATTATGATAGGCTATTATGTTAGGCTATTATGATAGGCTATTATGATAGGCTATTATGTTAGGCTATTATGATAGGCTATTATGTTAGGCTATTCTGTTAGGCTATTATGATATACATATGATATTTGACATGATGTTAAGTGCAACAATCGAACACTGAGATATTTCGCATTGATTTCATTTTTCGGCTATTAAATCATTATTTACGTGATTCTTCAAAATTATTACAAAATATTGGGATACAATAGGCGGCATGTGTAGTGGATGACATTTCTTCCGAGGCTGTTTGTATGCATGTCGGCTCTTCACTGCTACATTACAACCCGAGCGTGACGATTTGTTGTTGATGAATTTGACGGAAGATGAGAGATGTAATAACACAGATGCAAGGTGTTATACATACATACATACACACATACATACATACATACATACATACATACATACATACATACATACATACATACACACATATACATATATATATATATAAATATATGTGTGTATGTATATATATAAATATATATATATATATATTCATATATATATATACATATATATATGCATATATAAATATATATATATATATATAATTAACTTGTTACAAATATCCAGGGGGTATGAATCCGAAGGAAGTTGAAACCGGGTTTATGAGAGTGCTCAATGAAAATTCAGAGCAAAATATATATTTTTTGATTTTATTCCATTAATTGCGACAAAACAGGTTTTGTTTCATTGGCGCGAGTAGCTACCAACTCGTCGGGCGAAAGGAATTCAAACCATATATATATATATATATATATATATATATATACATATGTATAAATGCATACACATATATAGAGAGAGAACGAGAGAAAAGAAAGAGATGGGTTACACACACACACACACACACATATATATATATATATATATATATATATATATATATATATATATATATATATATATATATATATGGTACAGAAAAATTAGCCAGATAGTTAAGTCCTTCTGAGGTTGAAACCGACGGTACTAATGTTGTACTTATTTTCTGTACCAAAAAAATAATAAATATTGCGCTCCTAATTTTGATTGTCAATTACTCGAACACTCCGCTGGGATTTCTCCCACTATATTACCAATAAAGTTTTAGAATAAGTAAAGGACCCCTTCCGAAGCAAGCATGAGCCGTATTAGCCCTAAAGAACGTACCCTCATTTAGAAAACATTATTTTTGCTTAAAAACTCAAAACAATGTAAAAAAACAATACTTTAGTTTTTGTAAGTTTTAAGAAGTGTTTTTCGGCTAAAATTTGTTTTGTTTATTTCAAAAAATCTCGGAAGGGTCAGTCTACACACACATAAAGTTTGGTGAGTTTAACTTTTATTTTGTGGAAGTTATTCAAATTCAAGTTATTCAAATTTAAAGATAGGACCCTTATTTTTGCCCACCCTGTATATATATATTTGTGATTACTTCCTTTGCCTTCTTATTTTTTTATAGTTTAACCTACATAACACTTTGGTAGTATTTCCTTTTTTAAAATGTATCAGCCTATCCGGTAACGCGTGTTGCTGTGTTTTATGACCAACTTGTTGACGGGCGATCAGTTCAAAGAACGACTTTCTTCCCTCGCTATCTTCAAGTATTGGCGTCCCGCCGGCCTAAAGTCGTTTAGAAACGCCATTAAAAGGCCTCGTCCGGTAGGCAAGAACCTCTTTGGTAAATAATCGCTTTCGCAGAAAAGGATTGCTGTCGCTGTTCATGTTCGGTAGCTAGCGCAAACGAAGTCATCTGTCAATAGCCGGTACCTAGACCCTTGACCGCTGAAAGATGAGCGTACTCGCACATAGCTCCCAAAGCGTTGCCCCCGTTGACCCCCGGGGGAGCTGCTCAAATCATTTAAGAAGGCATTCAGCGGGTAATTAGCTTGGATAGAGTGCCGGAATGGCTGTATGCTCAAGGAGCATCGCCTAAAGTCGTTTCAAAGTAGAAGGGAGTTGGAGAGAATGGCTGAGGCTGAGGGTAATAGATCCAAACAGATAATTGAAAGAGTGAGACACGGGAACAAAGAGAGAGAGAGAGAGAGAGAGAGAGAGATTATCAGAGATAGATAGACAGACAGAGAGAGTAAGGGAGAGAAAAAGAAAGCGACTGTAGCAAAGAGATTGGGAGGAAGAGAAAATTGATAAAAGGGGTGTAGAGATTGGAAAGTTAAGGAAAGATGAACTAGAGACTGAAATAATGTTTCTTTCTCTTTATGTGTATGTGCTGTTATGTCTGTATGTTTGTCTGTGTGTGTATCTTTCTGCGTGCGTGTTGGTATGTTTATATGCTCATATAGTTTCTGTATATAATTTCTGCAAAAGCAGGTATGCGTATGCGTTGTTTGTTTGTGTGTATACTTTTTTGTATATGTGTGTGCATGTATTTCTTCTCAAGCGTTTGTGTATCAGTGTGCGTGTATGTCTGCTTGTCTGTCTGGTTTTATACGTGTATCCATGATTGCGTTGGACCATAAGTCGTGTAACTGTGATTCATTTCGAGTGTACGTGCGATTAATCTATTTTTAAGAGACGCATAATAACGAGAGAGAGAGCGAGATAGAGAGAGAGAGAGAGAGAGAGAGAGAGAGAGAAGCAGATATAGAGAGGGAACATAGCTAAGATACGGAGAGGGGGAGGACGAGAGTGGAATAAAGGAACATAAAAGGCGCCAAAATCATTAGATACTTGTTCTTCGATATTCAGTCAAGTGTGAACAAATGGCAGAATGTCCTCCTCTGATATTTTAAATAAGAGATATATACAGAAAGATAGATAGATTGAGAGAGAGTTGAAAATATGAAGTGACATATATATATATATATATATATATATATATATATATATATATATATATATATATATATATATATATATATATATATATATATATATATATATATATACAGTAACCCAGGTTAAGTATACATCCACGGGGTAGAAATTCAAAGGATTTCAACCGGGCTAATAAAAAGTTCTTGATTTCAAACAAAGTAATTTATTCATACAGACATGTACAAAATGTGCGACACTGACATGTCGATGTTATCGATCCACAGCTGTTAGAACTGAGATCTCATCAAGCGAAATTAAAATATGATCCTTACCTCAGATCATTTTTCATAAAAAAAATTAACTAAATCACAAAATCAAGGAATATTTTAACATGTATTTTGTGAGATTAAAATATATAGTAAAAAAGACAATGAAACAAACATCTTAAATATACGAATTTCTAAATATTCATGTAAATACGGCACACTCACGCTGACACCCTTGTTCCTTTTAGGTCACCTGAGTTAAGCGTTGTTGAGCGCTATCAGTAATAAAATGGGTAACGATTTGGGAATATCGGGAATCTCTCTGCTTATCTCAGAATTGTTTCCAGTTGTCTTCGAATGTTCCCTGTCACTAGACTAAAGCAATGTCGGTTCGGGAGATATGTGATTGCGAAATCCTGGCTTCACAATAGACTAAACAAAAACGCCTTCTGACAGGGTGTATCCATTGTCTCTTGAAACTAAACAGAGGTCTCTCCTCTTCCTCCTCCTCCTCCTCCTTTACAACCTCCTCCTCCTTTTCAAATCTCCTCCTCTTCCTCAATACATATAATGAATGCAGATACATATAGAGACATGGTGAGCCAAATAAGCGTATGTGAGAGAGAACGAGGAGAGGACAAGAAGGGCTAGATTCAGATCGAGATAGAAGTGAAAAGAGGTAAGTAAACTGAGAGCCATGTATTGAGAGCCATGTATATATATATATATATATATATATATATATATATATATATATATATATATATACATATACGCAGTGAGATAGAAAAGTGGAGGAGAGATATACACTTGAAGTAATGAACATTTACATTATTTCTAAAGTGGGACAGAGATAATAAAAACATAGTGAAAGCAAATATTGACGGAGATCAAAAGAAAAACTGACGAAGAAACAACGGGGGAATAAATATATTTGAAGAGGAGGCTATAAAAAATTGAAAAGAAAGGAATGAGTTATTTAGAACAATACCAGCCAATATAAAAGACAGACGTGCACACACACACACGCACACACACACACACACACACACACACACACACACACATATATATATATATATATATATATATATATATATATATATATTATATTAGTATTTCATTTGTCCACATAAAATTTTATAAAGAGATATCATTTTTTATGTATCAATTTTCAGTATTTACTTCAACAGTGCTCGATACGTAAGTAGAGCTAGGTAGTAAGCTATGAAAATATATTAATGGCAATTAAGCTATACAGAGGCTCCCGCGTTTCATCTCCGGGGGAATCTTCAGGCTAAAAATATATACATATATATATATATATATATATATATATATATATATATATATATATATATATATATATATAACGAGTACATACATATATATATAACGATTTAAATTATTTCCAGATCATATTCCTAACAAATACTATATATCAAGGTATTAAAGTTGTTTACAGCTTTTTAAAATCGATGTTAATTTCCATTCATTATATTTTCCTGTGTGTGTGTGTGTTTCTGTGTAATTTATGTGGTCTACTATGACTTTCAATATCTGATAACCTTTCATATAGTATCTATAATACGTCATTCACTGGTACGATGTTTTTCATGAGGTTTGTTTCTTAACTGACAATGTTTAAAAACAGCCGTTGGAATATCTATGTATATTAAACACGGCAGCACTTTTACCCCCCGGCACACCCCGGCACCCCCCGGCACACCCCGGCACACCCCGCCGCCAGCATTTTGGCTCACGTGACACAATCGCCGTCATTTATAAACAGAATAGTCTTCATTATGAACAGTTAGCATATATCCCCCCCCCCTCAATACACATTTTTTGTTGTTTATTATTTTGTTACCTTACGAGGATAGAACGAAGGTTGATGGATTTTCCCTTCTGAGTATATCCCCACTGAAAAAATAAATGTTTCAAATTCTTTAAACTCAGTGCTCTGAAAGTAATTGAACCAATTTTCAATTAAAATTTTTTTTAATACTGCACTTTGTTCCAAACGAAGAAGCTAAGAAATGTTGTTTATTTTTTCAGTGGGGATATACTCAGAAGGGAAAATCCATCAACCTTCGTTCTATTTCGTAAGGTAACAAAATAATAAACAAAAAAAATGTGTATTGTGGGGGGGGGGATATATAACGAGGACTATTCTCTTTTTATAAATGACGGCGATTGTGTCACGTGAGCCAAAATGCTGGCGGCGGGGGTGTGCCGGGGGGTGCCGGGGTGTGCCGGGGGGTGCCGGGGTGTGCCGGGGGGTAAAAGTGCCACCCTATTAAACATCTCCATCCTAATGAGCGTGCCTTTTACGGATTAGACAAACATTTTCTTGTGCTAATCAAGAGGCGTTTGTGAAAATATCACGTTATATTATTTAATAGTTGTCGCACTCGTCAAAGGAGTACATATTTTATCTTCCATATGTTATAGTATATATACATGAATGTTATATATATATATATATATATATATATATATATATATATATATATATATATATATATATATATATATATATATATATATAATGATGATAATAATAATAATCCAGGAAAAATATCAACAGGGTAGTAATCAAAAGAATTTAAACCGGATTTATAAAAAGTGCTCAATATTATCAATTTTATATATGATTATTTTTATTTACACAGACATGTACAAAATCTGCGACACTGGCATGTCCATGTTATCGATCAACAGTTATTATAAACCTTTCTAAATATGATCTAAAGTTAAGATCGGATTCTAACTCTACCTGATGTGATCTCAGTTCATATTAACTGTTGATCGATAACATCGACATGCTAGTGTCGCATATTTATATATATATATATATATATATATATATATATATATATATATATATAAAGGTTTGTATATTTTTCTCATTTGTTGACATATACAGGAATACAAATATGCTTTTCTCTCCTCTCTTTCTTTCTTTCGATCCCTCTAACCCTCTCTCTCTCTCTCTCTATACATATATATATATATATATATATATATATATATATATATATATATATTGAGAGAGAGAGAGGTTGAGAGAATGAGAGTCAGAGAGATAGAGAGAGAGGGGAGAGTTTTAAGTGTTCAGACATACAGTAACCAGCGCATAATGACTACAGGTGTCTAGCCTTGCGATCTTTCGGTCATGCTTTGTTAACACAATGCATCAAAACTTTGACCTAAATAAACTATGTTACTGATAGTAAGCACTCTCTCACATAAACAAATCTATTAATACAACTATATTTATAAATATCCAATACAATAACACTGTTGTGTTTCTCATTAAATATACTTATATATATATATATATATATATTCCTTTACGTGTGGCACTAATGAAGATAATTTAGTATATATTTACGTACACGTAAACATCAACAGCACCGCCCCAAAATCCAACCTCTCCCCAATGCGACAGTGGCAACAGATAGTGCCACAGCTATGGTCTATATATATTTTAAATGGTTGTACCCATTGATTTGGAATGCCATTAAATAACTATACAATTTATTACTAGAACAATTTGTGTGCTATTATTTCTTTTGGATTTATTAGAAAAGGGTTGGGATTTTTTCATGGAAATCGCTCCAGACAAGGACTAAAGCCATGTGATGTAAGGAGCTAAAATAAAATTCTACTTCAAGGTAAAAACAAACTTAGCCACCGGTAAGCGTTAGATTGATAGATTCCTACCTAGAAACAGCAATTATTTCCCTTTTGTCAGAAACATGGCTTATGTAATATGAGGACTAAAAGAAACAATAAAGGAATCGAGAGTTACGAGGCTGCCGAAATTAAACCCTTAAACCTAGCTCTAAGTGAAACTAACCTTCAATCCTCAATCTCCTCTCACCACTTTGACATGACTGACTACCTCCCACTCTACAGTAAAGACTCTGACAAACATATGCACAGGCTATGAGTGTAGTCTTCACTGCCATGTTACTGCTGGTAATAAGGATTCTGTATTTATCAAGGTTATAACCTTTTAGATTCCTTTAAGAACGATACAAATACAACAAACATTTGCAGCATAATTAGATGTGCGTATGTAAAAATAATGTTAAACACGTTTGTTTGTTGTTCATATAAGGTTACAATAAGCAGAACACTGGAAATTTCCATCAGAAATTACAATATTAAAGTAAGCAAAAGGTGTTAGGATATGACGGGAAGTTTGATAAATAGAGAAAGGTGTTTCTCTTTGGTAGGTGAGTTGATTGTATTCGAACATCTTTTGCGAACTCTGTCTTCGTCCCTCCCCCGCGAGACTCCGAAGCGAAGTGTATATAATATGTAATATTACAATACTATGACAGTGTCTTGTCCTTCGGGGCTTGACTAACGCCGGTCAATGGGTCTGTCCTGTGCAGTTCTAGGAGGTGAATCCTCCCAGGCTTTGCCTCCCCTCTTTTGGGAGGAGTAAGTGTATTGCTTACTGTCTGAGGCGCCCCTACCGGGGAATGCTGACGGGGCTGTCCAGGCAAATTTTAAACCCCACTTTCCCGACCCGACCTTGGGTCACATCTTACTTGTGGGAGTAAGATAAACACTGGCCTTGTGCCTAAGTACTGGGGAGGAGTAAATCAATACAATACTATGAAAGAATACAACATCAAAAAATCATGTCGGCATCGCGCAATTATTTTGTTAATGTTTTTTTTTTTTAATTTCTTCTTGATCTATTGAACCAAATGGATTTCTGCTGTTATGTGTTCACCACGACTCTGACGGCGACTTAACAACAAAGGAAAATAAATATAAAAGAGAGAAAATCTTCACTTCCCATTGGGTAAACTACTACAAACGTGTCAACGAAACATCATGAGTAAGCGACTTGAGCCGATAGGGTTCATCATCCGACATTAAAACACCTTATTAGGACCAGGTTACGTTAGTAACCTTACAATAATACTAATTGATGACACACATAGTCATTTAGAATTCGTTACTTTGTTTTACGGTAACGAATAACTGTTCTAAACTGTAAAGAAATGCGATTAACAGAAGAAAAGTTGTTATATTACCACATTCTGGAAAGAAAGTAAATTGGATTATAAATAATGAGCATTAATAAGAATAAAGTAAATAATTATAAAAATATATACTTATAATAATTTCAATTTAAAAAAGACGGCATTATCGATCTGTTTTTTTATTAAGTTCATGCTGCGATATAGTAAAGTAGACTTTTAGTTTAAATAGATTTATAAAATCGATGGAGATGACATAGTCTAATTACAAATAACTACACAGCGGGAGAGATCAGCGTTTGATGTGATCGTAGGGAAACAAATAAATACAGACATCTGAACACCCACCTTTGTGTCGCTTATAAGATTTATAGGGATGCTTATTAATAAATAGATGGGTTCCGTTACTTACAGCTCTGCAAATGTTGGCAATTCTGTGCCCGTATTTATCTACGCTAAAAGCCATTAAACATTACCCCAACACTAGAAAACCTTACAATAATATTGTGTTTCCAACAAGTTATCTTAAGACAATATTTTCTGTTTTTCCTTTTCATTTCCGTCGAAGTTAAGTGAAAAATCCCAAAACTGAAAACGATAAATTTTATAGTAATATTTATATTTCTGTGATCTGTTTTACATTCAACAGGCATAAAATAAACAGGATAATATTTAATGAGACTGGCATTTGAATTAGCATGTCAACCGCTCCTAAATCACCGCACGTCACCTCTTTGCCCTATTGTAGTTAAACACCACATACAATACTTAGCTCATATATCCGACTTTAAGCCATAGAAAATATTTCAAATACGTGATAGGGTTACGACCCTTATCCCCTCAGAATAGGCCTCTTGCGCTTGCCCACTCTTAGCCCACCGATCCATCCACTGCCGGAAACAACCCTGGAAGTCTTTTTGTGCATTATAGCTTGTTGACAGTATATGTTTCACATACCCGAGAGTGCTCGACTTTAATTTCTTAAAGGTGCATATTATAATATTTATAAATACATATTAAATTATCTATACCTACAGACGCTAGCGTTCCAAGCTTATTGCTCTCATCAGTGCAGGAATGTAGTAATTTCAGACGGCCAGGTTCACAAAGTCAGCCTAGAATATGCAAGAAGTCACCATATCCACTCAGCCACAGGAAACTGTCACGTAATTAAGGGAAATTGAAATCTATATTTACCTTAAAGCGGGCAGAGATAGAATACAATTGAGAGTGTTCGACGAACGTATTCGGAACTTTGCATTAGAGCTTTTTGACAGTCTATTTTAACATCCTCATGAGTGCCCGACTATATTAAGTTAGTTATACTTACTGAAACTAGCGTTTCAAGCTTATTGCTCTCATCAGTACAGGAATGTAGGGGTGCATACTTTTGACGATATCTATATGTGCCCCCCTTTCACTTTCAATATACAATAGATCAACCACCTGTAACGTTGCCTGTATAGGGAGTCTATAGTGACGAAATAGTAGCGAAACTCCTATTCCCAGATTTCCTGATATAGTATGGATTGAGTCCAGTTAAAAGCAGAACTAAAGATGACTTAAAACAATGCCGGGATGAGCAGAGGAAGACTGCTATTATTTCGTAGTATTTTCTTTATTCTAGGTTGCAAAATAAAAGCTTCAGAGTTTAGTCTACCCTAATATTTAACGAATAGCTGGAGAGAAGATTGATGGGTTTGTAGTACCTTGTTTACAACTCGGCACTCCTAACACAATTTAAAATAGACTTTTCGACAGCTTCTGCGCATGTGACAGAGACAGATATATATATATATATATATATATATATATATATATATATATATATATATATATATATATATATATATAAGTTCGTCTCTTTTTTCACGTATCTCTCTTTCCGCCGACTAATCAAGTGACATTTTTGACACTCACCAGTTACTTCGAAACTTGCCACCACGCTCGTTTTCAGGTTACTTAGCGACCCAAGACGACTATGTCTAATAGCGCCGCAACACTAGCTACAGATCTCAATCATACCCACAGGACTAGCATCATAATCCTTATCATCATCTTTATCATCATTTATTACAGAAGCTCTGTTCTTGTCCGCAACGTGAAAACTGATTCGACAACATCGGTAGCAGCAGCACTATACCCCCTTAGTGAATCAAGATGGCAGGCGACATACAAACACTACGAGAAGAAACATCATCATCATAATCAGCATCAGCATTAATTGCAACATACATATTCCTAACGATTAATTGAATCATATGACACAAGGAAATGGACGAATTTTTTGTAAACACGGGTTATTCTCATGTTGTTTTTGCTACATTTATGAGGATTTTAAAAATATTTACTTTCTTACTGTAGTCATGATACACGAAGAAACTTGGGCCATGTCCCTATTTACTTGCCTCTCAACAATAACAGAGTGAGACACAAGGTCGGTTTTTAATGTGTGGGGAAATCAAGCTCCACAAAAAGGGGCAATCTGGACTGGGACAAAGGTAAAAAATGGCCTCAGTCTCCCTCCTTCATTTGCCGAAGACAAAAATAAATAAAATAAAAAGTTTCATATTTAAGTTTTTTTAATTTTAGTTTTATGAATAAAAATAGTTCTTCATTCAAATTTTAATCAAATAGATTTTTTTCAAAATAACATACAAATTTATAAGACGCAAAAATGTAAGAATAAGTTTTATTTTAATTTCTCTGTTCGGAGATTACTTAGTATCACAGTGATTCATTTTATAAAACCCTCCACAATATTCGGATATCAAGTCTGTGTGCCATACTTAACATGTCGGCCATGTTGTTTGTTAAACTTACAGTTATTAATTTTATAAAACCCTTCACTAAAATCGGATATCAAGTCTGCGTGCTAATATGTCAGCCACGTTTATGTTTACAGTATAGAAATATACCCAGACTTATAATTTATGCTAAACATATTTGAAACCATAGAATCCAAAATCGGAGGTCAACTCCTGTCATATACAATGAATCCACTTCCTGATTTTAAGGAGGGAGTAGTCAATATATTACGAAATAATTGCGCTGGAAAATGTATTGACCTCCGTTTCCATAGATGCGTGTAAATTAGCACTTCCCTTTGAATGGTTCATTGATATTTAATCATATGCAATTTGTTAATTCGTTTTGTAATTTAATACAATATTGATAGGCTGTAAAACCCCACATAAACACTGATACAGTAACTTTCCCCATTGGTAAGATGACAATTAGTTTTCAGTAAGTCATTCAGGGCTGTTTTTTGTTTCGCCGTAATTTCCTTATTACAATGACAATCAATACTTAGTGTAACAGCAATTATAATATATGTCATGATACAACCCATTTCTTATTTGTGTCTTGGTCAAATATAGACTTAAAACAACGTCACAGAGTCGATCTCTCTCTCTCTCTCTCTCTCTCTCTCTCTCTATATATATATATATATATATATATATATATATATATATATATATATATATGTATATATATATGCGTGTGTGTGTGTTTACTTCAAGCGACTTCTGTATGCGATGTTATAAAAGGCGTTTACGAAGTCGCTTTTTTGAATCAAAATTAAAATATTTCCAAATAGTTTTCGAAACGATCGCACGCCTAATAATAATTGGTTTCGAATTATTAGAACAATGTTCAAATTTTATTGATCTCAACAAACTCCTGTTCTTTAATACCCGATTGTGTTTAAATTTCTGGTTCCGATAATATTTACATTTCTAAATATTTAATTATAGATTTGTCTCTTCTCGATTTTCAAAGTATAATATAAAAAAAACGTGTTATATTCGCATACATTTTTGAACACGCTAAAATAACACTTAGCGGGTCGTATATTACACGAGTAGATCTTTCGAGATATTTTTGTCTCAATTGTTTTCCTTGTAATTCATTGAACATCGTGAGACAACTGACGATCTTTTTACATTTATAAAAGAAAGCAAATTTGCATTAGTCCGTCGTTAGTTGACAAAATTCTATTTTATTTTGTCATAAACAATTGAAAATAGTCGGTGATTGGTATGTAAAAAAGAGGTTTACACAACCCGTACCCTATGTTAATAATACGTGTTTAAATGATAATGTTACTATTTAGAAAACTATATTCAACATCAGAAGGACGGGATGAGATGCTTTGTTACCTATTCTGTACTTACCTTCTATGAAAGAATGTTCATGTTTTTAACCTAATTATAACTATTTGTTTAGTTATTGCTACTGTAAATATAACATATATGTAGTAGATTTAGTTGGTTTACTCTAAACAGAAAAACAAGATAGAGAAAAAAATAGTTATACTACTAATAATAATAATGGAAAATTTGTAAATTATAACCCTTAGCTATATGACCCTTACATAATGGGAGTCTACTTTTTTAAATGATACGTGTGAACACTTTGAAAACTTGGCGGAAAGAAAAAAAACAATATAGTTAGAATTTAGAGTGGGGGATAAGTTTCGTATATAAATTTAACGAAAAGTGATCACCATTTCCGGGTCATTCTAACAGTTTAGGGATGTTCACTAAATCTTTTTACCATTAAAGTAAGTTCGACTGG
This sequence comes from Sepiola atlantica, assembly GCA_963556195.1. Classification (NCBI taxonomy): domain Eukaryota; kingdom Metazoa; phylum Mollusca; class Cephalopoda; order Sepiida; family Sepiolidae; genus Sepiola; species Sepiola atlantica. The sequence goes on from OY744523.1 coordinate 167,648,501, forward strand.
CAAATTCATGAATCTATGCGTAATCGTTGAAAACGTTGCACCCCTCTGCAACCAAAATAGACGCACTGAATTAATCTCCTTAAGCAAAATTGTAATTTTTGATTCACTGCTCTAAAACGCTAGAATGTCATTTTACGTTAAATGTATATATCTAACTGATATCCTCATCTTAATTCTGAAATAATTGATTCTTGGTTTTCCCGCCAAGATGTTATGGTTGTACACACGCAATCGTCTATAGAAGTAGAATGTCATTTTCGTTTGGAGTATAATTTATCTCATGGGGTTAATCTACTACTATAATAATAATAATAATTATTAGTAGTAGTATTATTTACTCACTAGGAGCTATCACACTGGTCATCGTCGGTGATCGCCCACTGCCAACAACCTGTGGTATTCCCTGGAGTCTGAGTGACAACAAGTCTCCTCAGACTTCCATTATGCTCCACCTCTTTTCGTTCATCACTGCTGATGACCTTGCGGTATCGCAACAGCCACTTACCACTGATTTCCCGCTGATAAGGGCCATTGGTCTCCTCTGGGGCCCGAGTGGAAACAAGCCTCCCCAAGGTTCCAGAGCTGTTCGCGCTCTTCCAGTGGAGGTCTGGTTTGCGATTTCCCTCCTCGACCATCTGTCTATAATTTTCGTAGCGTCAGCCTATGCTTGCGCCTCTCTCGTGCGGTTGTATTTTCCCCGGTTCTGTTGTATTGTGCTTCCATGTGTTTGTTCTCCATTCGTTGCTTATGTGCGTTGGTTTCCGCATTCGAGGACATTTCTCAGGATTGTAGCTGTTTTGATCATTACTGTCCTTTGTATGGTCTCAGTTATCCCTTTGATTCCTATTTCTCCTAGTCTTTTCTCCATGTTTTTGGGGACTGTTCCTAGTGTTATACTGACTTTCTTCATGTTCCATATTCCTTTCAATTCCTTGGCAAGTTCAATATATTTGCTTCTTTTTTCCGTCTCTTTGATCTTCACTCTGTGGTCCGCTGGAACGGCAAAGTCTACGATTTTGCAGGATTTTTCTTTCTTGTTGATTATTATCATATCCGGTCTCATTGCTGTTATGGGTGTGTCTGTTTGTACATTCATATCCCATATGATTTTGTGTTTTTCGTTTTCTAGTACAGTTTCTGGTGTGTGTTTGTACCGTTTTTTTTGCATATTCGAAATTCAGTTGTTTGCACATTTCCCGGTGTACTTCTTTCCCTACGCTGTCATGTCTGTTCTTATATTCCCTTTGTGCTTGCTTGCTGCATTCACTTATTATATGATTTATCGTTTCGTCTATTTGTCCACACAATCGGCATTTGCTGTTTTCCTGGGTTTTATCTATCTTTGCTTTAATAAAGTTTGTCCTAATCGCATTGTTCTGTGCGGCCGTCAGCAGAGATTCCGTTTCTCTGTTCAAGTGTCCTTTTCTTAGCCATGCCCAGCTGTTTTCATTGGCTTCATCGCTTGTGAGTCTTATAAAGCGTGCATGTAGTTGTTTTTCTTCCCACATTTCCTTTCTTGTCTTTTTGTTTCTGGGTTCAGTGCTTCCGGAGTTTTTTGTTGGGCTGGTGTCTCTTGCTGTGGTGATCAGTCTTTCCGTGTTCTGGGTTACATATTTCTCCAGCTCTTTTTTGGTGTCTTCCACACAGTCTTCTATACTTACCAGTCCTCTACCCCCTTCATTTCTTTTCATGTAGAGTCTGTTCGTATCGTCTATTGGGTTCAATGCATTGTGCATGGTCATTAGTTTTCTAGTCCTCTGGTCAAGGTGCCTGAGTTCTTCTTTGGTCCAGCCTATGAATGGTCCAGAGTATCTTATTAGTGATACAGCCCATGTGTTTATCCCTTTTACTAGGTTTCTGCTATATAGTTTAGTTTCTAAGAGTTTCCTAGTTCTTCGTAGATATTCTTTTCCAATCTTCTCTTTCATTTCTGTATATTTGATTGTGTCTGCTTCCAGAACTCCCAGGTATTTATAACTATCTTGTTCTCCTAGCGCCCTCATCTCCTCTTGGTTGGGGAGTTCTATACCTTCTGTCGTCTCCAGTTTTCCTCTTTTAATCTCTAGCAGTTCAAATTTTTCTATTCCAAACTCCATTTGGATATCCTGGCTGAATATCCTGGTTGTATTTATCAGCTTTTCCAGTTCTTTTTGGTTTTTTGCAAACAGTTTCAGGTCATCCATGTACATCAGGTGGTTTATTCTTTGTTCTGTATCCGTAAACCTGTATCCGGCATCACACTTTCTGAGTATGTAGTTGAGTGGCATCATGGCTATTATAAACAATAGTGGTGATAGAGAGTCTCCTTGAAAAATGCCTCTCTGTATTTTTATCTCAGACAGGTATTGTCCTCCGGCTGTCAGTTTTAGTCTCCATGTTTCCATTGCTTTCTGGATGAGATTTATAATCCTGTCTGGTATATTGTATATTTTTAAGCATTCAATTATTCATCTTTGGAGGATCCTGTCGTAGGCTTTCTTGTAGTCAATCCATGCCATGGTTATGTTCTTTTGTCTGCTCTTCACCTCCTTCAGGGTCTTTTGATCAATGTATAGTAGATCATGTGCCCCTCTTTGTCATTTCCGGCATCCTTTTTGTTCCTAGGGGAGCAGTCCACGTTTGTCTAGGGATTGGTAGATTTTTTCTCTCAGTTGTGCTGTGAGAATTTTCCACATTATTGGTAGACATGTTATCGGTATGTAGTTGCTGGGGGTCGTTCCTTTTTGGGGCCTTTTTGTATTAATGTTGTTCTTCCTTCCGTCATCCATTCTGGTACGTCTGTTTTGCGGATACATCCACTCAGTTTCTGCGCTAGTCTTTCATGCAGAGTCGTGGATTTTTTAAACCAGTATGCATGTATTCCATCGTGGCCTGGTGCTCTCCAGTTTGCCATTTTTCTTAGGGTTTTCTTGATCGTTTCTTTGTTGATTTCTGTTTCGGTTCCTTCTTCGATTTCCTGCAGTTCATCTTTCATGTTTTTCAACCATTGGGCATTCTTGTTGTTCATTTTTGGTACTTCCCATATCTTGCTCCAGAATTGTTTTGTTTCTGTTGGGTTCGGTTGCTCTGTTGTTGTTTTTTCTCCATTTACGTTTTTGTAAAACTGGCTTTCATTGTTTTCAAAGGTCCTGTTCTGTGTGCTCTGTTCTGATTTGTACCTGTATCGTCTCAGTCTTCCTTCTATTGCTGCTACCCTTTGTTTTATTTCTTCATGTTTCTCATTTAGTTTTTCCTTGCGTTTCTGATTTTTGCTTCTTAATCGTTTCATGTCCTCCTTCCTTCTGTTCACGGTTTTAGCTTCTTTCCGAAGTTTGGTGATCTGGGTTTTCAGTCTGATTTCCCATCCAGGTTTTGTATGTCCTTTCTTTTGTCCATTCTCCTCGTTTCTTAGTTTCATACTTATCGATTTTGCCCCTGCATATATCAGGTTGTTTAGGTCTGTAATAGTTTTTGTTGGGATGTGTGTGAGGAGTCTGTTTACTCTTTCTGTTTCTGCTTGTAACTTCTTCGCTACTTTATTCCTGAGAGATGGGAGTTTTGTTTTGTTTTCTAACATGTATCGTCTAATTATTATTATTATTATTATTATTATTATTATTATTATTATTATTATTATTATTATTATAATAATAATAATAATAATATTAATAATAATAATAATAATAATAAGAATAATAAGTTCTGATATAGTAAAATAATCTATTTAATTTCTATAAAATTACATTCAAATATAAGTTTAAATATGAGACATTAATTAATAAAACACATGTTATTAATTAATGTTTAATTCATAAAACACATTTTAAATGGTTTTAATATAGTTTTTAAAAAAACTTACATTTTAATGTTTGCAAATGTACATTGTTTTTCACGTGTCATGAAAAGAAATGTAACAACTAAACTGCCTAATTGTTTAAATAATATCAATAACAAAACACCATTTAATTATTAGTCTTTGATTTTATTGCCTTTTATTTCGATCACAACCCACATTTTATATATTTATTTTTTTATTTTACAACCAGTATACATACATCGAAAATAACATTCCAAGAACTGACGAAAAAGTGTGAACTCGCACAGAGGTGTGAACATCTTTAAATTCACAAATTCATGTATACCTCATTCAATTCAACAACAAACCTTTCAAAATGTCTAAAAAATATTTGCGCACTTTTTGAATACGTTTTGTAAGATTTGCAAATGCTGGCTTGGTGGCCGGCCAAAAGTCCACTGAACAAAATCCCACTATACAATACAAAAAACAGACAAAAGCCCAACAACATAAATACAAACAATAAAAAACACTTTTAGATGTTACTTTTAATGTAATCATCAACCATGTTTGACATCATCTTTTTGACAAAAATGTTTCATTAATTTTTAAACATTTTTGGAACCATTGTAAATCGATCGCATTCTTCGAAAAACTTATTTAGCGAATGTATGCAAAGTTTATTTTTTACGCAAATAATTTAAATCTTATTTAGTTGTTGTTAGTTTGAAAACCATAAACACTTATCAGTAGTACCAGTAATGGAAAATTAAGTTTAAAAATATTAAAAGAATCGTTTTGGGAATCGCAAATAAGGCTAATATTATGATATATGATATCTAATATATACATAAGAAATGTAAAATTATGTTATCTATCTAACAATAAATATTACTTTTAAGACCACCATCACAGACTCTCGCAAAAACATACTCCATACAGATGGTAGCACACAGTTTTCTCCTTAACATTTACCTACTGGTAAATAAATTTAATCATACAATTTATACAATGATCACGGTAATTGTTTCAGTTCATTATTCTAACAATTTAATACATGATATACCTATCGCATAGCCCTTTAATAATTCATACCTTCGTTTCTCCTCGGTTTGCTCTGTCGTCTAGTGGTTCAGTTCTTTCTTCGCCTCTGTAGTGACCATCTCCGTGAGTTGTCTGTAACAAAAGACCTTTCTCGCTTCATAAGACAACAATCTTTTCATTTTAATTACTTTTCATTCGGCGTCAGTTTCTATTGCCCGTGGAGATGTTTTGGAGAGAGAGAGAGAGAGAGAGATTTATGAATATCGTGGTTAATTCTTTGCTAGCTTATTGTCTAATCAGTCTATGTTTATTTGAGGAGACAGTGGGAGAAGGACATCTCGTACGCCAGTATTCTTTTTTATGGAAAAACATTTCCCGTTCTGATTTGACTACATCGTAATTCCTTCGTCCGACTTCTGCGCCTCCTAAGTCCGAACTAACTTACAAACTCCAATTTTCTCACACATGAAAACTGTGACGTCAATGTATCGTGATCACCACACAGATGCAGGATGACTTTTTTAACTAGGGGTCATTTACTGTCTCGTCACTTGTCATGTTTCGATCCCCAGGAAACAATATCGCACTCTATGCACCCGGCGGCCGGCACTAAATCGCACAAGCCAAACCAACGACCCCACACCCGTTCTCCACCACATACGTCCATTATCATATAACATTCTCATGAGGGATTTTATAATCCCACAAGTTACGTCCATCATTATATAACATACCGGATTCGTAAATTAAATAATAAACACTCCATTCATTTCTAATTCCAGAATATCGGATTACATAAAATAACTTACTGTCCTCTGTTAATTACAGCTATTAACAATACTCATCGCGGAATTTTAGAATTAAATAAACGAACGGATTTCATTCGGCTGTACATTGATTCAAAATGGCGTTACGTACCTATCAATCCCATCGAGTAAATACATTTCAGTTACGAATTTTCCATTATTACACATACTTTCTTCTTCCCCTTGCACTTTTGGGCCATAAACACTTAGGCATTTTGATACATAACACTTTTAAGTCTTCTTACTCAATTTAAAACTAAACATCGGGTAAAACGAACATAGGTATTCGGCTAAAAACATCCAATTGCTCATAGATATCTTATGAAGACAAATAATAACTATTTCACACGACGCTGCCAGTAATAATTCACACACAACACATGTAATTTTTTTCGATTTTGACCATCCATACTTATCGAACATGACTCAAATAATTGCAAGTTCTCAGAATTTATTTTTTCCAGAAAATATTATTATTACTTTTATTTCCTTTAAAATGATCGAAAACAACGGTATTTTGCAGAATTGTGATTCGACTGGATACGTTTTCCACTTTCGCTCATTTTCGTTTGTTTTGCTTCCATTTATAAACATCCGCTCTCTACGTGTTGGACGCCCTTTCCCCCTCTCGCTCTCTCTCTCTCTTTCTCTCTCTCTCTCTTTATTTCTTTATTTGCGTATTAAAATAAGAAAACGGTGAATGTAATTCGGGTTATTTCAATTTATTTATTTCTATTTTTCAAAATATATTTAACCTAAAATCTCTTCTCTTCTCTATTCGGTCAGTGAAAGGCACATCTTTCTAGACTGCTGCAATTTATTCATCTGCATAACTATTTGTCCATTTTTCGATTCATTTTTTAATGTTTTTTTACAAAATGTTATGATACTATACTTATTCGTTTCACTCCTCGGTCAGTGAAGAAGAACTCCTTCCAGACTGTGCACATTTCATTTTTTCACCCAAGACATGGATGTGGTACTCTGGTAATTTTTTACTTTTCAAAATATACTTCAAATTACAGTGTAGTGTATGTTACTTAATCTCTTTTCCTCTCGGTCAGTGAATGACAAATCTTTCTAAACCGCGACAATTTTAATTTTTTGGATTACTTTTCCTCTATTTGTCGATTTTAAATAAATTTCGTTTTTATTTATTTTTACAAAGTGTTCTGATACAATACTTACTCTGTTCTCTTCTCTGACAGTGATAGAAATCCTTCCAGACTACGGCAATTTTATGTTTTTCACAAGAGATTGGTTTGGCCCCCCCCCCCCCCAACTTCTATCTATTTTTATTTCATTTTTTTAAAAACCATAGTAAACCCCAAACAAGGAAGGCCGCCACTGTAGACGTAAGGAGCTACTGAGAATTACGGTGTAAGTTTTAGGAGTCACCCTAAGTTAGGAAGTGTGCAACGAGATGTCGTTTTACATTAGTTTTAAATGTCTGCATGTCAGTACCGTCAGGAAAACAGGGAGCAGGGAGGGAGTTCCAGAATCCAGCAGCACGAGGAAAGAAGCTTTTAGAGTAGAAGGCTCTCCGGCATCTGGGGACCTCTACAGCGAATGGATGGGACTTAGCTAATTGTCGGCTTAGTCTAGTGTGTTTACTTTTAGAGGGCACTAGAGCATCAAGTTCATCGGAGCACACTCTATTAAAGCACTTGCGAAACAGGCACAAGGATGCAACTTTGCAGCAATGGGTCCAGGGCTTTAGCCTTGTAGATAGTGAGGGACTTTTTTGGACCTTTCTAAGAGGGAGAGACTAGTAGATGATGCACCATCCCGGAGGTGGCCACAATACAGCATGCATGGACGGATTGTGGCTTTGCATGGATATCGGATAATATCAGGTGTGAGAAGTTAACTAGCAAGGTAGAGTGAGCCCACCTTCTTTGCAACAGCCGTGCCAATGTCTTCAATGTATTATTCCAATTCATGTTATCTACAATGAAAATGAAGCTTAATTTATTAATCTCTTCTATTCTCAGTCACTGGAAAAGAAATCTTTCTCGACTGCGCCAATCTTTGTTTTTCTTACTTTTCGTCTGCTTGACTATTTGTCAGTTTTACTATTCATTTCTACTTTTTTTGTTTATTTTTATTTTTTTACAAAGTGTTACGATACTATATTTATTTTTTTAATTTCATATGTCAGTGAAACAGAAATCCTTTTAGACTGCGGACCATTTTATTTTTTTCCCCAGAAGATGTGGGCTTTCAACATATTAAAAACCAGTATTGTTTAATAATTTTAGTAAATTCAATTTAAAATGAAAACAGGCGCTGACGATTACGATAACAGTTGCGTCAATGCAGAAAGATTTTTTTCTTAGAGAAATGTATTTTGTTTAATTCAAAACATGGATTGATCCAATTTTACTCACCTAAAGTAGTTTCAGGGTCGTTTTAAACTTCTTTTTAAATAAGTAATACCCTAATAACTATATATCTCTTTTCCGCGCAATGCGGGGGCTCGGGTCTTGCTAGTACACACACACATACACAAATACACACACACACACATATATATATATATATATATATATATATTTATATATATATTGGATTCGTATATTCTATTATCAGATCGACTAAGGTCGGCTAGATATATTAATCATTATATATATATATATATATATATATATATATATATAGTGTGTAGATTTCAATTTTGCGTAGAGAATCTGAATAACAGAGCTCAATGTAATTTAAACAAAGCAAAATAGAATTATAAAAAGAAAAACTATACACACATTAAGGTTGTACACATAATAACTTATTTCGACCCCTTTAATTAGGTCTCCTCAGATGTATAGACAACCACGTCAAAAAAAAAACAAATAATGAGAGAAATTGATCGTCTTAAAAAGATAAATTCACTTTTGTGATTGGTCTATGTAAAAAGGAGGTAAATGTTAAAATAATCGAGGAGGGGTGACAGAAGTAAGATTAATTTTTTAATATATGCAGAAATATAAAAATATAAAAATATATATAAAAGAATTCTTTTTTGCTATTTAAACAAATAAATCATCTCATTCAAAATTTCGAATGTGAGCCTTATGGGTAAAAATATATGATGAAATATTCGAGCGTTCACGATTAAAAACTACGTTTAATTATTTACGATTAAAAATTAGAAGACGAAAATGTAGGACGAAGATTTCGGTTTAGATTAGAACATATTAAACATTTAAGTTGTATAGCGTCAAGATTCGAGATGATTTACACTATGGAATTAAAGTTTAGCGACAATTTAAAAACGGTTTATTTACAAAATTGGTAAAGATTCGGGCGTTCACGATTAATTATTTATGATTAGAAATAAAAAGACGAAAATTCAGGACGAAGATTTCGATTTATATAGGAAATTATAAGAAAACTTAATTGGTTATAACGTCAATACGGAATTAAAATTTGGCGACATTTAAGCACAATTAATTTACAAACTAGAGTTTTACTAAAAAAAAAAATTTTTTTTTAAAAATTTAAAAAAAATTACTAATTTGTTAACATTTACCTTTACAGTTATAACTCTTATTGTAACTCTACTTTAAAAGAATTGTTATTTTCAAAGAACTTTAAAACGTGCTGTTGATTTTAAACCTGTGCCTGTGTCTACATTTAGCCATCAGTTCGTCTCGTCTATTTAAAATGTTCTTGTCTTCATATTTTAGTATTCTGATTTTTTCCTCCAGGCACAAATTGCATCTATGTCTAAATCCTTTAGGAGTGTTCGAATGACATAGTATGGACCACGAAATAGTTGGTGTTAATTTGTTATTTTTAAAAAACCACCAGTGTTTGGCTAATTCCGTCTTATTAGTGACGTTCGGGTTTAAAAATGAGTGTTTGTGTACGTAAAATCGTTGTTTCCAACTCCCGGCGGATATTCCTATGTATACGATTAACCTTAAATAAAAATACTTACGAACCATATCTAAAAGATAACGCCAATCCAATATACGTAAACCTAAAGTCTAATCACCCCATCAATTATAAAACATATTCCGAATTCTATCAAACGTAGGCTTATCAATAATTCTAACAACGAAAGTGTTTTTAAAAAATCAATCGACATTTACAATATAACTCTAAAAAGTAGTGGTTACCATAATACCAAAATTAAATATAAAAAACAGGACACTAATAATTACAACAAAGTTAAAAATAAAAGAAAAAGAAATATAATCTACTATACGACGCCCTATAACCAGATGCTAAAAACTAAACTGGGCAAAAAATTCCTAAATCAGATTGAAAACAACTTCCCCTTAACAAATTCCCTGCATAACATATTAAATAAAAATAACCTAAAACTATCCTACAGCTGCTGCAAAAACCTAGAAATTATAATTAAGGCATACGATACAACATACTAAAAGAGAACAGCAGAGGGGAAGAAAAAATAACAAATTACATAAAAAAAGTGAAAAATATAGCAAACATAACAATAAGAAGAACAAAAATATAAATAATACAAATAGAAATAAACAAAACACTAATAGTAATCACACGAATAAAAATGAAAAAGTTACCAATAAAGAGAAAAAATGTAACTGCATAAATCGTACACTTTGTCCGCTACAAAATAAATGCCTAACCAAAAGTATTGTATACCAAGCCACAATATTTGCCAAAGAAATACCTAATAACAAGAAATACTACGTGGGTATGACCTCCCTTGATGTAAAAACAAGATATTATTACCACAAAAGCACATTTAAAAACAGAGAACGTCGAATGAAAACAGCACTAGCAAATAACTATTGGGAGCTCAAAGAAAATTGACGCACATCAATAATTGAATGGAAAATAATACGACATGCCAGTACATGTAGAAACTTAGACGACTCGTGTAGATTATGCCTGAATTAAAAATTTGAAATCCTAAATTTTAAAGACCGCTGTAATCTATTAAATGTAAAAGTGAGAAAGCAAACAGCTGCTTGCAGAGAAATAAATTTACCTTAGTCTAACGATGAATAAATAAACACAAATAAACTAAATTTAACAATTAAAAAATAAAAATCTAAAATTGAAATACAAGGAACCACGTGTTAAAATAAATTCACCCATTATATTGACACAACAAAGGAAACAGGATATAGGCAAATCTATATAAAATAGAACAATAGAACACGATATGGGAAAGAAGTAACACTAATCACACCTTTGTTTGTGGGAAGCCCAACGATTGGCTGAGAGAACAACATAAAATCTGATTGGCTAACTAGCTAGCTGTGTATATAAAAACACCCATCAACAATAACTCCATGCATTTGAGCCTGAAGATTCCCCCGAGGATAAAACGCGGAGGCCTCTGTCCAGCTTAATTGCCATACATATATTTTCATTTTACTCTCATCTTTCTTTTCTCATATATTTTTCTTTATATATATATATATGTATATATATATATATATATATATATATATATAGAGAGAGAGAGAGAGAGAGAGGGAGAGAGGGGGTGGGGAGAGATAAAGAGAAATAGAGAAAGAGAGAGAAAGAGAGAGAAAGAGAGAGAGGGCGTGAATGAAATTAAAATCACTCTTAATTAGAATTAAAATCACTCTTATTGGAATTTGAACATGTCAAACTAGGAAAAATAAACAAAATATTAATGTCATTTAAAAACTAGCAATGATATCAAAAAATCAAAATTAACATAAATTAAATTGAATTTAAAGCCTTAGCAATCTATTTTACAACAATTTAAATTGTAGTCTTTCTTCAAATCTAATATTAGATGAAGTAAATTTTACTTAATGATAATACTTTTCGTTGTTTTCTGTAAGTATTAATTCTCCAATTAAAGCGCAGAATGATGAGTCTTCCTGGTTCCAGGTGTTCAAGCTCAACTTTGTATTGCATACAAACGTATATGTATATTAATATAGTGTAAAGATTACTGAAGAGTGAAATAATATAAATACATGAATGGGAATCATGTGAATGACGATTATTCTGTTGCGACTAAGAAACGCAAAATCTTGCTACCAGATTTTACTGTGGTGTCGCTTAAGGTTCAAGATGATGGAAAGTAATGAAATCTCATAAAACACACGAGATTCGCAGCTGACACTAGACGATGTACAACGGGAGCCCAGCTTAAAAGAAAACGTTGTTTGGCCGACACCCTTGATATTCGCGGTTGGTGTTCATAACTTGATAATAGCATAAACCAATAAAATTCAGTGGGATAACCCTGCTCCCAACTAAAATTCATTCAAGAGCTTTTTATATTATTGTTGACTTATTGATGGCCACTAAAAATATGAAACTCTCATTCTCTCTAATATATATATATATATATATATATATATATATATATATATATATATATATATATAATATCTAACGTAGATACAAGTTATGCATGTTTCTGGCTATCTAGCCTAAGGCAAGAATCGAACCCGTGACTTCATAGTCTGCAATCTAGAGTTTGACCACTTTAACACGGAGTCTTGCATGCCAATATGTACGATTTTTATCGCCTAAATATTAAATATAAATACGTTATGTAATAAAGGTCGACGATATACAGATATGTATGTCATGTAAAGGAAGATTACTCTTCACCACTTAGGTAAGTCAGACCAAAATACACAACCCTGCTATTGTTAGTAAAAAATACATAACTATATATATATATATATATATATATATATATATATATATATATATGGCTTACTTTTCTTCTCTTCGTTCTCAATTGTACTTGTATGCAAGACCCCGCATACACACTCACGTACTAACTCCTCCTCACTTATATTTTCATTCTTTATGAATCTAAACAACTTAACCACAAATAACAGACTTACAATGAACACAATCTAGACATACCCACAAATATTAAAATATCTAAACTCCTTTTGCTCTCAATTTCATTTCAAACCATCAATACAGCCTGCACAAAACAACATTTCACCTATTTCCCGCCAAAATTAATATCACTTTTCTCCTTCTCTTTCTTTTCCTTCCCTTTATTTTTATGTTCACAGCACATTTCAACATATTCCTTCTAACCTACTTATATTCACACATTTCTGACACAGCCAGCTGGTCAATTCCTACTCTTCAAAAATTGCACACCTAACCACAACAAAATCTCCCCTTTCTTCCTCACCCATCTCACCCTTTGGGACTACTTATTTCACACTCTTACCAACCCACCCCGCCTACTTAAAAATTATCTTAATTTCTTCAAATCTTTTTCTAAAACTATGATACTACCTTCATACCAAAGACACAGAGTTCCCCCTTCTCTCCTCTTCTCCCCAGCCTCTCAAACTCCATCCTACACCTCACCGCCACCCTCCCCTCTCTCCCACTCTAAGACAAATTCACTAAAACTCCCACCCCTATCCTTTTTAACTCACAGCCATTCACATTCATTGCACTCTCTGCCACTGACTGACTTCTTTAAACCCATTCTAGCTCTCTTAGCAGCCAGAGCTACTACTTTTTCTCATCAACCCATCATGTCAACCCAATATTTTTACGTACTTGCATGACATTTTTCTTAAAATTATCATCCTGAGGAATCTTACAAATAAAGACGAAACGTTGATGAATATACCAAAAATATATCTTAGTTTTTCTTTTTTTCATTTCCAATTACGTCGGATTACTCTCATCTTTCTTTTCTCATATATCTTTCTTTATCTGTGAATTTATGGTTAGGCCATGAAAACATAACGTCTGTCTTGTTTTTGTTTACTTATTAGGATTAGTCTATTTTTCCATAATTTATCGTGAGCGGTTCACACCTATTCCTACTTCCTTATACTAGTTTTTTTTCTTCTTTATTCTTCCTTTTTTTGCGGTCGCTTTTTATAATTTTTTTCAGATTTTTTATTTTTTTTATTTTTGGTACTCCGACGCCGAAATTTGTAGAAACTTTTACAATATGAATTAAAAATTAATTAATATTAAATTAACAGATCAAGACAAAATACTCTTTAAACTTGCCCACAATTCAAATATTTGCAGCGTTTCTGGGTTGAAATGCCAAATAAGTAAAAAATAAAAATAAAACAGAGGATCGAAATACCGTCACAAACACACACAACGCACGGGGCGCCATCTATCAGATCGGCAGACATAAACAGGGGCAGAAATAAGTCGTGTAAAGGAGACCAATTCTAGGTCCCCGACGAACCGATGTTGTTTTGATTTTCTGTAATATTTACACATACACACACACACACACACCTATATATATATATATATATATATATATATATATATATATATATATATATATATATATATATATATATATATATATATATACTAGCCGGGCCCTTTGGCCGGCGCTGCCCGATAAAATATAGAAGAAATTAAACAGCAGACTGAACGCAAATAGATCACATCACATACTTATTATGTTTAGGTAAAAAATCGTTTTTTAATTTTGGAAAATGTATGTAACCGAGAAAAAGAGCAATTCGGAGTGGAACAAAAAATAGAAATTGCCACAGTGTAGAAGGAATTCTTTTTTTTGATATGTTGTTTACGAAATATTTTTTGTTTCAAGTATGAGCGTTAAAAAATAACTTTTATTATTTCGTATTTAATAATAAATTTAAAAATTCATTAAATGAATGTAATTAAATTATAGGTGCGCATTAATGGAGCGAATGAAGTCAACCAGTAATTACTTTGTTGATCACGCAAATTGTATGAAAATGAAATGCTTTTTTATAGAAATGTAAAATATGTTGTAAAAATGAAATTCTTTTTTATATCCTCTCATATAATAAATGCAGTGAAAAGTAGAAATGACTGAAAATGTTTCGAGTTTAAGTAATAATTTACTGTAGGAATAGTGTATAATAATTAATTCTTATTTCGTTAGCACAAATAGGTCACAACGGATAGTATTTATGATTAGACAAATGGTTGTTTTTTTATTTTGGAAAATAAATGTATCCACGAAATAGGGAAATTGCCACAGTGTAGAATGATTTCTCCCTCAATGCCCGATTATATATATATATATATATATATATATATATATATATATATATATATATATATATATATATATGAAGCAATCCAACAAAAGATATAAGCGTCAACTAATATCTTATAATTAGTGAAACATCCGGATAAAAACTGAAGCTCAATATACTGGATAGAGCATTAATATTATAATATAAAATGAAGTAATAAAATAAGGTGTCAATCAAATTTTATTAGAATTCAAAGTTCATGCAAAGCATCCTTAAGTCCTTAGCTCATGAGTTTTCAAAGATAATTCTTCTCTTCAGAGGACCATTACCGCAGTTATACTACTACAGTCAATAAAATTACGCTTTGAAAATATATAAAATTATATACACAAATACATAAAAATACATAACATCAAACATATCAATCCAAAAACATACTTTTGTTGAATCCATACAGTCCATCCAGGTCATACAAGTTGAGAAGCATAATCAGGAAGGACATTTCTCCAAGATACAAACAGCAGTCCAAATACGTGAAATTGAAGGGGCCGGCAAAGTTATCCAGTCGCGAAATGTGTCCATATTCAATGTTAATGATAAATAAATAAATCAATCAAAATAATACAAAAAGTATATATATATATATATATATATATATACATATATATATATATATACATATATATATATACACATATATATATATATACATATATATATATATATATATACATATATATATATATATACATATATATATATACACATATATATATATATACATATATATATATATATATATATATATATATATATATATATATATATATATATATATATATATATATATATATATATATATATATATATATAATGGAATAATTCCTGGAGGAGATCCTGGTATGAGAGCTCAATGTGATAAACAGAGCAAGAATAAAATGAAGTATAATAACACGAAATTACATAAACATCGATGCAATAATTTATTTGGTATTTGACACGCATATAGCCGTTAGATTTCCCTTCTTTTATATTTACCCTTTTTTCTCTCTTTCTTTTTCAATTCTTTGGTCTTCTCTAACTTTTCAAATCTGGCTTGATAATTCAGTATTGCTTTGAGGTGATTTGACCGAGTTTTGTAATGGTGGCCGGTCGTTCAAATTAAGTGTGTGTTTTACACACATATATATATATATATATATATATATATATATATATATATATATATATATATATATATATATATATGTGTGTGTATACGTGTATGCGTGGTTATGATAGTGTGTGGGTGGTGATGTGTGTATGTATGTACATAGAATGTGTTAGTTGATATGCTTGTCTATATATGAGTGTGAGTGAGATGGTGTCAGAATTTAATTTAGGCTCGTTCCTTTCACTACCAATATTTATCGCTAGTCAGTGTGTGTCATAAAACAATGATGAACATTAATGCTGTTAATTTTTGACACGACCCGATTTCCTTGAAAACCAGGACCCCCACCCCCTCCTCCCTCCCATTCGGTATCTGTAGTAAATTATGTAATTCCCCCTCCCAAGTTCGACTTAAGGATAAGAGATGCTTCAAATTCCCCCTCTCTCTAAATATGTGTTGGATGGGTTGTTACCACCTCTCTCTCTAATTATCTTTGAATTGCCGTGTTTGAATTTAACTGTTTTCTTTCAGTTACAATAATGTAATCGTCTGGATCGGATGCTTGAAAAAACCATAAGGTTGAAATAAATAATTGCATCGATGATTATGTAATTTCGTATTATTATACTTTATTTTATATATATATATATATATATATATATCCACCCACCCAACGCTTCAAAATGTGTGACTTTTTAATATACTCTTCCACGCCGACCACGTGACACACAGCCACATCAACATTTTTCTTTCTTCGTCAAAACACCTAGACGGATTTTCAACTTGACCACGAGAATGTCTCAACCAAGAGGAAAAAAGAAAAATGGTAGATTTACCGAAAGTACTCAAGTTTATAAAAAAAAAAATGTTTTTAAGATGAATAAATAATTTATTTTTAAAAACAAATAATCTGCGTTGTGCAAGGTTTTCTAAATATTTTATTAAAAAAAAATATCTTCGTTATTATTGCCACCCACCCAACGCTTCAAAATGTGTGACTTTTTAATATATATATATATATATATATATATATATATATATATATATATATATATATATATATATAGTCTAAAGAAGCTTTGAGTCATTAAAAAAAAAAAAATTGTAAAATGCAGTTTAAATTCCCAGACAAACTAACTAAATCCAAGATATTGCAGACTTAACATTCGTTGGAAAATTAATAAATGAAAAAATATAAGTAAAATAAAAAAATAAAAAATAAATAAAAAAATAAATATTAATAAAAAATTAAAAAACGGGGGGTTAATTATCTAAGAGTGAAACAAAAACAGGAGACCTTAAGCGTCTAATATTAACACGGGGATCATCAGCTGTTTACCATGTAACTGTTTCGGAGATTTAAAAACAGGACAGTTATAATATTCATGGCTCTCTCTCTCTCTCTCTCTCTCTCTCTCTCTCTCTCTATATATATATATATATATATATATATATATATATATATATATATATATTATTGTTGTCTTCTCGTTTATTGAAGGTAAACCCTACTAGACTGTGACAATTCTTATTTATTTTGTTCATCTGCAAAATATATAATGAATGTTTGTGGATTTTCGCAACATTAACATGTGACATGTGTCTAATTATTCCCTTGTTTTAAGCCAAGTAAACTTGATAGGACAGAATTTAAAAAAATTCGTAATAATTGCTGTCATTTTTTTTTGTTTTTTTTGTTTACTGTTTTTTTATAGCATGGAATATGTTTTTTTTTATTATTGAAAGGTAATGTGTTTAAAATGTGCATAGTTTAGCGAATACGTACTATATTCGAAATCGATATATATATATTATTGTTAAAATAATAAAATAATGAATCATGCGTGAAAATGTATATATCAATAATAGTTAATTAATCATGTTTTAAGAAAATATGGAATTACTTACCTGATATAGTGTGGAAAATAGGTAATAAGTGTTGAATATAAATTCCGGTTATCTGTCAATGTTGTAAAGTGAGTGCTGATTTGTTTGTTTTCGTAATCTGAAACCGGTCTTTGAAATAATTTCACCGGTGAAATAAGTTGCGTGGCAGGACTTAAATGATAGGGGGAAATAAGTGTGCTACTTTCTCAGTCGAATACGTCTTTGGGAGAGTTAGACTTGGGGGTCTCAAAATAGTTTTTAATGTATTATGATTGAATTTATTGAAATATACTGTAACCATGCTCGAGTGCAGTTTATGAAGGAAGGTGTGCGTTTCTTAGTGTATATATATATGTATACATATATATATATATATATATATATATATATATATATATATATATATATATATATATATATATATAATTCAGATGCAAAACAAGATTAACGACATTTTTATGTTAAGTTACCAGAACTAACATTGCCATGATATAATTGCATATACATTTTAGTGCATAGTTTGATATTTTCTAAATGTTTCACTTAATATAAGGTTTTAGAATCGAATTTTAGATTTTAAATGTTTGTTTATAGTCAGATTTCCAAGTTATAAGAAATTGCAAGTATCTCCTTCTGCATCCAATCTCTTAAGATATATAAATGTATATATATATCATCGTCAAAGAAAAGTTTCACGATGGTATCCACTGTATTGAAAAACAGAAGGAGATACACACATATATATATATATATATATATATATATATATATATATATAGAGAGAGAGAGAGAGAGAGAGTGAGTAAGAGAGAGAGAAAGAGACAGATAGATAGATAGATAGATAGATAGATAGATAGATAGAGAAAGATATATATATATAGATAGATAGATATATAGATAGATATGTATATATATATATATATATATATATTACTTGAAATTCATTATATATAATCATATACATATACACATGCATAGCTTCACGCAGAAATAGGATTGAATCCTTACGAATACTATAGAAAAAAACTGGGCAATACGTGCTTTATTCCCAGCGCTTTTCGGTAGAACTCTTCCATTCTTTAAAGACAATTAACTCTTAACAAATATTGCAGTATTACCTTGATCATATGTATATGGCCGTGTGCTACAGACCAGCTCAAAAGGGGCGAGCATCAAGTTAATGACTTCTTGTAAATATGTGGCATTGTGAGTGATAACTTATTAAAAGTACAAGCATATATGATATATCACATTTAACTCTACACTCATTGTGTTCTACAGGTGATAATCTTTTCGCCAGGTCACATCGGCTTGATTAGTTTGTACAACTGCTGTAAGTCATTGGCCTTGGGTAGTAATTTGTAGTTGGACGTTCTCGTGTGGAGATGAGCCAATCCCTTCCTACAATAGACTGTTCCCGGTAATTTATATGTAGTGGGGTAGTTGTCAGATGTAGCTGTTTGGAGCGCGGTGGCTTACTGTTAGAATGCCGCTTCCCATGCGAGTGACGAGTTCAAATGATCGTTCGAGATCATTGAAGAAGGGCAAAACACTAGTGGGTATTAATGATTGGTGATGTGCTGTTTGCAAAAAAGTAAAACAATTTTATAAAATATTTATTCATGTATATATATATATATATATATATATATAAATATATATATAAATAAATATATATATATATAAATATATGCATATAAATATATATAAATATATATATATATATATATATATATATATATATGTATATAAATGTATGTAGATTTTGATGTTTCACGGAGAATATTCACTAAAGTCCCGAACAAGGCCAATAAAAACAAGCTCGATGAGCCTCGAATATAGGGTACAGAGCATTTATACGTATATTTGTAGAGTTTACCAAGATGTTTTTCACAACGAAAACATCTGTTATTTAACATTTATTTATTTGGTAAAGTTATTGTTCCCTAGCGAAACACGTGTAGGGAACAATAACTTTACAAAATAAATAAATAATAAAAAAAAAAATTGTCGCTGTGATGGATCCTTTCTGGAAAAAATATATTGGTAAACTTACAAATATACGTATAAATGTATATATTTATATATAAATATAGATAGATAGATAATATTATGGTAAATATTTTTTAATAGTGCCTAACGACGCGGGCGGACGGAACCTTGCATTACGCATTTAATTTGAGAGTCTAATTATAATTCTCTTAAAGATGACTATATATATATATATATATATATATATGTGTGTATGTATATGTATATATTTATATGTATATGATTCACTCCTAAACTAATTCACTGTTCATTATGAATTTCCGAAAAACAACTGCCACGCGTAGGAGGTCAAAATGTTGACTATATTTATTTTCAATATTAACAATAATTATCAAACATACATTGATAAATATTCGTTAAATTTCAGTTAATTAAGAGTATTTTAAGGCTTTCATGGGGCCTACAATTGACACACCCTATTATTTGAAAATTCAAATATTTTAGATGTGTATTAAGGGTGATCTATAGTCATTAGAAACCAGTCAAAAATTTGTAGCCTTTTCTGAAATGTAATGATTTTTTATCAAAGTTGAATTGAGAATTCTTGATATAAGGTTTAGATAACTTGATATTTTTTTTATTTTACTGTTCAAAACATACTATAACACTAGTGTTAAACTTTTTCTTTCGGGGAATTAATTGTATCCGTCCTGCAATCTGTATATTAAAGTTATATGTATCCATGACATTTACATGTCAAGGCGAAATTCACTGTTCATTACTATCGTGTGCTAAACAATAAATGTGAATATGAACACATCCACATGTAAATATATACGTATATATGCGTGTGTTTATATCGTATATATATATATATACATACTTATGACTTATAAAATCATAATATAAGAAACATCAATTTTAATTTGACATATTTTGTTAATAATAGTAGTGTTATCAAACATTCATTTTAAAATAGCATATATATTTAAATCCTAAACATAATTTTTTATAAAAATTGATCCGATATAATTCGAACACATCAATAGTGATTGTATAATCAACAATGGTATCCATTTTACTAATCACGAACCGCAATGTATGTTTATGTCTATCACAACGATCCCAACGATCATGTCCATCACAACGATCCCAACGATCATGTCCATCACAACGATCCCAACGATCCTGTCCATCACAACGATCCCAACGATTCTGTCTATCACAACCATCCCAACGATCCTGTCCATCATAACGATCCAAACGATTCTGTCCATCACAACGATCCCAACGATTCTGTCTATCACAACGATCCCAACGATCCTGTCCATCATAACGATCCCAACGATTCTGTCCATCACAACGATCCCAACGATTCTGACTATCACAACGATCCCAACGATTCTGCCCATCATAACGATCCCTACGATTCTGTCCATCATAACGATCCCAACGATTCGGTCCATCGCAACGATCCCAACGATTCTGTTAATCACAACGATCCCAACGATCCTGTCCATCATAACGATCCCAACGATTCTGTTCATCACAACGATCCCAACGATTCTGTCCATCCCAACGATCCCAACGATTCTGTCCATCACAACGATCCCAACGATCCTGTCCATCACAACGATCCCAACGATCCTTTCCATCAAAAGGATCCCAACGATGCTGTTTATCAAAACGATCCCAACGATTCTGTCCATCACAACGATCCCAACGAGTCTGTCACATACAAGGATCACAACGATCCTGTCCATCACAACGATCGCAACGATCCTGTCCATCACAACGATCCCAACGATTCTGTTTATCATAACGATCCCAACGATCCTGTCCATCACAACAATCCCAACGATCCTGTCCATCACAACGATCCCAACCATCCTGTCCATCACAACGATCTCAATGATCCTGTCCATCATAACGATCCCAACCATCCTGTCCATCACAACGATCTCAACGATTCTGTCCATCACAACGATCCCAACGATTTTGTTTATCACAACGATCACAACGATCCTGTCCATCACAACGATCACAACGATCCTGTCAATCAAAACGATTCCAACGATCCTGTCCATCACAACGATCCCAACGATCCTGTCCATCATAACGATCCAAACGATTCTGTCCATCATAACGATCCCAAAGATTATGTCCATCACAACGATCCCAACAATTCTGTCTAATACAACGATCCCAACGATCCTTTCAATCATAACGATCCCAACGATTCTGTCAATCACAACGATCTCAACGATTCTGTTCATCACCACGATCCCAACGATTCTGTCCATCACAACGATCCCAACGATCCTGTCCATCAAAACGATCCCCACGATGCTGTTTATCACAACGATCCCAACGATCCAGTCCATCACAACGATCCCAACGAGTATGTCACATACAAAGATCCAAACGATCTTGTCCATCACAACGATCCCAACGAGTATGTCACATACACGGATCCAAACGATCCTGTCCATCACAACGATCCCAACGATCCTGTCCATCACAACGATCCAAACGATTCTGTTTATCATAACGATCCAAACGATCCTGTATATCACAACGATCCCAACGAGTCTGTCACATACAAGGATCCCAACGATCATGTCCATAACAACCATCCCAACGATCCTGTCTATCCCACCGTTCCGAACGAGTGTGTTTATCACAACGATCGCAACGATCCTGTCTATCACAACGATCAAAACGATCCTGTCCATAATAACGATCCCAACTATCCTGTCCATCACAACAATCCCAACGATTCTGTCCATCATAACGATCCCAACGATTCTGTCCATCACAACAATCCCAACGATGATGTCAATCACAACGATTAACGATCCTGTCCATCGTAACGATCCAAAAGATCCTGTCCATTAAAACGATGACAACGATGCTGTTTATCATAACGATCCAACGATCCTGTCCATCACAACGATCCCAACGAGTCTGTCACATACAAGGATCCCAACGATCCTGTCCATAACAACGATCCCAACGATCCTGTCTATCCCAACGATCCCAACGATCCCAACCATCCTGTCCATAATAACGATCCCAACCATCCTGTCCATCACAACGATTCCTACGATCCTGTCCATCACAACGATCCCAACGATTCTGTATATCACAACGATCCCAACGATCCAGTCCATCATAACGATCCCAACGATTCTGTCCATTACAACGATCCCGACGGTTCTGTCCATCACAACGATCCCAACGATCCTGTCAATCACAACGATCCAAACGATCCTGTCCATCATAACGATCCAAACGATCCTGTCCATCATAACGATCCCAACGATTCTGTCTATCACAACGATCCCAACGATCCTGTCCATCACAACGATCCAAACGATCCTGTCCATCATAACGATCCCAACGATTCTGTCTATCACAACGATCCCAACGATCCTGTCCATCATAACGATCCAAACGATCCTGTCCATCATAACGATCCCAACGATTCTGTCCATCAGAACGATCCCAACGATCCTGTCCATCACAACGATCCAAACGATCCTGTCCATCATAACGATCCAAACGATCCTGTCCATCATAACGATCCCAACGATTCTGTCTATCACAACGATCCCAACGATCCTGTCCATCACAACGATCCAAACGATCATGTCCATCATAACGATCCCAACGATTCTGTCTATCACAACGATCCCAACGATCCTGTCCATCACAACGATCCAAACGATCCTGTCCATCATAACGATCCCAACGATTCTGTCTATCACAACGATACCAACGATCCTGTCCATCATAACGATCCAAACGATTCTGTCTATCACAACGATCCCAACGATCCTGTCCATCATAACGATCCAAACGATTCTGTCCATCATTACGATCCCGACGATCCTGTCCATCACAACGATCCCGACAATTATGTCCATCACAACGATTCCAACGATCCTGTCCATCACGACATTCTTTACGATTCTGTCTATCACAACAATCCCACGTATCCTGTCCATCACAACGATCCCAACCATCCTGTCCACTACAACGATACTGTAAGCTTTTAAAGAAATAATTCTAAATCTGGAAAAAAAAAGCAAGATGGGAAAAATATGTTTGATGAAGACATTTTCCGGTCGAGTTATTTGAAACAAACGTTAGTAATTAAACAGAGCAAATACTTAGAAAAATAACTTGAATCGATTCGAAATCTATCGATCGTCTACTCTTAAATCGGAAAATCGCCATTCGTCACTATTTCCTTAGTTCATTTATACATAGCAATGTTCTCAAATAAAAAAAAATAGTTGCCAATTATAATGGGTTGACATTTTATTTCTCTGCTTTATTGCATATCAACCCTTTGTGTGTTATAATAATGATAAAAATACATACAGTAAATTATACACTGAACACGAAATTAAGGGCTTGTACCATTACTGATTGCATAAGTGTGTATTTTAACGTTAGTGTTTCAGCATGGTTTACTCATTAGCTATTCTACGCCTATATTGACTACGCCCTCACGGAAGTGTGTAGACATTACGTCTTTTACACTTTGTCAACATAGAAACCCAATCGTCTACCTCAAATGTAAATCCATTATGCCTCACCCCCCACACCCCGATGGGATGTCCATTACGTTTACCACGACTCTCTATGCCGGTAATCCGTTAGACTCTTCACGCTTCAATGTAATTCTCCCTTACGCCTCTACGAAATTGATATCAATTTGGCCCCTAATATTCCCCACGCATAAATATCCATTAGCCCCTCACTCTTCTACCATGTCGTTATACTTTATGACATAACCCTTGTCTAAATAAATACCCGAAGCGATCCTCACGTATCTCTTCGATTATGTCCTTTATTCTACTAATGCTTCTCAATGTAAGCCTCAATTGCGCTCATTTAGTACCCGCAAGTCGGTACCTATCATACCCTTCAGACAACCGGACTTTGATATACCTTACGCCTATCGTGTATTCACCTAACGTTGCGATCCATTACTCCCTTCGCGATTCCTCCATGGGTTTATACAATAGACTCATCACTATTTCCGTCATATCCGTTACGCTTCTGCGTGTCGAGTAAAATTACGTCCCCCACACCTTCGCCAAATCGGTATCCATAAAGTCCCTATCGACACTCAACGAAAGTATCTAGTACGCCCCTAACTACTTCTCCAAGTCTGTATACATACCGCGCTTTACGCTTTCTCAGCATACGTACACAACATATTCTACACACTATCTTAATTCGATATCCATTAAGCCCTCCATGTATCTCTATTATGGTATCAATTACGTATGTCAGGTTTCCTTTACCTTCGAACCATGGCCATCCCTACTACAGGCCAGGCAATCGTGCAACTGCGGTCTTTTACTGGGGGCCATGTGAATTTTCTTAAATATTCAATATAGAAGTTGCAAACAAAGGTAACATTCCTCTGTGAGATTAGTTTGATGTTTTTATGTGTTTTACATACCAAATAATAAGAACCACAATGAGCTAATTGATAAATTTTACAATTATTGACAAATTCCTATAAATGAAGAGACAGGTAATTTTGAATAAACAAAGGCAAATGCATATTTCAATGAAGAATTTTTATTTCAATGTTGGATTTTTTGTAGAGAATTTGTACTTATGTCAAAAGATCATTACTTGTATATTGTGGTTAAAAAGAAAAAAAGGATCCGCACCAGTTGATGATATCAAGCAGAGAAACAGTTTTTTCAAATGTGATATGTGTTTTACTAACCAAAAACTTCAACTGTCCTCATTTGGATTGTTTTCAACACAATATTTTGGCTATAGTCTTCATTTCACATCATAAAATAATCAAAAAATAAAGTTCAAACTAAAATTTCAGCATCCAAATCTTTAGTGTGGTCTCGTAGTCGATTAATCTAAGCAAACAAATTCACTGAAATGGAAGATGGAATTAGAAAAAATAAACAGATTCACTGAAATAGAAGATGAAATGTGATAATACAATGTCCATAGATTAAATAGGTTTAATTAAAAATCTATAGGTTATCCTATAAAATGGACAGGGTTCACAGCAATGAGTTACGATAACCAGAATATTGTGGCAAAACAAGGAGGACACTACTTACAAAAATTTCTACGGAAACTTCTTCACCTCAAAATCTGAAAGTAGTAATTAAAACTTCTTATTTTAATGTCTCACTAAGGACTTGTTATCATCAAGAATCCACCCCAAAGAGTGTTCTTTCTTTTTGCGGTATAGAAAAGAGAAAAAGCACTCCCCGGATCCCCATGCTCCACAATAAAAGAAAAACTCAAAAACTGAAAAAATCCTTTTATTCTTGAAAAAGTTTGTACAAAATGGTATTGCAGAAACAGTGAGTCCTGTGTTTCTAATGATCAATTACCTTTTCTAACTGGAAAAAGCACAAACAACAAACTCCTGTATTTAAAAAGAAAGTGAGTTTACCTTTTACAATAAATCAGAAAAAAAGCTTTGACATATATATTCGCACCATATCACAGAATCAACGAGTCCTTTGTTTCTAATGATCAATTATTTTTCACTGATCATAAAGCAAAACAAACATTTTTACTGATGAAAATTTAGAAATAAAAGCTTCAAAATCCATATTTATACCATACTGCAAAATGAACAAACAGATTAATACAATAAGAAAACTATTTTGACTTCAACATGTATTTTACACCAGGCTCTTGCAGAAATAATTAGTTCCTCTGTTCTTACAGATCAATAATTATTTATAATTGATCAGACTGCTAAAATTTCAAGATAATTTCAAAACCTTTAGTGATGGTTCTTTACTTGACTTGGGACACTGAAACAAACAATAATTCTTGAAAAATATATTTGATAATATAATTCCATGCACTCTCTCTGTATTGAAATGATACATTTCAGACACCAACATGAACATTTTTGTTAAATAATTTCTGCAAACCTTTGATTTGACAGCATTGAACATTAGGAAACAGAAAAACACCCACTGAACAGTGGTATCCAGTGGAACTTTTAAATCACCCCACGATCTATTTCTTTCAAAAAACTTCCATACTCATGATAATAAAAAGCAGTATCATTGAATATTTCCTCCTCTGTAAGACAATCTTTTCGTGTGATATATCCTGCTATATAAACAAGCGACATTTTAATATCTTTGGGGATACCAGTTTCTAGGTCTGGCAGGTGATCAACTGTTTGGCACGCCAATTCATCCAACAGATATCCGCATTTTGAGCAAGTATGGCCTGGATCATGGCTATACTCTCTAACATCAACTTTCAACCGAAGAAATAATTTTGTTTTATGAATATGGAATTTCTGAATAACATTTTGTACGGTAATAAAATAAGTACCACCAGAACATTGTCTTAATTTACAAAATTCAGTTTCAAGATAGTCAGTGGTAAATTCTCCAAGAATGACAAAATTGAACCCACTGTCAAGTAAATGTCTGCAAATATCAATTAAACCATTACATGTATGCTCGATAGCCATACTAGTTTCTCTTGTTAAGGATTTTATTCTCTTCCCTCATTTGTTTTGCCATACTTCCAAAATTTTCAAGAAATGTTAAATTTCCATTATTTCGATCTGATAATACTCTTTTCAGTTGATCATTTGTCTTGACACTTCCATAAATATCTTTTACACTCACTATTTTCCAAAATTTCAAAACTTCTACAATGAAAGTAACAGTTTCTTTTGTATCATCATCCTGTAATAATGGATGAGTTTTCATTGCAGTTACAGTCTTATCACAAAACACTTTCAAACAGTGGGACACTTTTTGTCTTGCAACTGGTTTTGGAAGAACGCTACTTCTGTTAGTTTTGATAACTTAACAAATTGATTTTTTTCATGCGCAAAAAGTTGTTTCACTATTTCCCATTTTGCTGTCATTTCTTTACCATCAGAATAAAACAGCAATTCTGAACAAGCCTCAGTTATCCAGTTAAATATATGTACATAATCGAAAAGCAAGTATATACCATTTTTAGTAACCCAAGGCTTATTTTCAACAGTATCAAATTTCTTGAATAAAGCTGGATTAGTCCGATTATTGTCATAAATAACTGCAATTACATGACCTTTAGAATGATCGACTAAATCAACAACATTTCTAACATTCTGAAACAAAAATTCCGAGTTTAGTTTGGCAACTGGGATCATCTTAATCAAAAACTTTGGTCCACCATGTAAACATTTGATCATAATACCTGATACAGTTTTTGCTAATGCCTCTTCAGCATCTTTGGCACCACCAAATATGGTTCCCTCTTGGTATTGTAAACTCACTTTAACATAAACTTCATCAACTAGGATGATACATTTTTTTCTGTTTATCTAACAGCTTGCTAAACACATCACCAAGAAAATTCAGATCATCTACCTTCGACACTTTTGAGGTCATATTCACTAGTGTTGTCATGCTGGGTAATTTGTAATCATCTCGAAGTTTGTTATAAAGAGACCGAGATGTGGCAACATATTCGAATGCTCGGACAAGTATTTCCGACTCGTAAACATTTTTGCCAACTATTCGTGGTGACATAACTTCGATATGTTGTCTCAAAACCTGTTTCTCTTGTTCAATTTTCAAGTTACTAAGGTAACGAATTGCTTCCTCAATTTGAGACCAATGTTGAAACTTAGTTATTCTGTTTTTCAATAGGGAAGAAATGTGTGTGAGTATACTTGCATGGTAACATTCAAACGTTAAGTTTTCAAAGATTTTAATCAAAAACATCAGAATACTTCCAGTAAAAAAATGACAAGACTGGATGAACTGTAGATTGTAAGATTTGTAGCAGGTAACTGCTGGTACAAAATTATGATGGTCAATATCAGCACACAAATTTGTAAAATTAGCAATTCTATCTTTATCTAAGAAATGGGCAAATTCATCAGTTTGTACACTTCGCACAGAAGCGGAACTTTTTTTTGTTGTCCTTGCTTTTGGTAAAGGACTTGGTATTACACTTGATGGCAAATTATTAAATATTGATGGAGGATCTTTGGGTCGTGCTTTTCCCATAACAAATACAGTTTCATAACCAGGTGGAAAATGCCTTTCACAAACAACAGTGTCTGAGTGGTTAGGAGTGTTAGCTCTTGGTATTATTTTTAGCCATCTTTCTCTCTCATCTTGATCTTTGGGGAGACGAAACACTCGGACCATATTTTTCTCATTATAATTGCCTTGACAGGCTGTCACACAACACTTTACCATTTTGAGAAATATTTAAATTATTTTAAACTAAAAAAAGTAAAAGTTATGTCGTTAATGAACAAAGCTGTTTACATGTAAATAAAACGTTTAAAACATGTGGAATATATTTCCTAAGAATATAGAAAAGATTTGAAATTAATAAAGTAAGATTTATTGACAAATTCTCAAAAACAATATTTTTTCAAAATTTAAAAAAAAAAGTAAAAGTTATGTCGTTAATGAACAAAGCTGTTTACATGTAAATAAAACGTTTAAAACATGTGGAATATAATTCCTAAGAATATAGAAAAGATTTGAAATTAATAAAGTAAGATTTATTGACAAATTATCAAAGACAATATTTGTTTTTAACTTTAAAAAAAAGTAAAAGTTATGTCGTTAATGAACAAAGCTGTGTACATGTAAATAAAACGTTTAAACATGTGGAATATATTTCCTAAGAATATAGAAAAAATATAAAATTAATAAAGTAAGATTTATTGACAAATTCTCAAAGACAATATTTTTTTTAACTTAAAAAAAAAAGTTTTGTCGTTAATGAACAAAACTGTTTACATGTAAATAAAACGTTTAAAACATGTGGAATATATTTCCTAAGAATATAGAAAAAATATAAAATTAATAAAGTAAGATTTATTGACAAATTCTCAAAGACAATATTTTTTTTAACTTAAAAAAAAAGTTTTGTCGTTAATGAACAAAACTGTTTACATGTAAATAAAACGTTTAAAACATGTGGAATATATTTCCTAAGAATATAGAAAAAATATAAAATTAATAAAGTAAGATTTAATGACAAATTCTCAAAAACAATATTTTTTTTAACTTAAAAAAAAAAGTTTTGTCGTTAATGAACAAAGCTGTTTACATGTAAATAAAACGTTTAAAACATGTGGAATATATTTCCTAAAAATATAGAAAAAATATCAAATTAATAAAGTAAGATTTATTGACAAATTCTCAAAGACAATATTTTTTTTACACTTAAAAAAAAAGTAAAAGTTATGTCGTTAATGAACAAAGATGTTTACATGTAAATAAAACGTTTAAAACATTAAAAATTAAATTCTGACTTTTAACAGTATACTCACGAACTTATAATCCAAATGTAAATAATGATAAAATAACAGAACCTCAACTGAAATAAATTTGATGAGTCTAAATTTATTTTGGGAATGAAATTTCCTTGGAGCAGTGAAAACGAAGTGCTGCCAGCTAAAAGTTTATCTGGTGACTGACTGACTGGCCCCCAGTTAAACTGTCATATGTGCGTTTACCTGGCCTGTAGTAGGGATGGCCATGCTTAGAACAAATTTCGCCTAACCTACGTGCCCAGGACGCTATGCCTTACGCCTCAGCCATGGCAGTAACTATAGAGTCCGCAACACTACTATCTATTATATCCCTCATGCTTTTCTATGTCGGTATTCATTACGACACCCCTCCCACGCGTCACTAAACAGTCCGCCCCATACGCAACTCTACATCTGTGTCCATTACGACACTCCTTCCGCGCCCACTAAACAGCCCGCCCCATACGACACTCTAAATCGGTGTCCATTGCAACACTCCTTCCGCGCGCCACTAAACAGCCCGCCCCAATACGACACTCTAAATCGGTGTCCATTACGACACTCCTTCAGCGCGCTATTAAACAGCCCGCCCCATACGACACTCTAAATCGGTGTCCATTACGACACTCCTTCAGCGCGCTATTAAACAGCCCGCCCCATACGACACTCTAAATCGGTGTCGATTACGACACTCCTCCTGCGCGTCACTAAACAGCGCGCCCCATATGACACTATAAATCGGTATCTATTACGCTTTCCACCCTATGTACCTTAATTCTGAGAAACTGTAATTATCAAGGGAATAATTAGGTAGATGTGAACAATAGAAAAAATGATTCTGCAGAAATCAAATTATTCCGCGAAGCAGAATTATCTAATTGTAGAATTATTCTAATGCACGCAATAAAGTAAAATTGTGGCAAAATAAAATAACTAAATGTTGCTTTTCTGTGTAAATGAAAGGTGATAACTTATAGAAAAAAATACAAATATTCGATCTCGAAGTGTATACCTTATACAAAGTTCGGGAAAATAGAATCTGTCAAATTCAGCACGTAATTATATTAACCAATCGCTGTATTCGTATATTTTCATGGCTAGTAATTTCCCGTTATTAACCTGGTATTTTGCTATGTACTACCGTGTCTTCCCGGAGTTTTAGACAAATGGAAAATAATATCCATAGAAGACAACTTCTAGTTTGAGCTATTTGATATTTTACACGATTTGTTATTAATGTTTAGGCAGGTTGATGTATTATATTTATATTATATAGGGTGTTATTTATCTAAAAATGTTGGGTTGATTCATCTGAAAACATGATGCCTTATATAGGGTGCGTCGCAAGAGAATTAAATACTTAATTTACACTTTTTCACACACTCTAACAACCATTTAATGCTACGTACACACTTAGAAGTCACTCCAAAAATGTAATTTTACTAACTGTAAAAATATGCATGCAAAAGCTATATTTTAGAAGTCTCTAACAATGCGAGAATACACCGGGGTTTTCAGAACCAGAAACGCAACACAACTTGTTTCCAGTCCTGCTTCACGATCACAGCGTCTTGTGTGACGTGGAAATGTGATGTTCCAGTCCTAACTTGACAAACGAGTACCATCCCCGAAATATTGTGAAATCGCGTAACACAAGACCGTGTGATTGTGTAGAGGACTGACACCAATTTGGGTTCATTTAAAATTTCGGTATTTCTACTCACAAATGCTGCCGATAACTACATTATGGGCAAGTTTAAACAATTTTTCTCTTTATTCAT
>OY744523.1:167685222-167730222 GCA_963556195.1 Sepiola atlantica
CAAGAAGAATGGTCTAAAATTAGTATCAAGGATTGTCAAGAACTGATCCGTTCTAGTAGTCGAAGATGTGCAGCTGTCATTGAGAGCAAGGGCTCATTTACTAAATATTGATTACACATGTACTTTTATCGTTTTTTTTTGGCTGTTTACATTGTTTTTCTCAATTTTGTCCCTTACTTTTGGACATTCCAAATTTGGAAATAAATTGAATAATTGTTATAATTCTTTTTCTATTCTATACAAAGGGTTCAAATTTTAGTATGTTATTATGGATGACAACAACTACCGGTTGTCAAAATTTCAGCTTTTTACGGTTATTATTTCTAACAAATATTAGGTTTTAAAATGTTGTCCCTTAGTTTTGGACGCGACTGTATATACATATATATACATATATACATATATATACATATATATATATATATATATATATATATATATATATATATATATATATATATATATATATATATATATATATATATTCTTCTTCCACTCATTCGATAATCCATGATTTTAATTCGCTTTTCAAACATTCTATTTTAGTCGACGTGAGATCTTGAAAATGTGTCGACTCGAAAGATGTCTCGATTTCACCACCATTTTTTTCTCCTCCATTCTATTTTTTAAATATTTTAACCGCTTTACTAAAGTAAGGAAAGAATACTTTATTTCTCGCTCTAGTATTATAGGCCTCTCCGTCCTTGGTAATTATGGCTACCTTGCCATTATTATTAAAATCAATTTTTAAATTTTGTACCTATAAAAACTTATTCATATATATATATATATATATATATATATATATATATATATATATATATATATATATATATATATTTATATATATATACATATCGGTGTGTGTGTGCGTGTGCGTGTAATGTTTTATATGCATTTAATATATTTACAGTTATTATTGGTAAACAATTACACATGTGATTTTTTTTTCCTTTATAAAAAGTCGAGAGCATTTATGGGATGTAAAGATACCCGATCGACTTGCTAAACTGATTAAACAAACAACAACATATATCCCGTCATTGAATTATCTTTTCAGAACTATAATATTTTCTTTATCAAAAGATAATACGTTTTCCATTTCTTTTCTTCATCTTTCTTTTATCCTTTGTTTCGTTCATTCAATCAATCTTTCTTTTTTCTCATCTCTGCTTCATCTTTCTTTCCTTTTTCTTTATATCCCTCTATGATTTTCCTCCTCTCCTTTTCTTTTCCCCATTATTTCTTCCATTCTTCGTTTCGTTCATTCTATCTCTCTTTCTTTTTTATCTTACCTCTGTCTCATCTTTCTATCCTTTTTTTTCTTTATATCCCTTTCTGGTTTTCTTCCTCCCCCTTTTCCTTTTTTCAATTAGATTTGTTTTGCCTTTCGGTCTTTCTTTTATTCTTTTCATCTTCTCCGGGACTAATTACACCCAACTCGCTCGATCTGTGTCCACATTCCTTACAGTCCCTTATAATAATCCCCGTCGCTGAGAAATCCCTAATAAAAAAGGGCCACCAGCCATCTGCCTTGTTCCTCACAACTTGACCCTTCCTAGCTTTTAACCTGTGCGACTGCCAATCTTCTTTTCGCGGCTGACCGCACGATTGCAATCCACACATTTTAGCACTTGAACCGCCCCTTATGTTTTATTCCACCGAACGGAATACTTCGCGTTTTTCACTGACGCGGCCGTTGAATGACAAGACACGTGTGCGAATGACTGATCTTTTCGTGTACGATCGAGACTGCAAGGAAATGGAATCACTTGTAATTAATAATAGATTTGAAAGATGGCAGCGTTGTAAATATTGCATTTAGTATCCGTGTAACGCGCGGAAATAAAAGGTGATCTGAAGTCGTGTAAGCCGGGATTTTATTTTCAAGCCGACGAAAGAAGGGTGTCATCAGAAAAAGGACGAATGTCAACAAGATAAATAAGAAAAATATATGACAAGACGCACCCGAAACCGCGAATGTCATCTGGTCGTATTCATTAAATATATTAATTAATCGAATCCCCTCAATTGCATACAGATGGACAGATCATTCTTTGGCTGCTGTTATTTGTTATATCAACATTAAGATGTTCAATCTTCGCTTGGTTCAGTGGTGTACTCGATAAAAGGTGGAACTTTAAAAAAAACAATGGACCGGGTTTCGATGTCAGACTGAATCACTTTCCTATGCAGCCTGACTGAAGAGTTGTAATACAGCGAAAAAGTATTTCTTTTAAATATCTATCTATCTATCTATCTATCTATCTATCTATCTATCTATCTCTCTTTATATATATATATATATATATATATATATATATATATATATATATATATATATGTGTGTGTGTGTGTGTGTGTGTGTGTGTGTGTAACGGAAAGATAACAATCAATCCCCGTGCATTAAATAAGAGGGTTTAGTTTGAAATTCTGTACAGATTCCTAGAATTCTACATGAGAATTCCCGAGTTCGACAAGACGAACCTGAAGAAGGCGGAGGTTACATCGTCCGAAACGCTTTTGCAGGTGCGTCTTGTCGATGTCGAGAAACTTTAGGTCAAACTCAAAAATCTATACGGAACTTCGGAATGTATAAACATATTTTTGATTCATAAAAAAACATTTTTGCTACATATTTGCAAACATATTTTGGTAAGAGTCATTGATAGCACAATCTCTTCGGACCCGAAGAAGTCTAGCACTCCATAAGTCTGACAAAAACATGTCTGCAAATGTATAAGCCCAAAATATTTGCATGAATTTAAAAAAAATGCTATGCATAATAAACAGTTTTATTTGTTATTGATCAGTGTTATATAAAACACTGTAATGATTATCTGGATTTTTACTCTGTGGATGTGAAGTTACCTGGATTATACATATATGTTTATATACTAGCAAAAACTACACGCCATCCGCTGCAGCTTTATCTACAAACAAACAAAGACATAATGTTCTTTTCACATTTTGGTAATTTAAAGAAAAACAACAAAAAAGTTATTGTCGTCGTGTTATTTCATATATTTCAATGTTGAGCTTTGATTTTGCTTAAGTGTAAAAAATGAATTGTCCATAATGAAAGCGATGAACGGACATTTCGGGGCGATTTTCAGGAATAACCGACAGAAAATTGGATGAACAAAAAACAATAAACAAATAACTGTTACCAAAAACAATAAAGTTACTTTTCCAACTACCTGCTATTTTGGGGTTTGAAAGTATTTTAAAGCGTTTTGATTGCATTTTAATAATTCTTTCAAATCACATCGCGTACTATTTGTAAGCGAATGTCCCAGAGGATTTTTTCTAAAAAAATAACTGTTCTAAATGCCTTTAAATGTTCTTTTCTACCTAATTGAAAAACGAAAAATATTAACAAATGCTCAAACTTGTAGACGGTCGGCGAACGAATGTCAGTTTTCAATCTTATTTAATTTATTTGACCGAACTTTTCAGTTAACATTAAATAAATAAATGCTTTGAAATACTTTAAAACACAGAACAATTATGCAGGTATGTAGAAAACTAACTTGTATGCATTTGGTAATAGTCATTTTTTACTATTTGTTCTTTTCACATCCCTTTTCTATTGATTATTCTTGACAATTGCTAAAAGAGCAAATTCAATTGTTCAAAATTTCGAATTGTTACTTTATGTGTTTCGCTTTTATCATTAAAGACAGAAAAATAAAATAAAACCTTACTGACGATTTAAAAAAAAATATGAATGTATTTTTTTTGTAATTTATAAAGATTGTGTGAATTAAAAATCTTAAAGTGTAAATTAAAAAGCTTCTTTATTTTGAGAGTATGATATTATGGTGACCGAATTACATGCACTGGTCGCAGAGAGGATGTAATGACTGAGATGATGATATCCTGACGAACGACCCCCCGAAGAAAAAGTAGGAGTTAATGCCTGGGAGCATGATATCATGACAACATAATACAGAGTACACTACCATCCACAAGAACGAGAAGGTCATCCTGGAAAGATGGTATTGTGATGAAAGAACTTATACTATACTGTCCTACCCCAAAAAGATGATGTGCTGTCTGGGAGGAATGTATGATGACGAATGAAAATATGCTACACAGGATTAAATAAGCATAAACAATTCTAATGTTAATATAATTACGTTAGGTGGAAAAATCGTTCACATATTATTCATTTAGATATCATTAAAAACGATGACAAATTTCGTTATCCACGTGAAACGCTGAAATGAAAATTGGGCTGATAAATATTCTAAGAAAGAACAATCAGTTCCTTTCATGATTTTCTTGTTCAAAAAATCATGTTTATAAACTTGAATCATAATGCTCCTTAAGCTAACCTAAATCTCCACTTGTTTCTGACCTAATTTTTAAGTGTACGCTGAAACGAATCAAAAACATTAAACACATTAGGTTTTGGTGTTCTTTTTACTAAAACATAGTTTAAGTAAAAACAAATATAAGTTGTTTAATGCTGAAACCTATTTCACTCTAAATGATTTACGTAATTGAAATAAGAATTAACCTTAAATAAGAAAAGGAAAGCCAGCGTGGCTGTCATTTAAATTAGGTGTTTATTTTTAATTAGTTATTTATTTTTAATTAGTTATTTATTTTTAATTAGTTATTTATTTTTAATTAGTTATTTATTTTTAATTAGTTATTTATTGAGGGGGTTTTATGACAGAATATACTAAGAAGTGAAAGAAAACTTTAGATAAAAATACTTACAATTCTAACAGAACATTCAATTGGTTTGCATTTCAAGTGAAAAAGGTTTTGAATTCAGACTATGTAAATTGATAATTTTTTAGGAACAAATGTTGAACTCGAATAGAGGAGGTGATTACTGGGAGGACGGTGTTATAACAACAGAACCGATATTACACTATACACCCCGATTAAAAGATATTCCGATTCATGGAGTTTTTTTTTCATTTCATTAATTTAAAAATGCATTGTCACACAAATATTTGTTATGGTTCGTTGGCCTTCTGGCTAAGATCAAAGTGTAGTATCTGTTCTGCACATCTCAGCGACATTTGACAGAAGTTTCATGTAAATTATCTCATTTTAAAAATAAATTCTAAAAGTTTTTAAAAACTCGATAATTTTAAAAAATAAAATCTCTTTAAATAATGTTATTAAAATAGTAATACTATAGATAAAACGATTGCGTGTATAGAAGAAAATTTGGCAATACAAATTAGAAATGTATATTAGAAAAAAATTATTACAAACTGAAAAATATATAAATATGCAAATGAACAATATCAGATTTGTTTGAGATATATGGAACTTTTTATATATGCGGTATCTGAAACAAAAAATTGTTAAATGTTAACGTAGTTTGTGCATACTAGGCAAGTTGCTACTGTAGACGTATAGGGGTTACTGAGAATTAGGGTGACAATTTGGGGGGCATCTCAAATTGGGAACTGTGCAGCGAGAGATTCTTGTTTACATTCGTTTTACATTTTTTCATGTCGGTAAAGTAAGGGAACCATGGAGACAGGAGGAAGTTCGAAATGCCGTCGAAGAAAAAAACTATTAGAGTAGAAGACTCTTCAGCATCTGAGGACCTCCACAGTGAATGGATGGGATTTAGCTGATTGTCGGGTTAGTCGAGTGTATCTACGTCGAGGGGGCACCAGAGCAGCAAGTTCATCGGAGAACATTCCATTGGAGTACCTATAAAACAATACTGGGATGCAACATTGCAGCGATAGGACAGGGGCTGGAGCTTTGTAGGTAGTGAGGGACCTATTGTATCATTAGAATGCAATAAGCCTATTCAGTTTTTGTAAATATATTTAGGATAGATAGAAACAAGTAATATATATATATATATATATATATATATATGAATATATATATATATATATATATATGAATATATATATATATATATATATATATATATATATATATATATATATATATATATATATATAGTCAAACTTTTAAATCTCTCATATGTGTAGAATGCCACCACGCTCTCATGTACATTTGAACTTTACAGACGCTTTTTCAAGTTATAATCTACTCGCCGTTATAATTCAAAAATGATCCCAACAGTAAAGTCATAATTTGTAAAGACACTAAAACTAATACCGCCTGAAGATGATTTGACGATTCAAATCGAAAGTACTTGAAAAAAAGAAAAAAGAATGGAACAAGAAACCCTTGGATCATATTTACATCAATTTGACCGAAACATTAGATGGACAATTCGGAAAATTGAAAAAAATAAAAAAAAGTCGCATCAAACAAAACCACTCCGTGTTATTTAATAAGGTTTTCCTAAATGAGAATATGCTGCCTAAATACACACAATATATATATATATATATATATATATATATATATATATATATATATATATAAGAGGATTTAATGAATTAGAAAATCAAGTTTAGTATGGCGTACGGTCGTTTCCAGAACATTCTGGAAATACTTTATTTTATTTTTTGATTTTTTAATTTTCAAAATTAACAAAGCTACTCCAAAAAGTTCTTCATCAGCGCCTTTAGCAGCGCGTCTTTCCAATACTTCTTCTATGCACCTTTTGTATATATATCCGTGCACATAATGTATATGTATGTTTTATATATATATATATATATATATCTCATTACATATATATATATATATATATATGTATATATATATGTGTGTGTATTTATGTGTGCTTATGTACATATTTACATATTTATATATCTTTCCTCTTTAAATAAATTCAAATTTTATTAACACCATCGCTATATATATACCCGAAATTACAGATATTCCCGTTCTTTGCCGCTATGAGCATTTTTTTGCTCTTAAAAAAGTCCACAAACCAGTTGGCGAAACGTTGAGTTCTTACGACTTCCGCTGTTTTCTTTTTAATTCATCTCGTAAAATGTTTTTATTTAAAAATGTTATTTTTATGCCTTTATTAAAGGAATAAAATCATTTTTCATAAATATATGTATCTAATACTTTCGCCGTAACACATCCTTAACGAATGATTTTTTTACTTTCTTGTTTTTTTTTCCTCCTCATTTTGCTGGTGTTAAATTCGCAAGTAAACACACACGTGGTTCCAAGAGAAAAAGTTTCGTCTCGTTGACGGTCCTGAAGAAAGTGAACATTTAGATGTGTGTATTAGCGCGGCAACGCTTATATGAATTTGAAGGGGTGTACGCACTATATATATATATATATATATATATATATATATATATATATATATATATATATTGTCGCCCCAAATTTCCAGCTTAGTGCGTAGTATTAACACAACCGTCTGGATCGTGGTTTTAATGCATGTTCCTTCATTTGTTGAACACTGTTGATGTCGATTGTCTATCGCGCCAGCTCAGCGTTATAGGTTTAAACTCTCACCGATTGCTTTGATAGTTTCCTTTGGCCCCGTGGGCTAAGCTGTCGGAATTTGAGTTAAAAAATATACTAGTGTTCCGTGGTGTAAGGTTCTGCGAGCGAGTTAAATAATTATCTCTACATCGATAATTACGGAAGGATAAAACGTATACGTATGTAGATAAACAAATATTTATGGTTATTTATATATATATATATATATATATATATATATATATATATATATATAAGAAAGGGTATTTAGACATATTTTTGAACCATTGTTTCGTAATAGTATTATTTTTTTTAAAGCATAACAATGGTGGTGTAAAATAAATAAAATTTATTTTAATCTTACCTTTCGAGAATATACTTCTCATTTTCAAAGAGTGTTTTTTTTTTCTTCTTCTTTTTCATCGTCCGATGGAAATGGACTTTTTGGTCAGAAGATCACGTTATGTCTGTAAGCGAGGTGACGCCGGGTTGAATAAGAAAGGGTATTTAGACATATTTTTTAAACCATTGTTTCGTAAAGTCCATTTCCATCGGACGATGAAAAAAAGAAGAAAAGAAAAACGCACTTTGAAAATGAGAAGTATATTCTCGAAAGCTAAGATTAAAATAAATTGTATTTATTTTACACCACCATTGTTATGCTTTTTTTTAAAAAATATAATACATATATATATATATATATATATATATATATATATATATATATATATATTGCTTTCAACGAAGTACATGATCTGAAACTAAAGCTGGCTTTAGGACTAAAAGTAACCACGGAAAAAAAAGTTATGGAAAAGTAAGAGTGGCATGTGGCTAATCCGGTAAATGTAGAGTACTTGAGCAGAAGCTTTCTTCTTACGAGTTTGGCGAATTACAAACAGGGTCCTGAACAGATGCGGTACCTCTATCCCAACCACCATCAATGGTCCTGAGGTGATTTTCTCAACATTCGCCAAAACCAAACTTTTTGCTAATAAATGTGCATCAAACTCCACACTTTACGGTCAAGGCCGCTTTCTACCTGAATGTTCCCCCAAGAGTGAAAATATTTTGAGCGACATCTATATATCTGTCCGGGATGTTGTCATACTTATCAAGAACCTTGAGGCCAGCAAAGCAACTAACTCGGACAATATTCCAATGATAATGGTTAAAAAGCTGCTCACCGGAACTAACTCTTATTCTTACAAAGCTGTTCAAACGTTACTTAAAAGAGAATTGTTGCTAACACCTTGAAAAACTTACTCTGCTCAATCTTCTGCATCTGAGTACTAACTAATTTCTCTCCTCTGCATCATGAGTAAGTTGCTTGAATCTGTGATAAATCGAGAAGTTGTCAACCCTAAGCAAAAACAACCTACTCAGTGACAAGCAACTAATGTAATAGCACACAGTATAAGCGAATCTGTTGTTTCTAGAGCAGTGGCTCTTGACATATTGTTGGATAATGGCCCTATGTGAATGGACGTATCTGTTGGAAATCGTTGGTTTGACTTGCGTGAATTAACGCGGGTGCAGTCGAGTGCAGATTGGGGCCTGTTCTCACAGTCAGAGCTAACAGACGTGACAAGGTTACCGTGTGAAGAGACCCCAGATCAAGGGGCAGTAGGCACCTGTGAGACGTCGCGGGCCTTGCGTGGGAAAAAGAGGATCCGTGACGTCACTCGTTCTCGTGAGAAGCGAGTTTTTTAGTCAGTCTGATTCAGAAGGCGAACTGAGAGGACGTGCGATTCACGATGTAAAACTAAGAAAAATAGTTCCCTTCAGGGAAGATAAGCGAGAGAAATCCTTCCCCCTTCTCTATGAATGGTTAAGAAACATTGGAACTAACTACGATAATGTAGGAATTGCTCTCCCTCTCTCTTTCGACGTGGTGAATGACTCCCAGTTGAAATAACAACGCTTGAAATAAAAAGAATTACATTTAAAAGCAGAGTTTGTCTTCGGAGTGCGTCATGGCTTTTGTTGCAGACAACGGACGGCGTGGTTCACGGCAGAGAAGAAAGAATTCATCCACTAGGCAACCCGACCGCCCTCTACAAGCGAGGGAGAAATCTAACAATATCAAAGGCCTTTGATAGGGTAGCACATAAAGATATTCTTCATAAGATTTATAGTTATGGAATATCTGGAAATGTCTTCTCAACTATCAAATCCTTTTTCTGTGACAGGTTCATAAAAGTAGTCGTCGATGGACAGATTTTCTGAAGCTTATAATACAAACGCTGGCGTGCATCACGGATCCATTCTGGGCCCAACCCTCTTCCTGATTTTCATCAACTATCTCCCAAATCGAATGCTAAGATCATTCGTCGATATTAATGCAGACGATACAACCATCTATGGCAACACTTTGAAGAGCAGCAGTGACCAATATATTTCTGATTCTCTCTCTTCCTAGTTACTTTAAATCCGTCCAATACAAACCTTCTCTCTTTTCACCATCAATGAATAGCTCTCGTCTTGATTCGACAAGCTTCTGGAACTAAACTTCACTCCTGACCTGAAATGGAAGACTTACGCCAAAGTCGCTGGAAAAATAGTTGGATCATTCTACTGTTCCCGAAGGTGTCCAACTCTTGACGCATTTCTCTACCTGTATAAGAGCCAAATACGTCCCGATTGAGCACTGTTGTCACGCTTTCCTGCGTTGACAGAGTACAACACTTTGCTCTTCTACTCTCTACCACCTTGGCCTTTTGGCTAAGATAAAAGTGTAGTATCAGTTCCGATGGATACTACACTCCATAGACTGATATTGTCTTCGCATCGGGGCTTGATTTACGTCGGTCTATGGGTCTGTTCTGTGCAGTTCTAGGAGGTCCACCCTCCCAAGCTTTGCCTCCCATCTTTGGGGAGGAGTAAGTTTATTGATTACTGCCTGATCGCCCCTACCGGGGAAATTCCGATGGAGCTGCCCAAGCAATTTTTAATGGCCACAGTGCTCACCTCTCGGGTGCTGGCTTTTCAAATCCCACTTTCCCGACCCGACCTTGGGTCACATCTTACTTGTGGGAGTAAGATAAAACTGGCCTTGTTCCTAACTCCTGGAGAGGAGTAAATAAATACTCTCTACCACCTCTTTGTGAAAGAAGAGACTTCGCTAATCTTTCTCTGCTTCATCTGTATTTTCATGGCAGGTGCTTGACTGAGATTAACTCTGTCATCCGACGTTAAAGATTAACAACAAAAACTCGTCTAGTTACAACCACTTCCAATCATTTTCTTTTATCCCTCTATGTGCCGAACAAAACGAAACATTATTTCCTAGAACTACCCGTCTGTGGAACTCAATACTTCGGGGCTGCTTTCAAGCTGACTACAACATTGTCATTTTCAAGTATAAAGTAAACATTTTTTTTGTTCACCTGTCCT
The DNA here is from genome assembly GCA_963556195.1 of Sepiola atlantica. Taxonomy (NCBI): domain Eukaryota; kingdom Metazoa; phylum Mollusca; class Cephalopoda; order Sepiida; family Sepiolidae; genus Sepiola; species Sepiola atlantica. Next base: position 167,695,975 of record OY744523.1, read on the forward strand.
TCTAAATAGTCAAATTCTTCCAAACTTCCACCATCACAACCAATCATCACGGTGTTGTCTCACCGTCCACTGACACTCATTAACGCTTATCCTCAACTGGCTTTTGGGTCTTTATAATAGTGACAATTTAGTATATATATATATATATATATATATATATATATATATATATATATATATATATATAACTTCCATTATGGAGGGAAGACATAGTTTTCCGTTCATGAGTAAAAGTATAGAAAAGAAAGCCAACCGACTTGTTTAAAGCTGAATTTAATGTATAAAATAAATCAAATACTATATATATATATATATATATATATATATATATAACTTCAATTATGAGGGAAGACATATTTTTCCGTTTATGAGTAAAGGTTTAGAAAAGAAAGCCAGCCTACTTGTTTAAAGCTGAATTTAATGTATAAAATAAATCAAATTCTATATATATATATATTTAAAATTAAAAAAGCATAATGTTTTATGTACAATGTGCGAGGTGTTTTAGAAATTAATCACGCTTGATCCTAGCAAACACTTTCGCTGTTTACAGAGGGTTAGCAGTTTCAAACGAACAATATCGTGGTAAGTGAGTCAATGCTGAACTTCATTGCACACGTCGGGTTTTTAATCGAATGCTCCGTGATGGAAGGCCCGTATATATTTTTTCAGAAAGTCCGTTAATAAACTGGTATCATTCCTAATTTTTCTAATTATGTGTTGTTAAACTCTGTTGTCGAATCTCAACATCGTCCTACCCCTGTAGTCGGAACTGCAACTACATTTAAAATCATAAATTACATTATTATTAAGGTGAAGAGGTTGATAGAATTTTAGAAACGACGCCAGAAGAGATTTTCTAGAGAACACAAAACCCACGTTCGAAGCAAAATCGAAATGTTAAACTCTTGGGCTAATTTTATTCGCGAATGTCTCACTTACTGTACCTAACCAAGGCAAACGAATGTAAATTAGACAATTAAGTACCGTATTTAGTTTTATTTCAGAAAAAATTAGATATTCTTCTTTTGATGACTGCACTAATCCCATCCAAGGAACAGAGTATTAGTATTACTACTTATTTATTTGTCACACTTCGATTTTAAACAAATCCTAGGGGATCTATGTGTTATGATCAAAATTAAATTTAAATTTCGTTAATTAGGGCAGAATGAATTCCAGCGGATATAACATCCCTTAAACGTAGGTTTACAGTAAAGCGATGTAAGTTATCAAGATGGGATTTCGCTACCAATACATCAAGGAAAGCGTAAGTGGAATTACACTTTCTTTCATAAGTGTAGTTTAATGTGGGTTGCATGTTATTTGGTAAAGAGAAAAAAACGCATTCGCCTCTGTTATTAAAGAGGTAAAATGTGCCGTCTACATAGCGAAAGAAAACTATCGGTTATATGGGTCCAGCACATTGAGACGTTTACTTGCCTATACATTACATCGCTAAAATGAAATACTTTATATACTGGCACAAAATACATGTTAAAATATTCCTTATCCCTTGGATTGAGATCCGTTAAACATGTCTTCCTTTCAATAGGCCGTAATTTGTAATTTACTAAACGAGCCGCTAAGGGATCAGCTATCTTTGTATTTCTATCGCTCTCCCTTACTGTATGTTCATCCAACGACTTTCTAATATTTGGTAACTCTATGTTGATTCAACCACTTTCTCATATTTCCTCATGTCTCTGTAAGCATTTAGAGAAATAGTGAGTCTCTTCTTTATTTTCAGAGTCGTCATCTAATGTATATATGTGTATCTGCTCACACCACAAACATGTAAATTAGATGGCAAAATAATAAGTCTCTTTACTTCTATAATAATAATAATAATAATAATAATAATAATAATAATAATAATAATAATAATAATAATAATAATAATAATAATACTTCTATGTAATAATAAAGAAGAGGAATACTTCTATATAATGATGATAACAAAGAATAATAATACATCTATACAATAATAAAGAATAATACTTTTATATAATAATAATAAAGAATAATAATACTTTTATATAGCAAGAAAGAATAGTACTTCTATATAATAATAAAGATAGAATAATTATACTTTTATATGATAATAATAATAATAAAGAATAATACTTTTATATAATAATAACAATAAAAAATAATACTTTTATATAATAATAATAATAATAATAATAATAATAAAGAATAATACTTTTATATAATAATAATAAAGAATAATTCTTTTATATAATAATAATAAAGAATAATACTTTTATATAATAATAATAAAAATAATACTTTTATATAATAATAATAAAAATTATACTTTTATATAATTGTTGCATAACTACCGTAATTAAACCTCACGAGAAGCAAAGGGGGGAGAGAGCTTATTTATTACTACAGGCAGAAATCCTTCCGACTGAGGCAGTTCTCCGAAACCACCTCACAGTTCGCTATTACATCCTCTCCGGCCGAAAACAACGCGAAATGTTCACGAGAGGATTAATAGTGATTTCAATCTTTTTTCTTAATACTTCTGATGATACGATCTTCATAGACATTTTCATAGTCATTCTTTAAGCAAAAATGTTTCTCAATAATTTTAACACATTTTGGAGAGTCATTTTTCAACAGGGACCTTAAACACACTTTTCTTAAGAGTCATTTAAACAGATTTCTAAACACATTTTTCAAGAGTCCAAAAGTCACTTTGAAACACAGTTTCCAGATATTTTACATTATAAGAAAGTTACCTTTGTAGTTCTCGTTCGTAGCTGGCCCTCGTCTTGTTGCCGGCTGTGATCGCCGCGCGGCACCTGTTTTTGTGGGCAAACTCTATCGTTAAGCGGAGGACAAAGACACTCGAAGTCGGATTTTCTGAGAGATTTCTTTTGTTCTTTTTATTTCATGCTTTAATTCGAGTGGAGGGGTTTCCATTATTGGTTCTTCATTCACATCTTCCTAAGTTCGTACTGTGTGGGACGTTAGACGCTGTTAGTTTTTCTTAGTAGCTTTGGCCCATATCTCTTCGATTCACACCCGAGCTCTTGCGTTCGAGAGCTACCTCATGCGCTCGCCGCAAGCTTCCATAGTGATCTGTTTTAGATACAGCCCTTATCGCGAGCGATTACATTTTTGGGAAAACTTCGCTCGCTTTTCCGAAACGACGTTGTCGCTTCGAGCTCCCATAGCGGACTGATTCTAAAAAGCTAAGTGCTTGTTCTCCGTGGTGACGTAATCATCATTCCCACGCACGAGATGGGGACAAAAACGACTCACTCTGATCTCTGACTCAAAGGTCACGTCAGGTGTCTAAATTTATTATGACTATTCTTGGATCAAACTCTTCTCTGAACTCACTTCTGAGTCCAGAAACAAAACCTATTTTTCAATAACAAAATTAGCTATTTGATACTAGTTAACCTACTGTGCCTTGCATAATGGGGCCCTACAGTACTGTAACACTCCTTCCTTCCCTATAAACAAAAAAAACAAAAAATCCCAAGATTTTCTCTTTTTTTTTAAAAAACCAACCCCTCCCTGGGACTGGTAAAAATCCGAGCCTGAGCACTCCTGGGTTTACCATCATTTCACCCCTGCCGGAATGGGATTCGGCACCACATGACAATGTTTCCGGGATGTGGGAGAGTTTGCTCCCTACGGTCGTTACCGGCTATAAAAAAGCCATCCCCTGTCATAAATCAACATCAGGCGTTTCTTGCCTATATCTCCTGCAAAATCCACCACATAAATTCGCTCTTGCTCACACACGTTCTCCGTGCTCGACCACTTCCCAAAGATTCCCGGTATGTTACACTTTCGGGCCACCATCACTTTCTTAGATAACTTCAACAAACGGTCGGCACACAACCGATTAAAACTAACTGCGCGTTTTATTCTCGCGAAATAGGGGAACAAAAAACAGAAAAAACCCCTTCATTAACCTATTCTCTAATGGTCAGCCTCGAAGCTTACTGAAGGTACCGTCGCTATGCTGCTTGCTATATATGGACCATACATTTCTGACACGCCCGTGCTCCCGTCGCGAATGACAGCGAACAAACACCCAGTTTCTAACTCCCAACCCTGTTCATTAAACGTCGAGGACCCCATCCCATGGATCTATCTAGTCGATACGGTATTGGGCGAAATGTCACATCGAATCATCTCTGCTCCCGGAACACGCCGAATGACCACAAACTAGGCCCAACCTATAATCTTATAATTAAATCCAATTAACACCCGGTACCTCCTTTTTTTAAAAAATCGATCCCCATGGTTCTATCCGCCCCCGACGCGCGCACCCGAGTCACACCACACCCCAGCTTAACTCCATCCCCACTGGTGTTGAGCAGACACCAATTCCATGCGTTCCCTTCCCGTGTCCCTATCTATGCGGTAAGAGGGTGGGTACTTTCGCAGCACACTCGTCGGCAAACATCCAAAATCCACAAAAAAAAATGGGACCACAATTTCAAAGCTTAACATTTTACACAACTTTCACACACTCTATCGGCGCAGTTGGGCACACCTGGGTCACAAAAACAACAATTTCCATAACTGACCACCGTCCTTTTCTCGTGGTCCCACAGAATTACCATATCACCGTCATTCTCCCGTTCGCAATTTTAACGTATGCAGGCTTTACCACAAGCCTCGCCACTAACCCATGGGTACTCTATAAAAGAGAGCATACGAGCAAACGCCGGGAATCCCTCATTGACTTTCCAAGCCTGTACATACTCTGTACACGGGGATTCTTCCCGATAAAATCAACCCTGTCCAAGGGTTTCCGCGATCCGACCCAAACCAACTCTAGCTGCCGCCAACTGCCCGAACCTAATCAACTCAAATCGCCCGGCTGACCCAAACTTATACCCATTAAATTATCTGTCTTTTTAAAAAAAAATCTTTTACGTAACTGGTATAGCATTCTCACTTAACCGACTAAACTTCTTCAAAATTCATTCAAAAACAACAATAATAAAAAAAATAAAAGTCGAACCAATGAATTAATGGCAAACCCTCTCCACAATACAATTACAAATTATGCAGTACAATATTATATTTAAAAAAACCCAACAATTTCATGCAATACAATTCAATTGAACAAAAAAACAAAGACAATTATCACGGGGCGACATCAGGCGACCCCGCCAGCTCTTCGCACACAGTCCTTTCCCTCTCTCTCTTAAAGTTCCGTTACCTCAAAGTCCAACCACAGCCCTGCGTCACTCGTGTCCGTCCTGAAACAAAACAGGATTCGTAGACAAAACACTATGCGGCACCAGTCAGCACATGTGCCTCTCACTCACTCTTTTTTTTTTCACATTCCTTCTCCCTTTCTCTCACTTTTTTTTTTCTCTTTCCATCTCATACCTTTTCCTCTTTCTTTTACACTGTCTCTCTCTCTACCAGCATATAGCTCATCACTCTCACTTTTATCCTCTCTCTCATTTTTTTCTGCATTAAACGCCACCCACAACATATATGTAAAATAAAAAAATACATTTAAAACATAAATTAACACATGAATGAAAAACACCACCTATTCTTCCTTAAGGTTTTGTTACCTTAAAAATCCAATCGTGTTTTTTTTTTTTTTTTTTTTTCTTACTAAATCATTTTACTCACACAATTTGAACGGCATATCACTTTTTCTCTGTCTCCGACTCTGCCCGTCTCTGCCTCTCTCTCTTTCTTTTTCCCTTTATTTTATCGGACCGAACGTGTTTTTTTTTTCTTTTTTTTTAATATTTAAATTTTTTTTTTTTTTTTTTTTCTGAGAGATTTCTTTTGTTCTTTTTATTTCATGCTTTCATTCGAGTGGAGGGGTTTCCATTATTGGTTCTTCATTCACATCTTCCTAAGTTCGTACTGTGTGGGACGTTAGACGCTGTTAGTTTTTCTTAGTGGCTTTGGCCCATATCTCTTCGATTCACACCCGAACTCTTGCATTCGAGAGCTACCTCTTGCGCTCGCCACAAGCTTCCATGGTGAACTCTTTTAGATACAGCCCTTATCGCGAGCGATTACATTTTTGGGAAAACTTCGCTCGCTTTTCCGAAACGACGTTGTCGTTTCGAGCGCCCATGGCGAACTGATTCTAAAAAGCTAAGTTCTTGTTCTCCGTGGTGACGTAATCATCATTCCCACGCACGAGATGGGGACAAAAACGACTCACTCTGATCTCTGACTCAAAGGTCACGTCAGGTGTCTAAATTTATTATGACTATTCTTGGATCAAACACTTCTCTGAACTCACTTCTGAGTCCAGAAACAAAACCTATTTTTCAATAACAAAATTAGCTATTTGATACTAGTTAACCTACTGTGCCTTGCATAATGGGGCCCTGCAGTACTGTAACATAATAATAATAAAGAATAATACTTTTATATAATAATAATAAAGAATAATACTTTTATATAATAATAATAAAGAATAATACTTTTATATAATAATAATAATAAAGAATAATACTTTTATATAATAATAATAAAGAATAATACTTTTATATAATAATAATAAAGAATAATACTTTTATATAATAATAATAAAGAATAATACTTTTATATAATAATAATAAAGTATAATACTTTTATATAATAATAATAAAAAATAATACTTTTATATAATAATAATAATAATAAAGAATAATACTTTTATATAATAATAATAAAGAATAATACTTTTATATAATAATAATAAAGAATAATATTTTTATATAATAATAATAAAGAATAATACTTTTATATAATAATAATAAAGAATAACACTTTTATATAATAATTATAATAATCAAGAATAATACTTTTATATAATAATAATAAAGAATAATACTTTTATATAATAATAATAATAATTAAGAATAATACTTTTATATAATAATAATAATAATAATTAAGAATAATACTTTTATATAATAATAATAAAGAATAATACTTTTATATAATAATAATAAAGAATAACACTTTTATATAATAATAATAAAGAATAACACTTTTATATAATAATAATAAGGAATAATACTTTTATATAATAATAATAAAGAATAATACTTTTATATAATAATAATAAAGAATAACACTTTTATATAATAATAATAAAGAATAACACTTTTATATAATAATAATAAGGAATAATACTTTTATATAATAATAATAAAGAATAATACTTTTATATAATAATAATAAAGAATAATACTTTTATATAATAATAATAATTAAGAATAATACTTTTATATAATAATAATAAAGAATAATACTTTTATATAATAATAATAAGGAATAATACTTTTATATAATAATAATAAAGAATAATACTTTTATATAATAATAATAAAGAATAATACTTTTATATAATAATAATAATAAAGAATAATACTTTTATATAATAACAATAAAAAATAATACTTTTATATAATAATAAAGAATAATACTTTTATATGATAATAATAATCAAGAATAATACTTTTATATAATAATAACAATAAAAAATAATACTTTTATATAATAATAATAAAGAATAATACTTTTATATAATAATAATAAAGAATAATACTTTTATATAATAATAATAAAGAATAATACTTTTATATAATAATAATAAAGAATAATACTTTTATATAATAATAATAATAATAATAATAATAAAGAATAATACTTTTATATAATAATAATAAAGAATAATACTTTTATATAATAATAATAAAGAATAACACTTTTATATAATAATAATAAAGAATAATACTTTTATATAATAATAATAAAGAATAACACTTTTATATAATAATAATAAGGAATAATACTTTTATATAATAATAATAAAGAATAATACTTTTATATAATAATAATAAAGAATAATACTTTTATATAATAATAATAAAGAATAATACTTTTATATAATAATAATAAAGAATAATACTTTTATATAATAATAATAAGGAATAATACTTTTATATAATAATAATAAAGAATAATACTTTTATATAATAATATCTGTTATTATTGAGAGAAAGGTTAACTCTTTTTTTAAGCGTTGCTTTTAAATTAATTTATTTTTATTTCCATACTGCATTCATGAGAGAAGAAAGTTCACACATTCCATGAGCGATGTTTCTGACAAAGGGGGAAATTGCTGTTTTCTGGCTCTGAATTTATGCATTTAACACTTATCGTTGGCTAATTTTAAACATTGAAGTAGTATTTTCTTAGCTCCTTGCATCAAGTGACTACACTGTAAACTCGTATGAAAATTAGATAGCATCATAATGAAGGTTTGAATATATTTATTCATAAGAAATATTTAAATGTTGAATTAGAATTAAAGATAATTCAATTATCGTTTAATAATAATCTATCGTTATAATATAAAGCTAAATATATTGAATAGAACAATCAATTCTAGAGATGAAAGATGAGAATAAAAACTTCTAAAGACACAATATGTATTAGAACAGTTAAAGTTCAAGGCAAAGGGCTTCATTTGATTGTCGTTTTTTTTCTTTCTATCCTCTGATGAAAAGAGGTTATCTTTGGAAATCCATGGATTAAGGATATGAAACTGCTTCATTTGAACTGTTGATGTTTTAACAAATATTGTATCTTTAGAATATTTTATTTTCATCTTTCATCTCTAAAATTATTCATGAGAAATATATAACACAAAGAAACTTGATATTTTTAGTTATGCAACAGAAGTTGTATTATTTGGATTAGTCAGACTACTGTGTACTTATGCAGTTTACGTACCGCGTTTCATCATCCATATTTTGGACACTGTGTGATCATGTCTATTTTTAGTAGACACGACCACGAATAAAAAGGAGAGGGGGGAGAAATGGAAGTTAGCCGCCCGCGATGTAGGGGAGAATAACGGTCGTTGAGTACAGCCTAGAGAGAGATGAGTCATAACAGGACAGTCAAGATGGTAACACGCCCCGACTACAGCCGCGCGAAAGGAGTGACTTTTGAAATGAGATTATAAGCTCGTGCGAGGCACCCGAACGCCGGGAGATACGCTTTTCCCGAGAGATATTCTAAAATATCTATTCGAATGCAGAAAAATGTGTATGAATCTCAGTGAGAGACAAAACCCCCTTCCTGAGAAATCCCCAAAATACATGTTCACGAAATGAAAACGACATGACACATACCTCCTATGAATTGCCAGGAACACCGACCCCCAAATATATGAGATACTCGCTCGTTAGTTAACAACTTGTTGATTACTCCCTCCTCGGAGTATATATATATATATGCATTTGTGTGGAAATTAATCCTGCTGCCATAAGATTAAGATAGACAATCACCCTTTTAATAATAGACTTTTGTTTTCATGTTAATGTTTTTATAAATATGTTTATCTCTTTTTTTTTAGTATCTATGAATAAATATTGTTTACATTTTGTCTTGGCGTTCGTGTTGTTGTCTTTATGCAGTCTTCGCTTTCTTTCTAATCGATGCGGTCTTAATCAGGAGAAATACCCTCGCGTTCTGTCATTGATTATAGAACCGTTATTTTAATTATATTTGTCACGTGCGCGTTTCCGTCGTTTCCCAACGGAGATCCCGTCGTGACAAGATATATATATATATATATATATATATATATATATATATATATATATATATATAATCAAAGTTCAAATATAAAATAGTGTAATAAGAAAAGATGTTATATAAGAATGTAATTCTCTTTTATTTAAAACTTATTTGCTATACTTAAATTAATGATTAAATGCTTTCGCTAAAATATTCATTTACAACGCAGAAGATGTAAGTATATTTTGAAAAACAAAATACTCTCGTAAATATAAATCTACACAAAGATAACAGAGATTATCTATGTATTAAAAAGTGTTTTGGTATAAATAAGAAACATAACAATTTCGTAATTGCAAACTTACACAAAAATAACAGAGATCATCAATGTATTAAAAAGTGTTTTTATATAAATAAAACCTATACAATCTCTGAAATACAAATGTACAAAAAAAGTAACAGAGATTATCAATGTATTAAAAAGTGTTTTGAATAAATAAGAAATATAAAATCTCGTAAATACAAATCTACACAATAATGAAAGAGATTATCTATACAAATCTACATGAAAATTAAAGAGATTATCTATGTATTAAAATGTGTTTTCTATAAACAAGGCTCATTACTTATCGTCTATCTTTTATCTATTAAATGATCATGATTCTAAATATGACTTAATCAACAGTTGTTTCCCTATGGCTTTGTATATATAGTAATAACAAACAATATATGCGTCAGTATCCCATGGTGTTTGATTGCTTTATATTTGCACACTTTTCACTGGAATAGTTCTAATTAGCTGTAATTTGCCATAAACCTTCTAAGTTACTCACCCTTTACTAGTTGTCTCATTCACTTTCTTGTACGATGCTTTTATTTTTATGACATATATCACTTTCGTGTCTCTCTCTGTCTCCAACACACATGCTTGAGTCATTAGGTAATAAAGAAAGAAAAGAATTAAAAAAGTGGAATAGTTAATTATAAACAAAGGAAATATAATACCAGTAGTAATAATTATTTGCAATCCATAACTTGAGATTGAAAGAGAGAACGCGATAGTATGAAATATATCGAGCAAAAGGAGATTAATTTTGTATTTTGTCTTTTATTTTAACAAAAATATAACTGGTCTTGCAAACTAACTTTTTTCCTGATTCATACAATCTAATGATGGATAAATGGCTGAGTAAATGGATCACATTTTTCTAGTCGATATACAAAGTGTTTTGAAAATAATATCATTTGAGATGCAAATATTACAGCATACACATGATCAAGGAAAACATAACTGAACGGCGTTAAATTAAATAACATAATATTCATTCATCAAAATTTGCATGAGAAAATCAGGTATGTGGATTCATTAAGAACTTCCGGAGATGTTAATAATATAATCGTTTGAGATATAAGCGTCTCTTCCCATGATAATTGTTGACCACACACTGTTAGCCTGCAAAAACTCCTTTGAATTATTTCTGATATATCCAAATCGTTATTGCCGTTGGCGACTGTCGTTGGCGACTGTATAAAACTACGTCACAAATTTGTTCTAGCATATTCCAAAACATAAAACGCGTTTTTTCCTATGAATTGTATTTATATACCTGGAAAGTAAAAAAAAATACATACATGAAATATTAAACCTCATATGTTGATCTGTTTAAAAATATGGTGTTTAAAGGTTCAGTCATTTGATCTAGAACTGGCAAAGTTATTGAATTGCGATATCGTTTTTGTTTAATATAAGAAATGAAAATAACTACACACACACATACACCCCTGTATATATATATATATATATATATATATATATATATATATATATATATATATATATATATATATATATATATATATATATATTGTCATCCGCACATTGTATCTCTCTTCCTTTATTTATCTTTATAATTGCTGTATATCGTATATTGAGTTTGATTCATTTCACTATAGGTTCAATTCTCTACAAGTATACTTTTAGTCTCATATTTTATTATTATATATATATATATATATATATATATATATATATATATATATATATATAGTATGAAAATATGTATATGGTGATTAAGACACACAGAAATGTCAATATTTCATCCCCGCAGGGAATCATCAGGCATAAGTGCCAGCGGAGATGAAACATAGATGCTTCTGTGTATCCTTATTGCCATAGATGTATTTTCATACTACTACTACTACTACTACTACTACTACTACTAAGCACTATTCAGGTAGTTAGCACAGATAAAGTAAATACTTACTATCTATACACAATATATTGCATGAAAATACCTGTTGTGTCACAATCACTACCACTTTTTAGTCTACTTTGATTTCATTCAGAAATGCATACGCTGTTACATATCTTTTAAGACATTCTTCTTACATAACTAAAATATTAAGTCTTTTTACTTCTATATTTTCCTTATTATGATTATCATTATGATTGATATCATAATTATTATCATATTATTTTCCATGAAATTAGTATTAATAGTAATATTATATAGACACTTTTTATTCTTTATTATTATCATCATATGGACGTAAAATACTTACTATTTTGCCACCAAATTTTCATAGGTGTTTGTGGAATGTACAGGCACACGTATGTAATTTTGATGGTCACGCTTTAAAAGAGTTCCATTCTTGCTGTAGATGCTCACAAAGACATTAAGAAATATTAGAGAGTGGCTGAATCAACAGATAGAGAGAGGGGGTCGAGAGAAATACATAGATAGCCAAGAGCAAGATGCGCGGCATGTTCAGTTAATTAGGATTTACGACTAAGTAGAACAATGATAATTATTTTTTGCAAACATAGATCAATCCCATAACTAATGAGTAATTAACTTGTGTTAGTAAAATATGTAGGAAGATAACTCTTCATTTACTCAGCTTGAGTATAATATATAAATGTATATAATTAATGGTGCAAATTTGTGTTAAAAAACTTTTCATTCATTCAATTATTTCTGAAACATATAGCATTTATTATTAAAAATAAATAGGTTTTGAACATTTTCAGATATAATTATATTAATAAAAATGTTCTTAAAACAAATTCAGAATATTTATTAAACTATTATATTTTGAGCTCTAGTTATATTTACGCTTTTGAGTTATTCACCAAACTTTTGCGTGAATTTAAATAATATATATATATATAGTGTGTGCATATATATATATATATATATATATATATATATATATATATATATATATATATGCGTGTGTTGGCGTATGTGTGTATACGTGTGTGAAAGAAGAAGGCAAACATGTTGATGGGCACATGTTAAGCTGGTGACAACTGGGATCTGATACCCATTTCACAACTACCGGTTACTCACGGCAATAAACAGTGACAGTTTCCTGTCAGAATACTGAAACTCGAGCAAATAAGAGTATGTTCACTGCTTGACAGCAAAGACAGAAGCGACGAGAGCCGAATAATAAAGGTCGCACTGAGGGACCACCAGCACTTGTGCAACCCATCCTTTCTTAGATCCAGACAGCTCTCTCCTTTGTTTGTCACTAAAAAAAAATACACATTTTCTAAGACAGCCTAAGTTTTATTGCCATTATTAACCCCCGTCAATCGCTTTGATGTCTTTCTTTTCTTCGTTTGACTTTGTTGTTTACGTTTGGCATTTTTGTAGACTTTTGAAGAATTGAGAATTTCAAATAGAAATGAAGAAAAAAACATTTTTGTATTCGTTTATATTTTTATTTCTTAGTCGTTTCTGTCATCTGCACCATGAATACTTTTGCAGATTATAGAAACATATATGCATCGTTCAAATCGTATTGCATTTATTACATTAATTAAGCACAGCCCATTTGATCAGGCTGTTTGCTAATGAACCAGTGGAGTCATACCGAACGCTCAAAAAATAGTAATTGACCCATCGTAACGTGGGGATCAAAACTAAATATAATAATTCAAGGAAAAGGTGTCGCCTCGTTACATGTCGTAATAGCCAATAGAGACAGAGCCTTTGAATCGGCCTCGACTAAAGACGATTTACTTTTACCGTTGATATTACGAGCACCATGTAATGGTCGATATACTATAAACCTTCTGGGTGTCTTCCCAACTAAAACAATTGAAATATATATTCATGAATTTTATTATTACAATGGTGGTATTTGTAAGCTACGTTCTAATAACGATAATTATCGAACAATAGCAGTTGCATTATTGCAAGCAGAAGCCGGCCAAACGTCATATTCTCCCTGAAATGAAAAAAGGTTTTTTTTTCTCTATTACTGTGTTACGCTTATCAAAGCTCAAACGCCACTCGAGAATAAAGGATAATAAGATTGTCAGTTGGCGATAAAACAACATCATGAGATGATTGAAAAGGTCAGAATTTGATTATTTAAGTGGGTGGCTCGAAAAGAATTTGTTAACATTAGACTGAAAAACGACCATGTTTTAGTCAGCAGAAAGTAGCTACATGATATACCATTCCACAGATGGAATGTTTTTGTAAAATAAACTTTGTTCATAGATTTCGGTTTAGGTTTAGGTACACAGAGGACGAAATGGAGATTCTTTCGAATGATTGTAGCTGGACGAGTTTTTGCTGTGAATGTTTTCGTTCAGCTATGGGAAATATAGTAACTTTTATTCTGCAAAATATTTCCAAAGAATTATTTCTTATTGGTTGGTTTGAGAAGTGTTTGTGTATATTAAACATTTTATAGACGTTTCAAGAATCGGTGGATAAAAAGAAAAGTAAGGTGTCTGTTGTGCTTTATATCGTCATGCATTCCTAATTTTAATTTCATTGTAGATCTCAGTATATTTATATTCAGATTTATTGATAAGATCTCGATACAAAATAGAAATAGGGCGAGATTGCCCGTGGGGGATACAGACCGTGGGAATGGTCTCTGTTTGAGGGTAAATCTTTCACTACTGCATTTCCTACAACATTCATAACAATTCCTCATCTGTTCATGCCATTTTGGATTCCTACTCGTGCTACCTTCTGTTGCATATATAAATACTTTATATTTTTTATATAATGTATCTTTAAAAAGTTTGAACATTTTTAAGCGGATTATCATTCTATACACTCTTCTATCTGAACATATATGTATATTAAAAGTATCTACAATCTCACAGAGTATATAATATAAATAGTCAAACTAACTCCTCGTAAATATTCCATAAGATAGACCCTAAATACATTGTACTACAGGGTGTCTCAAAAAATGTACTCACTCTTAGAATGGCAAAATGTGCAGAAGATGTCGAGTTTGCACACAAAATTGTGTGGAGCGATGAAGCAAAGTTTTCTCGTCATTCTACGAGTGAGTACATTTTTTTGAGACACCCTGTATAATAATGCGATGGTTATTCTTATGAAATTTATTTCAAACATATATTTCTCCAACAAAGACAAAGTATAATTGTGTCGTAGATTAAGCTTTTTACAACTTTCTTACATATACATTTGCCGTGGTTTCCCTATTTAGAAATCCTATCAATTATTTGAAGGGTTTTAATAAACCCACCCGCCATTCTTCTCCATAGTAATACACTTAAACCTTAAGATCCCAACCTTTGTCTTTACAAGATGAGTTCAATTAAAAGCAACAAGAAAGCACAGCATTGTTCTGGATGAGATCTGAAAATGTCAGACCGAAGGCTGACCCCATTGCAACGTTGTCCATCTGTTCATTGTGATATTACAAACGTGATCGTAAAAATATTCTTTATTATTGCAAGCCACGTTAAGAATTCCCGAATGAGTCGAGGTTTGATATTTAGAGGTAGAAGGGTGGAATGTCTTAATGCTATTTTATGGTTTATTTTTTGGGTGGTGGGGCATCCTCATGCTTATATATATATATATATATATATATATATATATATATATATATATATATATATATATATATATATATGAACATCATATGTATATATGAGTATAATCTGTCAGGAAATCAAATAAAAGAAATTATAAAAGCTGAAACCAAATCTAAAGACAAGGAGAGAGGCGCTGAAAACAAGCAGTCGTCGGAGACAAAACAAGTCCTACTTGATAAAGATGAAAGCCGGAAAGTAAATTAAAAGCCAGTGGGGGACCGTGATAAGCGAGAGCGAGTCAATCGTTCTTTGATATCTCCTGAATAATAAATCAGCAAGAGTGATAGAGAGGAATGTTCTCACTTCCATTGATAAGCTGAAGCACACAAAGAAGAGACCTGTCGAATCCCACTGTGAATTATCAACACTACCATAGCGTAAAGGAGTTAATGTGTATGTGCGTTTAACGCTTCGAAGACCAAAGCCATATTATCACTGTTTTACTATTAATAGTATTAGCTGAAATACTCGTCAACGCAGGGTAGGAGGTCATAATTGTTATCGGAAATTTCCGTAATGTTCAGCGTTTGTACAAAAACCGCCGAAAAAACGTTGAGCTTAGTCTTTGACGATGCTGTTAATTCTACTAAAATAAACTATGAGAACTGTTGATAAAAAGGGATGCGAGATGAGCGGATATGTGCAAGATACCAGCTCGTATAAGTTCCTCTCTCAGTTATTTTTTGACTTACGCCCATCTTCTGTACCTAATAGAAACTAGAACACATTAAAATTAATCGATCTGTGTTACGTCCACGGGATTAGAGCACGAAGATAAAACATAAAACAAATTAGCTAACATGTAGCTTCGAATTCAAGAGATCTCACCCAATAAGATCGATTCATAGTGGTTTGAAACCTTTTTGTCTTGGACCCTCGTGTAATCGACTTTTTTCAATATGAACAGCCCCTAGCTGACCAAGAAGAGAGTTGTTCTACAAGCAGACATACCTACGCCACCGTTCACCCACACACTCAACGAAATCAGAAAATTAACCAAAGTACCACTGGAAATGACTCCATGAAAAGATCTTCAAAAATGTTACTATTTCTGCTTTCGTAATCGTCACAGGTAAATATACACACACACATTATGTAACACTAAACGAACAGACACAAACACACACATACATGCTACGGAACATTCAGATGAGTACTAACATATCTGGATTAATGAACTTTACATTCAACATCTACAACTAACCTTGATTTGTTTAGAAACAATACAATTTTACGTTTTAACACACACACAGTGTTATTAGCTTCATCTAAATTATTCGACAGTATGTAAAATAAAGTGAATTTAACATTTGCTAAATGGTGACTTTGAATTATACTTATCATCATCATCATCATTAGTATAATTACGCCTGCAACCTTAGAACCTTTCGAAAACTATTCTAAAGTATCCACACTAATATAACTTAAATGAGTTAATTTAAAAGTTGAGGTATTATTGGGACACTGTTTAGTAGCAGTAGAAGTACGGGACTAGTCTTGATTGGTAGGCTAGCCTCTGTCATTTTTATTCATTTAAATAATATGATCACAATTTCTATATCATTTTAATTTTATCTGATTATTTTTAAACCAGATATTACGACCACAACAGCACATTTAAAAGCAACAAAAAAAACGCTGAATAAAAACAGCACTAGCGAATTATTACTGAGATCTCAAAGAACGCGGACGCTCACCAATAATAAAATGGAAAATAATACGACAGGCCAGTACTTGTAAAAATTTAGACAACCCGTATAAATTATGTCTGAATGAGAAATTTGAAATCCTAAACTTTAAGGACCCCCTAAAAACCTATTAAACTATAGAAGTGAAATAGCAAACAACTGCTTACACAGAATAAAATGTGCTTATTACATAATAAATAAATACATTATGAAAAGTTTAGGGAACAAGCTGTAGGCGTTTAATCTCGTTAAGATAAATTAACACATTTTGTCACTTCATCGCTTCTATCGATATTCAGGTAATTTCTTCGCGTTATATATGACGTCACATCTACTACGTATTCGCGCTTGAGTTCTCTTTACACTGGTTTCCTAGTCTTTCTGACCTTTCTATCATCCTGTCTAGAAAACTTGATATCCTCTAACGAAACCGCCAACAGATGTGTTAGCCTACTACATGTACCGGATCACTGGCACAGGCGAATATTTAACAAACTTACGCACATTTAAGCGCTTCATGGATGCCTGAACTAAAGATCTTTCATTCACGAAATTTGAGGATTTAAAGTAAACGATCAAAGTATGAATAGCACAATTGCATCTGAAATACCACATGAGAGTCACGAAAGAACTTCCGGTAAAGATTCCATCTACGCGTTACAAACACCAGACACCAATTGTCTAATCCAATTTATTATTTATGTACATTTTAGACATATATTTCTCTAGATATGTTAATCGTGTATGTCCATTAAACCCGTGGGGATATTCCTGTGCTTTTAAAGTTTCGTCACTCAAAGTATTTAGACTAAGGGAGGAAAGTAACAGGATAGCGTAAATAAACGAAGCGTTACTAATTTGTCAACCCTTAAATAGTTGTCTGTTAAATTATCACCATTGCAACAAGTGTTTATATTGGGTGATCACAATATAATTTTATCAGACAGCATCAGTGTTTGAAGGTGTAAAATAATGTGCTTATTTTTTGTTGTAGCTTACATCTCCAAAGCTTATTCATTAAATCTCGCTAAGTTTCGTTAAGTTAAAAGAGAAAAGACTGCAACGTTCTTCTATAACTCTCTGGTTGTACTTTTAGAATATCTATCAAATTAATATAACAAACGGTATAGGTCAGTGAATATATAAATGAATATACAATACACAAATGCCTTAAGAATAGACACGAAAATGCTGGTGAATATCGCAGCTGATCCTAAGCATTATTTACGTTAGTTTTCTTATTACTATTGTCAGAATTAAGATTGATTTTTATATTCATGCAATTTCGGTTAAACAAGTTTATGACTATCTTCATATGTATGGTTATTTTATCTACGATGATGTTTATTTTTCGTATTCAAATATGGTGTATTTTGATAATTTGCGTGCGTTCGTGTTCGCCAGGTTTTATGAGATCTAAAGTCTATACCTTATTTTGGGCGTTATATCATTAAAAAAACAAAGAAAAATAAACGTCAACATTATCATATATTAATACATAGCTTCACTATACATCAGATTTAAATATGGAATTAACTTATATTATCTAAATAAGCCATACTGCTGCAGAGTGGTGGAAAGCAGATTGACTGACATCTAGTATTAACGTTCGTTAAAGCCAAAATGCGAAGAAAAAAGCCCTCGCTTTGACCATCCTCGACTCTTTGGAGGCATTTGTGATGAGCATGCTGTCAGACTTAGCAATGTCAATGTTCTTCTTGATCGTTCGACAGACCGCTTAATTGTGACAGCCCACGTCAACGACGATTTGGCGTAACTCTAGCTTGTGGATGCTGCTTGAGATTAATAAAATTTAAACATTGGTTCAAAAACTCAAAACCAACTATTATTAGGCGTACTATCGTTTCCCAGTCTTTTTGAAAACATTTTATTTTTCATTATCTTTTATGATTCCAAAATGTCACTTCGTCCGCGCTGTTATAACATCACATAGAGCTGTCTCCTGTAGAAAAAACATCAGATGTCAATACTAAAAGTCAACACGAGTTTAAAGACTTCAGAAATAGTAAAATATACATCAAATTAGATTACAAATGAAACATTTAAAATATTCAAAGCACTCAGAATACAGGTTGAATCGAGATAAATAAATTATATGAAAGGAAAATACATAAGAGATAAAAAAACATCAACAAAAATATAAAAATATAAACAATAGTTACATAAATAATATTAATAAGAAGAAAAATACTAATAATTACATTAATGTTAAAATAAAATGAAATAAAACTAGATCAGTTATATAAGAAAGTATAATTGAGAAATAAAATAAACAATGATGAATAAGAGTTATATAAAATAATTAAATAAATATGAGAAATAAGGTATTTATTTTATTTTTAATAGAAAACATAAAAGAGTATATTTTGAATTCATGACATATTAAAATAATTCGAAGATAGAAACATTTATAAAAGAGTGAATAGGGAAATATCGAGAAGTAAAAAGATAAAGATATAACATATATGTAAACTTGTGGGTGTAGGAAAGTAGCAAAATGTACACTGAAAAGATAATGAGCACTATACATGGACCGGTGTCATCAAAATAAGTGTTATATATATATATATATATATATATATATTTTTTTTTCTTTTAAATTTTATTTTATTTTACTCAATTTTTTCATTTATTAATTCTCCAACGAATGTTAAGTCTGCAATACCTTGGATTTAGTTAGTTTGTCTGGGAATTTAAACTGCATTTTACTTTTCATTTTTTTTTTTTTTTAAATGACTCAAAAGCTTCTTTAGACTATGTATATATATATATATATATATATATATATATATATGTGTGTGTGTGTGTGTGTGTATTACTACTTCATGTATCGACACATATAATATTATAACTAAATATAATATATTTTGTATATGTATTGTCAGAATGTACTTTAGCAGTGCTTAATGTGTGAGTAGAACTTACTAGAAGTATGAATATACACCCACACACACACACACACACATATATATATATATATATATATATATATATATATATATATATATATATATATATATATATATATGTATGTATATATATAGTCTAAAGAAGCTTTGCGTTATTTTAAAAAAAAAAGGAAAATGCAGTTTAAATTCCCAGAGAAACTAACTAAATCCGAAATATTTCAGACTGAACATTCGTTTGAAACTTCATAAATAAAAAAATATAATAGTAAGTAAATAAAATAAAAACAGGGGATTAAGTATCTAACAGTGAAACAAAAACCGGAGACCTTAACGTAAGTGTCTAATATTAACACGTGGGTCATCAGCTGTTTACGATGTAACTGTTTCGGAGATTTAAAAACAGGACAGTTATAATATTCATGGCTCTCCAATGGTACTGATCAAACTACCATTTCCCCAATAATCAAGTGTAGAAATAATTCAGCTTACAATTTCACTAATATATACATAAATAAATAATAATAATAATAAAATAATAATAATATATTACCCTTAAGACTAATGTGTGATATGGTAATTTGCATATCAAATACATTAATAATAATAATAATAATAATAATAATAGTACTATTATCCAAACACTATATATATATATATGAGAGATAAGCAAAACAGAAGCATTTTTGTTGTATTCTCGCAAATAATAGCCCAAGATAGGATAATACCAACGAATCCGATTGATTTGTTAGCAGGAGTGAACAAGACATAAAATCAATTGCAAACAATACATCCAGTACGTAATGGATGAAATTAATTAGTGTAAATAATTGGGTTTACTTGTTTCTTTTTGACGTATATATATATATATATATATATATATATATATATATATATGAGGTATGTCTTTATTTATGGGTCGTAACCGTACACCCATTACACATATTCAGTTATCACGGTGTTAAGAATCCACGGATCGGTGTTGGCGGTATATAGACTGCCCTGTGCAACTTGAAAACGGAGGTCCTTTTATTTATGCGACAACAACGTGGCTACAAATTTCGCAACCACTCTGTGCATGTTCAAATCATCACGCAAAATTGCATGTGCGGAATCTTTACACACTCCGACCTATCTTCGATCATCAAATTTCGCACCCTCTACACAAAAGCTGCACTCCGAAAAGTGTGGGGCCTGCCAGAACGATGGTCACTCTCCGCTGATGTGCGGCCATTTTTGAATCGGTTAAACCACACCTTAATTTGTGTGACACCCATCGCATCTTCTCCAAACATTTGCTGCATCTTACGAATTATTTTGCTTTGAGAATCACAAGCTTTTTACAAAATTTGATGCAGTACCTTTGCTCAACACGTACAGTTATCTTGAGAGAATCGGTAATCCGACGAATACGTTGTGTAGCATCTCATTCAGCGACCGACAGGCAGCGACTAACGCGCAGTAAGGGGGTGATAAAATTCACACATGCGCATGAATGTGTCTTCCTTCACTGTAGAGTGGCACCGCTCTATCGTCTCTATTTCGCAAGGTAAAAATAAAAAGCAGATACTTTTTAGACAGGCCTCGTATATATATATATATATATATATATATATATATATATATATATATATATATATATATATATATATTGAAAAACATTATAAACGTATTGAAAACTAAATATTGTATTAAATTCTTTTTAGTAAATGTAAAACTGAAACAGTTCATATGATAACAAATAACTTTTATCTTTTGTCTTCTTCTTTGGCCCTCATAGCTTTTGAGTTCATATTGTTTTCAACGCTCTCCACTTGTGTCTCGCTGTTCTCACACATATATTAAAGATGAAACTATTGTGTAATCAATTTTGCATTCACTACATATTTAATTTGTCGGTATAATTCACATCTAGACGTTGACTATTACACCGTATTCAATTTTATTGGTTAAATAGTATCTGCACAAGTTTAACGTATGTTTGTGTTTATTTGTTCATAAATCCGGACGATCAGATTCAATCAAGAAATGATTTGGGGATGTGTTGTAGTTGATTGTCTTGTTCGTCCATTGTCAATAACCGCTTATTAAACATGTTCAATCATTTGTCCTCGCATGGTTATGCTAAAATGTTTTCCAATGATATAAACAAGACACATTCCTCGTCGCCAGAAGGTCAACAGAGACTATCTATCTTCGCCTAATATTTCGCCATCTTTACCATCTTTAACATCTGTTTCATTTAGTTTAGAGTCTATTTCTTTGCGCATTTAGTAAGAACCAATGTCGTGAATCGACTCTTGAACAAACTTTACCACAATTTGAGAACATTTTATATACTTTCTTATTTGTTTTAGAGACCATCAAATATCATGATTTTTTTTTAATGCAGGCTCAACAATTACGTAGTGAATGAATTGATTGCGCTTGTACAGTTATATGGTTCATTCGAACCTTTGGATAAACTGTTAAAAAGCATGCAAGCCTTGATTGCAGATAAGCTGACCAGAAAATTTGGAATGTTATTGGACAAGACCGTACAGAGTATAGTTTGTAGATATTTGACCCGTTGAACTGTGAGAAATACAAAAAAAGTCTGACCCCTTGGAGAATTAAAAAGTTGCGTTTAATAAAATGAGAGAACTAGAGAGAGAGATATAGAGAAAGAGAGAGAGAGAGAGTGAGAGAGAGTGGGAAGGAGAGAGAGAGAGAGATTTGAACCACCTCACTGAACCTCGTTGAAAAGTTTGGAAGTAATCTAGCATCGTATTAGACAACATGTATTTTCGACAATGAAATTTTATGATCTGATATTTAAATCTAGAAATAATAATGCGCTTTAACATTTTTTCATAAAGTGCGCAATTTGAAAAATTATGGATAACAATAAAAATTAGAATAAATAATTTAAAGAGCTTCTACTTAATTGTGTACTAACCATTTTAGAAACACGAAAATTGATTTTAGTCATTGCTAATGCTATTAATGTCGAGTAGCTGTTGCATAAAACTAAATTGGGCGGTCCTCTAGGGATTTGTTACGCCTCCACACACACACACATATATATATATATATATATATATATATATATATATATATATATATATATATATATATATATTAAGTCGTTTAAACATAGATTAAAATTCCAGGTTAAATGGAATGTTTAGTACATAGAATAATGGATAAGCATAAAATAAAACTTAATAATAATACAGACACGTCTCTAGAGCCAATCGAGATTTCGGTCAATATAAACGACATTAATCTTTAGTATAGAATCTCACTTACTCTGTTTCTCTCTCTCTCTCTTTCTGTCTCTGTATATATATATATATATATATATATATATATATATATATATATATATATATAATATTTTTAATACTAAATCTGAGTTAATCAATGGCTGTTTCTCTAAGGTGTTCTCCTCTATATTTTAATCCCTCCAGATACATTCTTCAGTTTCGAATTGTTTGAAACAAAACTCCCATGTTAAATATTCTGTGTAGTTGTAATTTGCAATAAACCTACCAAGTAAGCAATCTCTTACTAAGATTAATCCATCATTCTCACCCTCTCTAACTGTACGTTGTTTGACATCCCTGGTCTTATTTTACACAGTTTATATCACTTTCGCCGCTGTCACTCTCTCTGCTTATTAATAGTCGAAGGTAATAAAGAAAGAAAAGAAGAAAAATATCAGAGTCCTCAATAAAAAAAAAACGTATATAACCAGAGGAAGCGATATTATTTAATATTTAGAAAGAAGAATAAAAACAGAGAACGGGACTACATAGCGAACAGACGTTTATCAATTTTGAATGCCCTCTTTTGATGTGTTTTATATTTAACTGATTTGGAAAAACTCACTTTCTCCTGATTGGAAATATGTAACGAGCTCAATGGGTGACTGAACGGGTCAAACCCTTTTTCTAGTATATATATATATATATATATATATATATATATATATATATATATATATATATATATATATATATATATATAGTAAGCTATGAAAATATATTTATGGCAATTAAGCTACACAGAGGCTCCCGCGTTTCATCCTCGAGGGGAATCTTCACGCTAAAATGCATGAAGTTATTTTTGCCGGATGTTTTTATATACACGGCTAACTAGTTAACCAATTAGATTCTTTGTTGTTCTCTCAGCCAATCGTTGGGATTCTTACGAACAAAGTTGTGATTAGTGTTACTTCCTTCCTATATCCTGTTCTTTTGGTCTGTTTTCTATAGATTTGCCTATATAATGTTTCCTTTACTGGGTGAATTTATTTTAACACGTGGCATCAAATCTTGTGGGGTTATTCATTTTATATACACTCACAAATATATATAGGCCATTATAGAGATAATGGATTAGCGATAATAAAAGATTCCAACAAAGTCTAGGAAGAAAACTCCAAGAAAATTATACATATGGGAATGAAAAAAATAAGCCTAAAAGTAGAAGTACTGGTAAACATAAAAACTACTCACTTTCTAGACGTCATGTTAAACTTAAATACAAATACTTACGAACCATACCTAAAAGAAAACGCCAATCTTATATACGTACACCCAAAGTCTAATCACCTCCATCAATCATAAAATATATTCCGAATTCTTTCGAACGTAAGCTTATCAATAATTCTAGCAACGAAAGTGTTTTTAAAAAATCAATCAACATTTGAAATATAGCTCTAAACGTAGTGATTACCATAATACCGAAATTAAATATAGAAAAACAGGGCACTAATAATTACAACAAAATTAAAAAGAAAAGAAAAAGAAATATAATCTACTATACGACACCCTATAACCAGATACTAAAAACAAAACGGGGCAAAAAATTCCGAAATCTGATTGAAAAACACTTCCCCGTAACAAATACCCTGCATAAAATATTCAATAAAAATAACCTAAAACTATCCTAGAGCTGCTGCGAAAACCTAGAAATGATAATTGAGGCGCACAATAACAAAATACTAAAAGGAAACAGCAGAGGAAAAAAAACAAATTATATTAAAAAAGTGAAAAATATAGCAAAAATAACACTAAGAAGAACAAACATATAAACAATACAAATAGAAATTAACACACCACTAAGTAACCACCCGAATAGAAATGAAAAAGTTAGCAATGAAGAGAAAAGATGCAACTGCATAAATCGTACACTTTGTCCACTACAAAATAAATGCCTAACCACAATTATTGTATAACAAACCACAATATTTGCCAAGGAAAGACCGAATAACAAGAAATACTACGTTGGTATGACCTCCCTAGATTTTTAAAAACTAGATATTATGACTACAAAAGCACATTTAAAAACAGAGAACGTCGAATTAAAACAGCACTAGCAAACCACTATTGGGAGCTCAAAGAAAATGGACGCTCACCAATAATTAAATGGAAAATAATACGACAGACCAGTACATGTAGAAATGTAGACGACCCGTGTAGATTATGCCTGAATTAAAAAATTGAAATCTTAAACTTTAAAGACCCTCGAAATCTATTAAACTGTAGAAGTGAGATAGCAAACAGCTGCTTACGCAGCAATAAATTTACCTTAGACTTACGATAAATAAATGAATAAATAAAAAAATTGACAATTTAAAAATAAACACCTAAAATAGAAATACAAGGAACCACGTGTTTAAATAAATCCACCCATTACATTGACACAACAAAGGAAACGGGATTTAGGCAAATCTTTAGAAAACAGACCAATAGAACAGGATCCAGGAAGGAAGTAACACTAACCGCACCTTTGTTTGTAGGAAGCCCAACGATTGGCTGAGAAAACAACAAAGAATCTAATTGGTTAACTAGCTAGCCGTGTATATAAAAACACCCGGCAAAAATAACTCCGTGCATTTTAGCGTGAAGATTCCCCCGGGGATGAAACGCGTAAGCCTCTATGTAGCTTAATTGCCATAAATATATTTCCATAGCTTACTACTTAGCTCTACTTATGTATCGAGCACTGTTGAAGTAAATACTGAAAATTGATACATAAAAATTATATATCCTTATAAAATGTTATGTGGATACATGAAATACTAATATATATATATATATATATATATATATATATATATATATATATATATATATATATATATATATATATATATATAGTCTCGGAAGTTTCTCACCCATTAATATTACAAAAAAAACCCTTACGTCCCAGGTCGTTCAGTGGAAAATCACTCATGTAAGTCAATTTAGTTTTTACATTTATTATATTAGTTTGCTTCTAACATTATTTAAGGGATCATCAGTGGTTTACCATGAAAAACTGTTTCAGGAATTTAAAAACAAGACAGTATTTAATTTCATGGCTTCCCAGCAGAGTTGATCAACCCCCACTTCCCTTAAAAGGCAAAAACAGAAACGTTCCGTATACTAAATCTAATATATATATATATATATATATATATATATATATATATATATATATATATATATATATATATATATATATATATACTGTTTTAAATATGCAATATTAATGAACGGCACAGTATCTATCTCCCTCCGTCTTTATATTCTCGCATTTTCACGCTGTGTCCAAGACATACACGTTGTCATTACTCAAAACATATAACATAGTGAATTCTCATCCGATTCACTTGGTGAACAACGCAAATCTTTCTAAGAAAACATTTTTAGAAATTGTTATTTTGTCCCCCATTTTTATATTATTCCTTATGACATTGCTTCCCTATTTCTTAACATTATAATATTTTATTCTTGACTTGTTTCTCTGTCTGCAAATATAATCAGTCTGGGTTTTCTTTTTGTCTTTCATGTCCCGTGCTGATATCCTGCTATCACCGTGTGCGACACATCGACCGGTTTGCACATAACAAGATGGCGTGTTAATGGGAAGGAGACAAACGTCATTACGAACTCTAATTAAAATAAAATGCATGAAACTAAAATGCTTTTATTTATTTCCTAGGCGTTGTATTTCGTTTTAGGATACAAACATTTTTGGGAAACAATATTGATAATTTTTTAGATTCGAACAGAAGTAACACAGTTACAAATTGAGTAAAAGAAAATAATTCTATACTAATAAGTATTCATGTTAAGGCATCCGTGTAAATTACACGAAATGTTTTTTCAATACTAATTATCTTGTTCCTAACCTATACATGTTTAGATAAAATATGATACGATTTGACTTGTATAATTATTTAAGAAAATGAACAATACATGAAACAATTTACAAAACTTATTTGTATACAATATTTCTAGTGAAGGTAGTTCCTCTTCTCTAGCCATGAGTAGCATTTTTATGAGGACACATTTGTACTCTTACACTGTTCATAGACCTTACTCTTAAGAAAGCTTCATAAAGTTGTCCATGAGTAAAGCAATGTTGTGGTAGGTAGATCCCAACCTTATCGAAAGTCTGTCCTTGAGCTTTATTAATAATCATTCATGAGTAGCATACAAAGATTCGGAAGGTCGTTGCTTTTGATGTAAGTGTGACAAAAAAAATAACACACACGCTATCGTAGTAATAGCTGTCGGTCCCTCCCTACCTCCCTCCCCCCTTCGATGTAGAAAAAAATCTTAGAGGTTGGTTGAGATCAAACTATAAGCCAGTCGGTCAGACGTCAAAAATCGACGTCAAAGTCCTACGTCACTAACCGTTGCACCAAAGGATAGTACTTGAACATATTACGAAAATTCGGTGATTTGAATGCTTTTCCAAATCTAGGTGCGGCACGCAGGCGTAGAGCTTGTAATGTAAGAGTGGCACGCGATCTCCCACGCTATCGTATTTATATATAGATACTATAGATCTAGACTTCAAAAATACACCCGAGAATATCTCACATAGACCCATGACCTCGCGGTTAAGAGTATTGGTAACAATTAGTTCGAACTGACAGTCTTTTACCGGTTGAAAGGGAAATTACTACTACAGGTCATAATATCTAAATAATAATATGAATTGATACTTTGGAGGTTCGATGGCAGACAGAATAAGAAAAATCTACCACCATAGATTAAATAAAGGTTCAGTTTTAATACGTGTACGGGTTGTCGAATTCGACAGAAAGATTGTCAAGTTCAATAAGAGAGTTAATTAAGTTGGAAAAGATGCAAGTTAAGAAATATCGGATGTTACATCGGCAGGAAGTTTTGAAATATCAAGCAACATGAAAATGGTAGTCCGGATTATTTTAGTTACAAAGATTTTATCATCATCTCAGAAACGACAAAACATATAACACAAATTTAATAGTGTTGATTTATTTGCATAACATTATACTCATTTTAAGAAAACAAAATGTAGTATGCACATTTATTTACCAAGCGTTATATTTTGTTTTGAAATATATATATATATATATATATATATATATATTAGACATATGTCGTTGAAGACCACGGAGTTCTCCCTATTTATGATCTTTCTGGTCATTTTCTCGACTCTGCGAGCGATTCGTCGGGTTTCTGGTATCAATTGATTGATCATGGCGCCTAATGTTGTGTCTTGGCCCATTGCTGAAGGTCTTTCGGTCTCGCGACCGTCTTCAGGAGTTTGTGTATTGTTAATAATAAATAATAATAATAGATAAAAAATAAAATAAATAAAACAAATAAATAAATAAATTAATTAATAAGTAAATAAAAGAATAAAGATATATATATATATACATATTTATTTATTATTATGTATATATACATATGCTAATAATAAGATATACAAAAAATAAAACCATAAATACGGCTCTTTACAAACAATAACACACAACCTCCTGGAGACGGTCGCGAGACAGAAAGCTCTCGAGAAATGGCTTAAGACAAAACATTAGGCGCCATGATCCATCAATTGATACTAGAAACCCGACGAATCGCTCGCAGAGTCGAGAAACTGACCAGAAAGATCATAAAAAGGGAGAACTCAATGGTCTTCAACGACACATGTCTAATAAACGACTTGCTGCCGAAATATATATATGTATAAATATATGCCTAAATGAAAATATACTGCCTAAATACAAAGGAATATATGTGTGTGTATTTAGGTAGACCATTTTCATTCAGGAAAATATTATTATATACGTTATATTTGCTTCGTAAAATCATCTTAAGGCGGTTTTAGTTGTTAATCCAACGTACTTACAAAAAAGGAAAGAAAATGGAACAAAAACCCCACGAAATTTACATACACCAATTTCACCGAGATACTATAATAAACTATTTAAAAAAAGTGTTTTCAAGCAAAAACGCTCCGTGGTGTATATCTATATATTTAGAAAAGGATTACTAGATATAAATCCTTTTCTCTCTCTCTCTCTCTCTCTCTCTCTCTCTCTCTCTCTCTCTATATATATATATATATATATATATATATATATCACAACCCAACCAACGCTACTAATTCCTTTCCTGTCTACCAGCTTTACCACCCACTAAACCCACCACCTAGTAACCACCTAATTGATCAAACACTTTCTAGATTAAAACAGAGGATCATTGATATACTCCAACAAGAACAACCCCACATCACCCCTAACATCACCAGATCCCAACGCCTTACCCTAGAAAACCTGAAAAATAAAAACCTAGTTTACTTACCCTCTGGTAAAGGTAAGGAATTCTGTATCATCTCTCAAGACTCATACAACACACTCGCTCTCGAACACCTTAACAACAACAACCTATACACCCCCGCCCCCAACATTTCAGCCACATTAGTCCAAAACTCCATTAACAACACCTGGTCCCAAATCTGTCTCACACGTAACCTCCCCAAAAAATACAAAATCAACTTCACCACCAAAAACAGAAGACTTCCCACCTTCTACCACCTCATTAAAACACACAAGACCAACAGACACACACACACAAATTAGACCTATAGTCTCTAGTATTGAAGGACCACTCTATAAAATCTCTTGGCTTCTCTCTCAACTACTCAAACCACTACTCTCAACCTTCCCCGCACATGTCAGCAGCTCCGACCAAGTAATTAGCAGGCTACACTCACTCCAACGCCAACAACTACAAACAAACAAACAACTATACATTTAGCCTAGACGTAATCTCCCTCTACACATCAATACCCGCACACCCAGCCATAGACCTCATCACCGACCACATATCTTCCTCTGACAACCTAGAGCTCTTCGGACTAACACCTACTTACATTCACAATCTCTTATGCATCATAATCGACAACACATACTTTACCTTTCAGCAGCACACTTTCAAACAAATCTCCGGCCTCCCCATGGGTTCTAGCCTTTCCGGTCTCTTAGCCATCACCTACATGAACCGGTTAGAGCAACGAGCACTTAACTCCTGCCTCTCCTATATATTCTTCTCCAGATATATAGATGATATTCTAATCCTTACATCCTCTCAAGACGAAGCCACACAAATATTCAACACCTTCAACAACACCGACCCCCACATACAATTCACCATAGAACACCCCAACGAGTCCGGCTCACTCTCTCTTCTTGATTTCAACTTTAACATCACCGTAGACGGCTCTATACATACTAACTTCTATAGGAAACATGCCTGCAAAAACCTTTTCATACACTTTAAGTCTGCCCTGCCCACAAAAGCCAAATTAAGTTATGCCCATAATGAAATCACCCGAATACAAAGTAAATGCTCTTCTGCTGCTGAGAAAATATTACACACTAAAAACTTCCACCAAACCCTCCAAACTAATGGCTACTCCGCCCCCACCATAGCCCACCAAAATAAGCCCAAAACACGTAGACACCGCACCCTCTCTAACACATGCTTCTTAAAACTCCCTTTCTTCAGCGATAAGATCACCACCTCCATCCGCAAGGCAATACATAAGGAAAACCTTAACATACAACTAACACATACTGGCACCTCCTTACGCCAACATCTATCTAATAAACATACTAACCACACACCCGAACCCTGCTCCCTGGCCATGCCCTATCCCCAACACAGGTCTGTGTCATCGTACTAACTGTGTTTACAAACTACAGTGCAATAAATGCAAGAGATTTTACATCGGCAACACTACAAGACCGCTACACTTGCATATAAAGGAGCACTTGAATACCCGTATATCCTCTTTCCACAAACACACAGAGATTTGCTCAAAATCTCAGCGTGATATTCATGTCTCCATCTTAGCATCTGTCAGAAACATTGGTGACCTTAGAATCACAGAATCAATCCTCATCTCCAGATTAAACCCCTCACTCAATCAGCGTCACGAGCTCCACTCACCATTCATTCTATAATATCTACCCCCATCCAGCGACCAACCCCCATATCTAACACTCAACAGACTCCGTTTCCACCACTTCACTCATTACTTACCTCCTATAATAAATCACCACACACCCAAACAATCAAATAGGCCCCTCCCCATATGAACTTCCATCCTAGAACACTTTAAACCACAAACCAAAAACCATATTAAACATACTCTTCTAACCCACCAAAATAAGTCACCCCATAACCTACCATTATTAATTAATTAATCCAAACACATATAAAATGTATACACATAACTTGCAAATATTAAATAAATAATTAATGAAATAAATTTAAAAAGTAAATAATAATAAAAAAATATGTAAAGAAAATGAAGAATATATATACATAAACAATTAAACAAACAATAATACATAAATATGTGAATATATATGTATATATGCATGTATGTGTATATATATTTTATATATATATACTAATATTGTTATACAGATTTCCACCTAAAAAAAATCCAGAGTTACTCCCCTTTATCTTATAGTAAATATATCAAGCTAATTCGATAAACTAATCTGACGAAACTCACAATTAGTAACACTTCTTAAATAGATGATAATCGATAAGTTCGATAGATCTAGAATATTAAAAATGTGAGATTAATTACTTTACTTTATATTAAAATTCTTAAAATACGAAAGAAAGATAAACAAAATAAAAATATGAAGATAAAACACACTGAAATAAAAGTAAATAATAAATATAAGCTTAATAATAAAAAAATTATAAATTAAAAAAAAATATATATATATATATATATATATTATTAAAACTAACAGTTTATCGAACACCATACACTTAACCAACATTACACAAATATTTTTGAACACCAAATCATATATTTAACATAACCTTAAAATAAAATTTAATTTAATTTACATTCCCTGCGTGACTGCTATAGTTTTCGCTGCGGTCTACATCTGGCAGCCATTTTGTTTTGTAGTATTCTCTACACAGTCGGAGAAGAAAAAATGTTCTGGTATAATTATCTTTGACAAAGGGATGTCTTTTCCCGAAATGTCAAATAGTGATTGTTAATCACCCGGACATCACACGAACAGCTAAAAACACTCTTGCTGTTATGTAAGATTTTAGAAAAAAATAAAAAATAAATAGTAAGTCATATTTCGTATTCGATTTATTGTTATTGTGTTTGTTCCTTACAACTTGCATCTTACCCGGAACTTGCATTGCCCACAGCCTTTCAAAATCTTACTACTACTATACCCAGCAATGCTTCAAGTAAA
Organism: Sepiola atlantica; assembly: GCA_963556195.1. Lineage (NCBI taxonomy): Eukaryota > Metazoa > Mollusca > Cephalopoda > Sepiida > Sepiolidae > Sepiola > Sepiola atlantica. Next base: position 167,728,570 of record OY744523.1, read on the forward strand.
CTACCATTCTCTACTATATATATATATATATATATATATATATATATATATATATATATATATATATATATGTATATGTATGTATATATGTATATGTATGTATATATGTATATATATATATGTATATATATGTGTATATATATATGTATATATATATATATCTATATATATACGTATATATCTACATGTATATATCTATATATAGGTATATATCTATATATATATATATATATATATATTGTTTAATATAAGAGACAACTCATGTCTTGATATAGTTTGGTAGATCCTTTATAGTCCTAATTTTGATCTTAGTTTCGAAGGAGAATTGGCTGATGAATTTTCCATGATTTGAATTTGTTACTATCTTCGAGAATGCTTTCTAGTTTTGCGTAGTAGTCAGATTTATTAAGTACTAGCGGGGCTATCCGGCGTTGCTTGAGGTGATAAAAACATATAATTGAAGAAAAATCGCGTGTGTGACATCTTTATATTCAAACTTCTATTTCTTCCCTTCTCTCTATAGTCGTCTCTTTATCTTTCTACCTTTCTCTTCCCTGGTAACCCCATTTCTAATTTTGCCTTTTGCGAAAGCTGTTTGATCTCCACCATTTTTCCTACGTTTCCCAGGGCAATAGTATGACACATTTTTATAAAAAGTACCATCTCTATCTGCGCCTTCTATATTGGTACTTATCTCCGCCCCGGTGTTCATACTATATACATATCTATCGCCGCCCCAGTGCACATACTATATGCGTACTAATCGCCGTCTTTATTAAGTATGACATACGTATTACTTTTATCGGCTTTTTTATGATGATGTAAGGATTATTTCGCAGTTGGTGAGAAACGATTTTAAATGTTTTGTTAATAAAGATGTACTAGGTTTGATGTAATATCTATGTTTAGTAGTTTCAGCTTTTAGTAAATCGCGGAGTTCGGGTTTTCTATTAAGTTCATTATCATCCTCAAGTTTTAGTATATTTTGATATAGTAATAACCTTCTATAAATACTGCACGTTGTCTAGACATGATTTACCTCATTTCCCCCAAAGATGGGCACAGATAGGTCCGAAAGTACTTTAGAGACAAATGCAAATTATGGCAAATGTATCAGCCAATTCCCCTCCAAAACTAAGATCCTGATTCGGACTATTGAAAGGATCTACCAAAGAATATCTAGACATAAGTTGCTTCTTATCTTCAACAATAATTGCCTGCAAGGGAAGATGCTGCATATATATATATATATATATATATATATATATATATATATATATATATATATATATATGTGTGTGTGTCATTGTGTTATATTTTGTTTTAAAAAGAATCCGCAGTTATTTTTCGTCGGGTTACAATCTTATATATATATATATATATATTATGAATATATACATATATACAGGGTGGGCAAAATTAAGGGTCCTATCTTTAAAAATTCATAACTTTTTTATTTATTGATTTTTTTTTTTTCAGAATAAGTAAAGGACCCCTTCCGAAGCAAGCATGAGCCGTATTAGCCCTAAGGAACGTACCCTCATTTAGAAAACATTATTTTTGCTTAAAAAACTCAAAACAGTGTAAAAAACAATACTTTAGTTTTTGTAAGTTTTAAGAAGTGTTTTTCGGCTAAAATTTGTTTTGTTTATT
>OY744523.1:167735222-167850222 GCA_963556195.1 Sepiola atlantica
TAACATACTATTATGTACTTCTGGAAATACACACTCTTGTAAAACTACTTCCGCATTGTCTTATCTATTATCGGCCTTCCAGACCACAACACTGGCGACGAGGAACTCGGACTTATTCGGATCAACATATATCGGACTTATGTTGCACAAAACACTGGCAACGGAAACGAGGATTTATGTCGAATACAACATAACCATTACTACTATTTGAATGTTAGATTTTCGAAAACAAGACTTAGGTTGTATGCTCGGAATTTTTTTTATTATTGTAATACATCGAAAAGTGAAAGCTGTAGTGGATGTGTTTACATACAAGGTGTACAAAATCTGCGTATGTAAAAATACCCCAACAGGAGAAGATATGATTGAAACAAAAAAGGTTGCGTGCTTGAGTAGGAGAAAAAAGATTTCCAATCAAGATTTTGAAATTAAAATCGTTCGATTATGGAAAAAAAAGAAACGAGAGCCTCATAAAAAGGGATGCCGATTATGTTATTGTTTAATCATAAATACACAAAAAAAATGTTTATGAGTTTATTTTTTCTCGCCAGGGGATTAAGAATTTATCTTCCAGTGAGTAGATCTACGGCCGTATAAAAAAGGTACATGGAAAAGTATCTAGCATATTTAAATGACAAAAGTTAAAAGCGCTATTTTGGAAGTTAGTAAACTCTTGCAGGAGAAGCAGATTTGATTAGAAGAAACATTCTGGGTAAAACAATTGAAACAAAGTGAAAAAGAACAGATATTTCAAAAAGGACAACTGAAAAATCTGAGAAGTAAGTTGGGCTGCGTACGCAACAAAATCAGAAAAAAATCATACGAATCATTAAATAGTGGTCAAATGTGTGAAAATGTGCATTTTCAAAAAAGGTTATTTAGAGGGTTGTCGACAGTTTTAATTAAGATCCTTAGAACGAGGTTACGTTTACTCTGTATTTAAGGCGGGGCGAGGACATTTATAATACGGAGCGTGGAATTAGATCTATTTTTAAAATGTGCGTTGCTATTCACAAGATTAAGTACCAAATTCGTGAACTATATACCGCTACGAAAACAGGGACCTGTAATTTGTTGAAGAGATACAATAACGAACTAAATTGTTTAGTCCTAAAATGTGGTTTCTTCAGAAAAGGTAGAAATGTATGAATCTCAGAAAAAAACGGCAAAGACTACATTAGTTTCGCTAGCGTTTTAACAAACACTGCGATGATTTTAAGTTGTCTGAGTTGAGCACAAACAATTTTAAATGTCCTATTTTTGCAGAAAGGTTTAGTATCGAATAGGGACGCAGAAATAAGTAGAATGGTCATTTATGAAGCAATAAATTCACCAAGTTTAACACTTGAACATATCATATAGGAATTCCGACGTTTTATTAGCTTTCTCCAGAATCCAAAGGGGCATTGAACAAAACGGGCTATCACATATTAAAAAAAAACCTAAACAAAAAACAAATTAATTCGCAAACTCCAAATGATAAAAAAAATAAAAAATAATTTTCCTCCTAAACAGTGTTTTGGTTGCGGACAATGACATTGGTACAAAGATAGTCCATATACAATTAAAAAGTGTTTTAATTTCGATCGCATGGGACACAAAAGTACACACTTCAGAGTTAAACATAGAATTAAAAAAAAACGTTTAAAAATTGCTAAAAGTGACGAAGTTACAAATATTAGAACGTTTATGTCTGTAAGAATATTAAATAAAAATATTAGCATACAATTTGACCTAGGTTTAGATTTGTCAATTATGAATCTTGAAACATGGAAACAAATTGAAAATCAACGTTGATGAGAACAAAAAAGTTGGAAATAAATATAATTTAAAGGCAAGCTCTAGTTACATTCAAAAGAGCAAATTAAAAATTGAAAATATTCGTGAGTAACAACTTTTCGGCACGGACTAAATATGGAAACCGTAAATGCTAAAGCGAAGAGTCCGAAAAAAGAATTCTCGGAATTTGTTTTGTTCTGGACTAGGAAGATGTAAAAAGATGACTGCCATGTTTGAATTAATCCCAAATATTCAACTAGTTTTTTTAATGTTCCATTCGCGTCATTAAATAAAATTGACGAGAAATTACATAGACTGGAAAAAAATAGTGTATTATCGAAAGTAGAATAGAGCGAGTGGGAATCGTCTACAGTTTACGTAAACGATAACGGTCTGCGTTTGTGCAGGATTGAACCAGGCACTAAAGGATTACCACTACGAGTCCAGAAGAGATGTTCGATAACATCAATGGAGAGAAAACCATTTGAAAGATTCATTTAAGTGAGGCGTCTGTACAGATAATTGTAGGCGAGGAGTGCTGAACATTTCTTTTTTCTAAATAGCCATAGGTGTTTGTATTAATTCGAAAGATTACCATTTGGGGATTAGGTTGCCCCAGCCATTTCTTAACAAGTAATAGACGCATTACTTAGAGGATTGGAATTAACGACAGCCTACCTAAATGACATTTTAGTGAAAAGAAAAGTACGAACCACAAAACAAATCGCATCTACACGAAGTATTTTAAAATATGCATATAAAGAATATGGATTTTAATTGAAGGTGGAAACATGCGATTTTCATGGAAAAACATTAAAATATGTTGCTCATATTATAGACAAAGAAGACAGACCCAGGGCGAACGACTACGATGAAAAAATATGCAATATCCGGCAAACGTATCGTCATTTGAATTTGTTTATTATTTTACAAATGATTACAATATGTTCATTCGAAACATGCAAAATTTACGATCGCCTCTTAATTGGCTATTAAAAAAAGATTGCATCTGGACGATAAAATGCGGGTAATCATTTGAAAAGATAAAGAAATCCTCACATAAATGAGAACGCGTAATATTATGGACTTCATTTAAAATAAACCATAAAAGAAAGAAGTATCTATTCTATACGGATCATAGCTAAAAAGGGTGATCTTATAATGTGATTGTGAGCTCCCCTATTCCGTGACTATATGGACTCTTCTAGACACTCTATATAGAGGATATTACTACGAAGTCTCGATGAAGTCTCGGAGAAGTCTTTTTCTACCATACTATTCTGTAAGAAAGTTTGTTTTGAAGCCAAGACCACGCATATTATTTTTTTTCAAATAAATATTTATTTAAACTCAAATAGTTTCGACTGTATAAATACTTCTTCAGGAAATACTAACATTTCTGTATTATTTTTTGTTCATGACATATTGTCACTAGACAAATCCGTATAATCTTGCAACGGTTATTATTTCTTTAATGTCTTAGCCATGAGGAAGCGCAGACGCGCGTTAAATGTATTAGAAGGTTGCCCTCTTTGTAAGCGTTGTGTAATTTGAACAATAAATTGTTTTTGAATCACAGACAACACATACGTATTATTTTAATGATAAAGATTTATTTATGCTGCAAAACAAAATTTCTTATTCAAGTTACTTAACACTTTCGAAGATTTCCAATATACAATTATGTACTTCTGTTAATACACACGTTTTTTAAATATATCACAGTTTTATTATATTTTGTGTCGACCCTTAAAGGTCACAATAATAATAATAATAATAATAATAATAATAATAATAATTATTATTATTATTATTATTATTATTATTATTATTATTATTATTATTATTATTATACATAAGTCAAAGTACAGCTGATCACCGATGCTAGAGGAGCTTGAAAAGTGCAGAATACAGCAAACAGAGAAACTGGAAAGAGTAGTACAGCAAAAGGAGAGATGGGTATCGACACGGATTATGTGTAAGTATGACAACGAGGAGACGCACGAGAAAACGTAAATTTGGCTAAGGAAATATCATTTAAACGAAGAAATCGGATGGTTATTGATAGCCGAACAAAATAACCCGTTCAGAATGAACTATATGGAAAAATAGGGCAACAGTAAATGTAGACTCTGTAAACAAAGAGACGAAACGGTTTATATGTGAATGTTCAAACTAATCTGATATTACAAAAGCAGAAACGACTTCGGAAGACAGTTCACTGGGATCTAGGCAAACGTCTGCACATTAAACATGCATATAAATAAGACAGACGAAAACCAAAGACAGTACTAGAACATTTAAAGGACAGATCCGAAGGAACAATGATATAACAAATTCATGCAAGCAAGAATTGACAATAATAAGCAAAAAGGAAAAATCCTGTCAAATTGTAGACTTGCCTTGCCTTCCACAGAGTGAAGATTAAGTAATCAGAAAACATGTATTCATGGAACCTGCTAGCGAACTGAAAGGAATATGAAACATGAAAATGTTTATTTATTGCAGGAGCACTAAGAACTACCTAAAAGAAGGTTAGTAGAAATTGGAATCAATGGTTGGTTTGACACTATAAAGCCGCACGGCGAATTTGAAAACAGTCGAAATATTCCTCGAGTGCGGAAACCAACTAACATGACTAATGGAGGTGAATCAACCACACATAAGCTGAAATAAAAATAAAGCAAAAATGGAAAGTCACAGATATTAATAGCATAATTATTAAGGAACATTTATCGACACTTAAATAAATAGCTGCAATATAAAAAAGTGAGAATACCAACTCACATAACCAATGCGATCAATCACAGGCAAAGTAATAAGCTGAAACAGAATAACGCCGTGTAATAATAAGTAGAAATATAGAAAGAACATGTCACGAAACTAAGAGAACTGTCAAACTAGATAAGAGAAGTCACATGACATAAATCCGCTAAAACACACTCACACAGACATGTTTAGTGGCACTGACATCTGTTGGTGTCACTGTTATGGACTCTAAGAAAAAAGGTTACAATGTCAAGCCAAACTTTAAACAGAATTCCTGTTCTTCAAAGACTGTAATGATCACTTAATACATTTCCAACATAAAAAATATTCGCTGCTTTAAAGTCAGTTGGTATAGAATAGAAGTCCTTTTTCCCCATTTCTTTTCAGCTGGTAAGTTTTCGTGTTCGTCTCTATTTTCATACTCCCCTCTGATAGTACGATTACACACGTTAGTTGGTAGCCGGTCGTTTAAACCTAGTACTCGTCCGTAGTTGGACACTTATTTCTTTGTCTCTGACCGAACCGTCAGATGTACCAGAATCTGAATTGGTAGTTTAATAAAGCAGCTCAACAAAGTATATGTCCGGCCTGCCCATCTCCCTAAGAGATGGAACTGCTTGCATTGAATCTGAGTCTCTCCTTTCAGCACTGTCTGATAATATGTCATCGCTGTTGTCCACTACAGGCGATGAACTGAGACGTCGGCGCGCGTCTCCTACGTGCCGAGGCGTGCCATTAACCACCACCGACTGTGGACTTATCCGGTGATGCTACCCGGTCTATATTACGATGTACAATGTCCCTGTGGGTGTTTTTTTTAAATCTAAATTGTGCATCCCTCTTTATAATATGTATAGATCTTTTGACCCCTTTTTCTTGAATCTGGTATGAATACAGCAAATTGACGGATGCGGGCAGGCGGACAAATTATCTCTGTAGATAACGTTGTTTCAAGACAGCCTCCATAATAGGGTAGGTCTTTCCTAGCACAATAAGTTTCACTACCCGATGATACCGTTCCAGGCGCAGCGTGTTCGGAACTTGAACCTCTATTCATTCATGAACTGCCTAAATTGTTGATTACACTTGAAAATACTGGTTCAAATTGCCGGATCACACGTGCAGTGTTTTGCCGTTGTAGATTGAAAACCGCGTAAGGCCACAATTGTTCAGTGTCAAAAATGGCAACGTTCTAGTAAGTGATGTCCATGTCCAGCCGATTTCCTACTTTTGCCATCACACTGGAGCTGAGTCTATTGTCTGACATTCTTCACAATTCCGACAACTGCCTTTACTGTCGCTTTCGACACCAACATCTAAATTCTACGCACAAGATATAATGCTTGCCTGACTCTATGGGGCCTAATATGTCGATGAACTTTGTGCAGCTGCGTTGGGCTCAGGTTCTCTGTGGCAACAGACCACACTGTCTGTGAGGGTTCAATCTCTCTCTCTCCCTCTCTCTCTTACTTTATATCTCTCTCCCCCCTCCATCTCGCTCCTTCTCTCTCTCTCTCACTGTCTCTACCTCCCTCTCTCTCTCTCTCTTCTTCTCTCTTCTTCTCTCTCCCCTCTCTCTCTCTCCCCTTCTTTCTTTCACTCCCTCCCTCTCCCTCTCCCTCCCCCTCTCTCTCTCCCACCCTCTCTTTCTCTTCACATTATTGGGCCACCGATGGGGAAGTCTACTTTTAGAAATAGAAACCTCTACAGATAAGTTTATTTCCTACCCGTATAAAAACCCACTAATAAAGATACACACCTTCTTAATTTTTATAGTGAATGCCCCGATATATATATAAAATAGTTGTCATAAACAATCTTATTTATCGCGCCAAAAGAAATTCCACTAGTAATAAAATATTCTATAACCCACTCGCTGATATTAAACAGACACTAATTAACAATTACTTTCCTAACTATGTAGTTGATCAACAAATAAAACACACGCTAACCGCCATAAATAAAAACTCCAACAACAACAATATTAATAATATTAACTTATTCTACTGTAACCAAATGCCCCAACTATAAAGCCGAAGAAAAAATAATAAAAAACATTATACACAAACACGTAACCCCAGTAGATAATAACTCTAAAATCAGATTCGTAACTAGTTTTTGACTTTTTGTAGTATGTATGTATGTAGTATGTATGTATGTAGTATGTATGTATGTAGTATGTATGTATGTAGTATGTATGTATGTAGTATGTATGTATGTATGTAGTATGTATGTATGTATGTAGTATGTATGTATGTAGTATGTATGTATGTAGTATGTATGTATGTAGTATGTATGTATCTAGTACAAAAAGTCAAAAACTAGTTATTTATTCATAAAAAATAATCCAACTGATGGTGGTTTACTTAAAACTAGTAATGCCATATATGTGTTTAAATGCCCTATCGGAGAATGTGTCTCTGCAAACAGCACGTATATTGGCATGACTAGGACTACGATATCACGCCGACTTACTTGCCACATCACCTCCCCTCAAAACTCCATATACCAAATCTTATAAAGCATGACATCCCAAAAAACGAATTTAGGAACATTTAAAAAAATAACACATCCATTCTGGCCGTGTTGGGTTGAAGTGTTCGCCTCCCTATAATGGAAGCATTGTTTATACGCATTAATAAACCAAACATAAACCATTCCCGTTATGAGGGGGGTGAAGGTGTGTTAAAGTGCTGTTGAAATTATTTAAAAGAGCGCCCTCTTGATAGATTCACCAATTTATTTCATTTTGCAACCGCCTGACGACGACCGATGTCGGTTGAAAACGGTCGCACAAAATACGGAGATTTTTTACACTCCTTGGATTATAACATCAAATCCGTCGTACGAAGACTAGAAAAAGCGGACCAAAAGCTGAATAAGCAGAAGTCGGAATTCCTGTTTAATCAAACATGTATAAAAGATAGAATGCTGCCCAATTATATATATATATATATATATATATATATATATATATATATATATATATATATATATGTTATCAACATACGCCGACGTTGTTTTCCTTATTTTCTTATCCTGGACTAACACAGTTTCGAGCACATCATACATCACCACAGACGCCATATTCAAGCCGAACCATAACCTGGTTAGACCATATCTTTGTGCTTTAAATATTACTGGCTGATGCGGCTAGAGAGATTTCTTGACATGGATCTAGATATAGCTTCCTGAGCTTCAGAATGGCTACATTTGCTCCTTGCAGACACCAACGAATGCAAAAACATAGGTGTTTAACAATACTGTATTTCATGTGTCTGCATTACGGTAATCACTGGTGTAACTTATTTGGGTCGGCCAAATTTGTACTTGTCATATGGCAGCAACCAACCTAGATCTGCAATTTAGTTATCTTTAAAATGTTACAAAAAGTTACCAGTATAGATGTGAAGCCATGCCGAGATTGGGTGGGTGGGATGGGGGTCGCCTGCTATCCTTGTATTCTATTCTCTAAACTAGTTTCAATCATCAAAATATCATCTTCATTCTATTAGTAACACTTACTTAAAATGGTTTGACGTTTTTTTTTATTTACAAAGAAGATGTAGAAATTTATTGAGGGGGAGGGGCTAAAATACAGAGATTGATGTAAAATAAGATGCTAAGTGTGGTTGTTTGTATGACTATCCCTAAATCTATCTATGTATGTGCTGCTCACTGTTTCGGATTGTTTAACCTTATCGTAAAGTGACTGCACAATGCCGATTCCTTTTACCCGAGTCCGGTATGTGAAAGTGGCATTCTCGGGTGCGGTTGTCGGGGACACGCTAGACTTCGGTATAACAGTATACCCGTATGTTGCTTCACCAAGAGAGCACTTCTTCCTGGCAGCAATCCTCTTTATGCTGCGGTGGCTTCTGTCCGCGATTTCATCGCCTGATGGTACGTAAGTGCATCGCAACCGCAATTGAACTTCCCATTCACATAAAGACTGTCTTACTTGCTGTCTGCAAAATGATGGGTCGTTATCAGCCAAAGTCTCATGCAGTGCTCCTCTTTCATAAAAGACGGACAATTGTTGTCGAATAACGTTTGCCGAGTATCGGCGTGCAATTGGTCACCAACTCACAAAACAGGTTGGACCACAGTCGATGAGAGTAAGAAAGTGGTTGCCCTTATAATGATTGATATCCATTCCCACACTTTGCCATGCGTCACTTGCTTCCAATCGTCCTTTTTACCACCGCGCTGGTGCTGGGTCAATTGACTGACACATCTCACAGTGCTTGATGTCTTGTTTAACTTCTTTTTTGCTGGGTGTCCGCGCCTCACGAAATATAGATCCTCTTGATGACAAGATGTCCACTCTGTGTGTGGATTTTTTCTATCTGCTGCTGGTTAATCGCCCCCACTGTATTAGCGCATGTTTGACTAGACCGGCGGGACAGTTATCAAAGTAGGGGGGGGTTCTCCTAAAAAGTGGGGGACGGTTAAACACATGCATATATAACTTCAGTATTGATGACCGTAAAGTAGGGGGGGGCAAGTCAAAAAGTGTGTATGTGTGTGTGGGGGGGGGGCTTGAGACCCCCTGCCCCCCCCCCCCGGTGCCGCCATCCATGCTTGATGAACGGACTCGGCACCCACCTTCATCGCATCGTACCAATTGCGAGGCACTCGTGTCAGCTGATCAGCAAGGTTGCAGTATTACGGGGCAAATGTCACGCTGACTACCAGGTCATACTCGCAGACTAGACTTTTTAATGTGTCTAACTTTCGTCTTATCAACCTCTCTCTTGTTGCTTTAATGCGCATTCATGCTTTTCCAGTCAGCGGGTCAGCCACCCAGCGATAGACGCAAATGGAGTCAGCCTCGTTGCCTGCCACGGTAGTTCTAGGTTAACGACCTTCATCACAGCATCTAACTCAGTAAGGTTGATGTGCTGGGCGCTGTTTGCAGGCTGCAACCAACAGGCATCCTCCCACATGATCCCATCCTGCTTCAACAGGACTCCCTAACTAGTGAACTAGCGTCAACGCATACAATCATTTCTTCTCCATTGACACACCGTTCTCTTCAGGCCGGGACCTTGTGCGTAGCTCTCAACACTTTTTGCAATACTTCGAATGAGAAGGGCATAACTTGTTTGATCATCCCACCCTTTGGTTACAAGATTCGCCCTGCGTTCTATAACACTCACTGGCACACGAAGCCAACCACACACTGGCAGGTGTCTCACGAGTTTTTCACACAAGGAAAAATAGGCACCCTGTGTGAGAACATCAGAGATGCCGGAAATCACATTTCCTCGTCTCCACCGCAGGGTGCTATCCTCTTCTCTGACTTCCAGGCCCAGTATACATGCTGCGTCTCGAAACCGCTCTGGGTTTTTGCACGTTATGTCAAACTCTGCCAATTTCGCTCCGATGTGCGTCTTCATGGGTGTAAATGTCAAGGTACACCGATGTTGCCTTTTCGATGGTCTCTTCTTTGGATAACACAGCACTAGCGATGCTCTTCATTATCTGCGGCGCCACATTGAACCCAACACCAAGTCTGAGCAGGCATTATCTCTTGCCGCTAAATACCACCGTCTTTTATCGACCCTCACCTGTAGATAGGCTTTCCTCAGATCAAGAAATAATACATTCGATCCTTTCTGGTGCCACTCCATAAACTTGCTTGAACATACATCAGCATCAGGTTGTAAGACTGTATATATTAATTAAGCTCACGGTAGTCCATGACTGGTCGCACCTTTGATGTGTTATGTTGTACCACTGCCATTAAAGGGATAAGACCTCTTGGAGGTTCAAGCTCTAGGGATGGGATAAACCAGCCATATTTGATCCAGAGAGCAATCTCTTGTGCATATGCGGCTCTAACGTTCATGGCTACGTGTAGCCATTCCGTAGCTTGATTAGTACTTTATTATCCGTCCATTTACACGACGCAGTCCAGATCTTTTGGCGTTGATCTAACTCCACGTTGAAGACTGGACGATCAATACAACGTGCGGCACACACTAGTGCCTAAGGAAATTTCACAGTCCCAGCAACTAAGCGAGAATGATAAGGCCAATGTCGAGCAGACGTAGGCTGTCAACGAGTCAATGCAACGTTTCACAAAAATAAATGCGGCACTTTCGTCTGTGCCATGATAGCGTCATGAAAGCGTCATATCCAAACAATAGGTCGAAGCCCAGTATGTATTTACGTGTCACGAGGACATCGACCTCAGCGGATACACCAGAGTCCGTGCAAATCTTTACAAAAGCAACTCCACAGCACGCCTGTGTCTCGCCATTTATCGTTGTTATGTTAATGCTATTCTTGTTTTAGTTGCAGCATAATCTTGTGCCTACTATGGTATGGGAGCAGCCTAAATCAAGAAGCGCTGAGCAAGGCGGTTGGGGTAACATGTCCTCTGATTATTGATTCCACCTCGTTTACATATTGTCAAGGGAGCAGACCGGCGCTGACATATTTCCCCTGACACGTTTACCGAACAGTTTGAGGACAAAATACTCGATCCTGCTACACTGGAAACACAGTATGCGTACCCGTGTTCTGCTCATGTAATTATTTGCAATGTGACCACTCCACTCACAGCGGAAACAATTAACTTTGGCATGTGAGTCCATACTCTGCGGCTTTTTAAGCACACTCTAGTCCGACTGCGCGGCCATTACGACATGCTTCTCAAGTTCTGCTTCATCCTTAATGATAGCTCGGGTACGCTCAAGTAACAGTTTAATTGGTGTCGCTTCTATGCTTATAAATGCCTTCAAGAGTTGCTTCACTCTAACGGGGTGTCCGACCGCAAATGCGTACATGAAAGTCTGTTCAGGTCACTCTCCAAACAGAACGGCCAGCTTTTTCAAGAAGACATCCACTTTCTCGTCTACTAATAATTTCCGGGTAGTAAAATGTTCGTATGGTATGCAGAGGTCCATCGAAAAAGCTTTTTAAAGTGTAGCCTGTAGCAGAGAGCAGAAGGGGCAGCCGACTGCGGTGGGCCAAGACGCTTATCCGCGGCGATCGAAGAGAAGATGTTTGATTTGCTTCTTGTGCGGAGGAGAGCTGTGGGCGCGAACCCGAAAACGCCCATTCACGAAAAGTTTAATTTTGTTTAATAGGAAACGGCGGCGGGCAGCTTCTGCGTGCTCATTTGCATATGTGAGATGTCGCTACTAAAAGAAGCACGAGAAAACTCGAGGTTCGTTGGGAGATGAGCGCGAACTGAAGAAAAAGAAAAGTGCCGCATTAATTTTTGTGAAACGTTGCATTGACTCGTTCAAAGAAGCGAACAGAAGAAAGTGCCGCATTTATTTTTGTGGAACGTTGCATTGACTCGTTCACAGCCTACGTCTGCTCGACATTGGCCTTATCATTCTCGCTCAGTTGCTGGTAAACGCCCAGAGCGCCTACCGTTAGTTGAACGGGGAATGACCAACTCGACCTGCTTGACCCCACACAAACGACAGGTTAGCTCCACTCTCTCAACCCAGTCCACCACAGACGTAGATCCGTCAAACTCAGGGATAAGTTTTAGGTCGACCTTTGCGTCCGGCATTATGGCACAAATAAACAGCACAGAATCGCCGAGATAGCGTGTAAGAATGAAGTAATAATAAACTGAAAATCAAATGTATTTTTTCACTACTCAGAGTTAAAAAAATGCTCTCCCAACTGAGTTCAAACGTGATGCCAACTGATTCTTTCTGTTCTTTTTACCAACAACAGTCCAACACGCATGTAAACGACCAGACGTCTAGTTAAAAATGCAATTCCCTTTTTCTTCTTTCTTTTCTTTTCTCTCTCTCTTTCTCACTCTCTATCTGTCTCTCTCTCTCTCTCTCATTCAACACTCGAAGTAGTCACAACGTTAACCTCTCTCCACACCGTTCACGGAGCAAAGTGTCTACGCTTTTTATCACGCCCAGAATAAGTCCATGCAAACCAAGCCTCATTTGCATACGTGAACTCCTGTGACAAAAGTTAAATGTTTCCACTTTGTAACTGGAACACTCTGGGTTCAATCTCTGATGGGCAATAGACGGTACAACCCTCAATGTATGATTGTTGCTACTTTGAAATTAAAATATTGCAACTAATCGTAATAAGGCTGTTTCCACACGTGAAATCGTAAAACGTATGATAGAGCATTGGATAGTAGAAGAAGATATTAATATTTACAGATTGTTAGACGAGAACCTAAAAGCTAGAAATTTAGAATAGCCCCAGAACCTGCAGTGTAATAAAGTTATTACAACTGCTGCCAATACCGTGACAAAGCTACCCAGAATTAAAAAAATACTAAATGGAAGTAAAGGAAAACCTCTGGTGGTGGAAACTTTAAGTGGGAAGATAAAACAACTAAGAAAAGATTTAAGAAAAGTACAAGCTGTTAGAAAATTGCAAACTCAAAAGTCAGAGTGCTTGTGAAAGACTAATCCGTAAGTTTAAAATACACCGAAAAGGTTTCAAATGTGCAATTGAAGAACTGAACTAGCGTTTTGTTGCTAATATTTCGAAAGTTAGACGTTACAGCGACAGAATTAATCAGTATCGGAAAGAGAGACTGTTTAAAGAACAACACAAACGACTTTTTCAGCAACCAGAATCAATTTAAAGAGGGAATGACGTTATACCTGATGCTGACCAATGTTGTGCATTCAGGAAAGTCATTTGTGAAAAGGAAGAAAAACATCAAGATGATGCAGAATGGATCAAATATATAAGAAAAAACGAGGTGTCCGCTAGAGCAGAAGGACAAGCGAATATAACAATCACCGTTGAGCTGCTGAAAGGGAGGGTTAAAAAGCTTTCAAGTTGTGAAGCACCCGGATATGACGAAGTCCAAGGATACTGTTTAAAAAAACTTCCGGCTCGTCAACCACTTCTTGTATCCATGATAAATGGTTGTTTGACGATGTGCACCTTCCTCTACTGGCTGAAAAAGGCCACTACAGTTTTAATCAAAAATGATGAATAAATGTCCAAGGATCGATCCCTGGGATAGACCAGCATTTATGTCATGTGTTTTTGGATGAACAGTCACTGAGGCCAACGTGGATCTTTCTGTTTATTTGTAAGGATTTAATTATATTAAATATTCGTCTAGTAATACCATATGAATGAATTTTTATCAGAAGCTTTTCATTCCAGACCTTGCCAAAGGTTTTGAATATATAAAGCACTGCCGCTTTACCTTCACCTTCCTTGTCCAGTGTATGGTATATGCGTGCATATATGGTCGCTAGGATATCCGCAGTAGATCGTGCTTGCCTAAATCCATAATCACTGTCAGAACAAAGGTTTAGGATAGACGAGGTGCCGGACTATCGCAAGATTGATAAAAGATTCAAGGATTTTAGCAAAGATCGCAAGAAGACTGATGGGGTGATAATTCTGAGGGTCAGTTCTATCTCTAGAATTCATGAAGACTAGTACCACAGAGGCAATTTTCCAGCTATCAGGGAAGCAGGATTCAGCAATGCATTTATTGTAGAGATTGGAAAAGTCTGGGGCCAGTTCAGCAGATCATTTCATTATTACAATTACTTATAAGATCAGGCCCACATTCTTTGGAGGTGTCAAGGTTTTTTATGATGTCCCTGACCTGTGATGGATTATGACCAGGTTATAAAGTTTGGTTTCAATCCGCAATGGGGGTTTAGGGATGAAGTGGTTTGCCGAGTCGAAAGTGGTGTTTAAGGCGAAACGCTGAGCAAGTAGTTCAACCTTATAATTTGCCGTGCAAACGACATCATTGTGGTTTGATAGCGGGGGAATAGTTAATTAGCCATTGTTCACCATCCTATTGTAAATTTTTCAGAAATCGCGAGTACCTAGTTTCTGCGAGTGGATGCGTTTTCTAGTCATATCTGCATACCTTCTCTTTGCTTCACTTATCACTGCCTTACAATTATTTCTTGACTCCATCAATTTCTGTTTATTCGCAGTGTACTTATGGCGGTCGAATTGTCCGAATGCTTGCTGCCTCTGTTCAATAGCAGCTGCACATTCTGAGGTGAATCATTGTGGAGAGTGGTGTATGTTGAAGAATTTTCACATGGAGGCATATGCTTTAATCCTTGCTTTGACCCATTCGCACGGATCAGCAAGGAGTGAAAAGGTTTCACTCCATAGTGCGTCGCTGTTGTTATCTCTGATAGAATCAAAATCAGATTGCTCGTAGAATTACGTCGTTTTGAGCGATGCTTCATCAGCTCTGGGACGAGACTTTAGTGTGATATCAATCATTAACACAAAATGATCAGCGTGGCCGAGCGGGATCTGGTCATTCGTTACACAAGCCTCGGCAGAGATGTCAAAAGCACGTCTGGAAGTGAGGCTTGCTGGTACACACGATCAGGTAGGCGGGTCGCAAAAGTGACATTCTGTGCGATGGAGTGAGCTGAGGAGAAATTATACGTCTGTATAGCTGGAGAATCCTAGGGTGTCACGGTAGTGTGTATAAAAATCTCCAAATACATATATTTGAGCACTGTATCTGTGCTTTCAGAGAAGAGTTTAGCAGGGTGCAGTCCTAGGTAGAAGGAGAACGGTATAATAATATCAGTAACTGACGATGTGTTTTAAGGTTAATTTAAGGCACGAGTAGGCTTGGTCATCTAATTCTAGCCTATGTTCTATACTGAAGAGAAAGGTATTCTGACGATAAACTTCTATCCCGTGTGAATATGTTTGTCAGAGACTGTACAGTAGTGTGGGATGTAATCAGTCACGTCAAATTTGTGTGAGGGGATTAAGAATTGGTTCACTCAGTGCTAATATATCCGGGGAGTTTACAAGAGGTTGGTTATAAGACCTCGGATATTTTCAATGCATTCCTCAAAGGCCGAGACAAAGATGTTCTGGTTTAGATTTATTTCTTGTTCTTTGTATTGCCATTTTAGTTTTAGGTTAGAGTGTGTGTGGGGGGGAGTTGGTGTTTGCTTAGTGCCAAAAATTCACACACCTAGACCAGTAGTCGAGACTTGATCCATGGGGATTTTGGCCTCAAGAATGCGCATCGGGATACTTGAAAGGGTCCCTTTCCATTACGGACATGGGACATACAGTAAGCCACGATATTATACAATTGTCATTCTTAGCGCTACCTAAGTGTTTAGGGCTCCTGTTCTTACAGTCAGAAACAGCAGCTAGACTAGCTGTCTAACCTGTACTTTCAACTTGTCGGAGAAAGAGTGACCCAGACTAGTCATATGACAATTAGTGACAAAAATGTTTAACACTCATTGTCCTAGTAATGTAACAAGGTGAAGCACTGGAGGTCTTTGAGGTGCCCCTGCGCTAGTACCTCTGCCTCTGGCTAATAGACAAAGTAAGAGTGCAAACGTCGGGCGATAAGCAGAGCCCATCTACTTCCTTAAACATTTTTTGGTATTTAAATCCGGATATATTGTTCAAGACTCCAGCTCTAGGAAGGTCGTCGATCAGAACTAAGAATGCCCCTTTCCTCCAGTTTTTATATCAGACTTTTCTTTTCCCTAGATGTATGACCTAGCAAGATCTACGGGTCAAGCACTCCTAGATAAATTATCATTTACCTGTTTACTAGTTAGGTGTTTCATTATATATATATATATATATATATATATATATATATATATATATATATATATTTCTTGAATGTGAGATGATATATATAATTATTTCCACAATCAGACAACGCCGCAGCCCACAACCTATGAAAAGAAACAAACCGGAAGTCCTAGACTCGAGTCTAGGACTTCCGGTTTGTTTCTTTTCATAGGTTGTGGGCTGCGGCGTTGTCTGATTGTGGAAATAATTATATATATATATATATATATATATATATATATATATATATATATTCCATGATAAATACTAGTTTACTGAAATCATATGCCCTTAATAGGGTTAAGATGAAAATTCATATACACTAAATGTACAAAAGCAAGGAAATTCCCTAATTTTTACACTTTTATTGTCATTAATTAAGAGTATGACTACATATCAACCAAAGCATTTCATTATCACATCGCTACAGTATAAATCTGTATGCATGAGTGAATGAAGTGTGTGAGGTGCGCTTAAGAAAAATTCCTACCAGTAAACTACATAGCCCTGTTGTGTTCGCATACACTTATGACGATAAAAGTGTAAAAATTAGGGAATTTCCTTGCTTTTGTACATTTAATGTATATGAATTTTAATCTTAATCCTAATAAGGGCATATGATTTCAGTAAATTACTTCCATGTCGGTATGGATGTTTTTTTAGTTATTTGTTCAATTCCTGCCACACATTATTTTATTTTATTTAATCTAATTAAATTAAATTTAATTTAATTTAATTTAACTTAATTTAATTAAATGATGATAGCATCCGTGTTGTTATTTCTTATTTTTACTTATTCCTAGAGTTGATCAATTCCTGTCCGCAGCATACATATGAATGGGCGAGTGATCCTAGTTCAGCAGAAAACACCTTGAGAGATCTTATATATCTCATGAACAAAATATATTAATGCCGCATATTGTTTTCAAAATTCCATTACTATTTTAAAAATAGCTTTAGAAGTAGTAATAACAAAGTCTCCCGTCAAAGTTAGAGTGATATTTTCCCAAAAGTGTTAAAAATGGTCGGGGCGACCATTAAAAAACTTTTTTTAAAAATAAAAACTACTTTTTGATAACGCTTTTCATTAGTAATATTTATTTATGGTATATATACGATTTCTTCGGGATGTTTTATTCTCATCTAGGATTAGTTGCACCGACCTAAGTATAATTCGAGAGCGTATGAATCACCTCTAAAAATAGAATAACAAGGCTATCGTTTGTAAATAAGAATAAATTGATGTTTTTCCCGGAAGGAAACATCTAGCCTAGCCATTAAGAAATATTTTAAGATATAAATCAGTTCCTGAAAACTGTGTTTTATATAAGTTTCATTGCTTTTTACTATATGTATTTTTTTCGAGTTGACTTTCTGTTGAACTCGGGTTACTGACCCGTTTAGCGTGCACTCCTAATTGAAATTGAGTCAATCGGAAATTGCAGTCGAGAATTCCCATCCTTATACAGAATAAAAGAATATTCTCCCCAGAGTGTTGTAAACAGACCCAGCCGTTAGGGAAATATTTTACAATTATATAAAATAGTAACTAGATTTTTGTAGGAAATATTTTGTAGTAATACTTTAATTTTAGTATATTAATGATTTTTTCGAAATGATTTCTGCTGGATTAGGATTTTTCACTTCGCCCCATGTTCTATTCGTTAAATAACAACAAGGTAGTTCTCGGCAGTAAATTAAATAAAACATATTTTCCCGAAATGTAAAAAGACGTCCCAGACGTTGGATAATTAATTTTCATGAAGAATCATTTTCATAATAGAAACTGAATTTATATAAACAGTATTATGGATAATAGTTTATGTTTACTAATTAAGGACTTTTTTTCTTCAAAGGGGATTTCTGCGCGATTATTGTTTATTTGCCTCGTTGTCTGTTTATCGCGAAAATGGGAAAGTCATCCCTGGTAAAAAAACTCGCTCGACCACATGCATTCCGGACGGACATTTATGTTAGCTTTCCTTCTGATGGAATAAATGTGGAATTCAGTGACTTGGAACGGTAACTTGTGAACTGTGTTTTGACTGTTTGGTTTTTGTTTGGGGGGATATTTTTTCATCGTTGTGCCGCCCGACCAGAAGATGTATTCTCGCACATTGTTCCTGTTTTTTTTAATGCATTGGAGACTAATTATTTGCTGGTTGGCTTAGTAGGAACAATACTGCGAAAATCTTAAGAGATACTTTTCTGAGACATTTTCTATTTTTTCCTTTTTATTATTATTTTTTACTTTTTCTTTTTTCTTCTCTTCTTAAGTGACCTCAATTAAGGCAACACCACATTGTGTATTGTCGATTGTTGAAACCCTTATTCCAGATACTTAATTTCCCTGATGATCTGCCAAGCAAGCACCGGCTTGGTAGTGAAACACGTGTAGGAAACTACTCTTTAATTTGAATATATGATAAATAAATAATCTTTAAAAGAAAAAGTATTTTGTGGTGATGATTGGTCTCCTGAACGGAATGCTTTGGTAAACCTTCAAAAAATCACATTATATATATATATATATATATATATATATATATATATATATATATATATATATATATATATGTGTGTATAGATTGAATATGTTTACTCGTCACCCCCACCGAATATACCAGAAAAATTAAAGATAGGTCCCCCTTCTAACTATAGATAAGGGGGAGAAGAGTAACCTTCATATGCGTAGTGAGACGTCACTCATCGACATACACAGTAGATGCAATGCATTGTGGTAAATTTACAGAGACAAAAGGAATTCACCGCTCCATTATTGTATATGTTCTGAAACTATTTCTATAATACAAATGAGAACCGAATACACTAAAATCACAACGAAAATCTTTAGCACAGATATAGGAATTCAATTTTGAATTTAAAAAAATATTACATGATATGAAGAATAGAAAAGTGGTATTACTGCGTAGGTCTGTACCACTCGAAATTGCTGTGCAGTGTTAACGAGAATAGAAAGAGGTAAAAGGGGGAGAACCATCAAGATATCCACCAGAATACAACAGTGAGTCCTTGAAATCTGAGGAGGATTATTCACACTGAAAGTCTATAAGAAACTACGAAACTTTATCGGCAATATATACCTGGTATACAGCTGATGCGATAACGCCATATGTTTTGCAGTAGTGATGGAGACATCGAACTTTGGGGAGAATTGCTGCCACTCATACTGCACGAAAACCACTACTTTCTACATCACTTTTAATGACCAATACGAAAACCCCTAGTGAATAAAATAATAATAATATGCGCAACCTACCTCAATTTTCTGTTTAAAAACAAAACTGGATAAAAAGGGTAAGTTTCCTAAATTTCTGAATAATACAATATAAACAAAACGGTTAGATTTATTTCCTTTGTGCAAGATTTATTCTTAGGGAGGGAAAAAACTTAATTGATTACATATGTTTGGACTTTATTGCATTTCCTTCTGTTACGAAAACTAATTGCAAAAGCCATTAACTTAGTCGGACCCGAAAACTTAAAGTAACAAATGTTAATATTCTTTTCAACACCAGTTGAATAGTGTCTTTAAATGCTCTTAATTATTCTTTAAAGTAATTGAATACATTTACAGTTTTCTCCTGGAGATACTGTCTCGTCAACTAAGTTTAATATCACCTCCCTAGAGTGCACTTCGCAGCAAGTTATGATAATCTGTTTTGCAGTCACACGCCTATGTAAAACAAATGTTAACAAATGCGAAGACTGTATATTCTCAAGTTGCCGTCATTGAATCTGTGAGTTGTGCGCTGAAAATACTATTTCCAAATGGAAAATACATGCATGGTAATCGTTTATTCTGTATCCCTATTAGCAGTGCCAATTCTCCGTTTTAGTAACTACAACAGCATGCACCAAAAAGGAAAGAAACAACGACAATATTTATTTACAACATTCTACTTTACTCTGTCTTAAAAATATAGGAATTCCACTGTCTATTACTGTGTGCGTTCCAAATTTTGTAAGCAGGCTTTGACTGGCATTGGTGAAATAGTAATTGCTTTATGGTTCTTTGAATCTTAATATGTAGCTTTAATCATCGTGGTGCCTTAAAATTGCTTGAGACCATTTTTGGTAAATGAGTCGTTTCTTTTATTTTTGCGAGAGGATCCAAAATTTGGTAAGGTAAATTGAGCTGGAAGTGTTCTCATTGGCCTAGCAATCGCTACTTACTCTTTTGGTGTAGTATTCGTGTTTCTATGTTTTTATCTGTTTTCCACTGGTTCTCGCGGACGTAGTCGTCAGCAATACTTTTATTTATGTTCGCTTTCTTAGTGTACGTCAACTTTGTTTTATAAATGGATGAACAAAAAGGAAACAAAAAGAAAAAAGAGAATTACGTAAAATATGAATCCATGAATCTATAAGAATTGTTCCCAAATATTTCTTATATAAATATTTAATACTAATTACATTATTTGTAATTCTTTTATGTCTCAAACCAAAGGCAAAGTAAGATACAGGTTTGGTGCTTGATTGAAAAGAGGCATTCTGGACTTGAAACAAAATATCCTGCATGCTCCCATCGTCTATCCTTCATGAATAATGGAGCCTAAGGCGAGAGCAATAAACTTCCTTATCATTAAAAAAACCTGGAAATTAGTTTTATCATAAATCTTCCCTCTAGAACAAATATGTACATTAGTTTTTTCCCTATCCTATATATTTTTTTTTATTTTCCCGTTGACTATTTTCACTTGAATTTGTTTCTATATCTTTCATTTACTAGTCGGCTTGCTCTAACGCTTGTGCGTATTCCCTTTTTTATACTGTTGTGATGTTTTACACTGTTTGAATTCATTGTGCAGGACTTTCAAGAGTCGTTGTAATCTGTAAAATGCGGACACAGAAGTCTTTCCGATGTATATGGACGACGGGTAACTGTTGGTGTTAGTTGGTCGGGAAATTGACACGATAGTAGCAACCTTGTAAAAAGTGAATTGAAAAAAATATATTTTTTATTTTCTTTGCTGGCACATTTCATTCTGTCTGTCTACTTTTGAGAAAAAAATGAAAATGTAATATGCAGTTAGTCGTACAGCCCCGATGATATATGTACATTGTAAAGCTGGTTAACTTGCGTAGGCTATTCTACTGTTTTATATATATATATATATATATATATATATATATATATATATATATATATATATATATATATATATATATGATAATAATGGAAAACGGGATGTGAATATAAATAAATCGCGACACAGACTTCTAGAATCAGCAATTATCATAAACTCAAACACGATTAAACAACGGAGCGGTGTTTATAATCTAGCCCGTTTAATCAGCAAATTCATACTAATAGAAAAAAAACCTTAAGTTAGAGCCCGGTTTGCGTTTTTACACCATTTCCAAAACTGGTCTTGTACATACTTGTAAATAATTATATTGATTGTATTATTATTATTATTATTATTATTATTATTATTATTATTATTATTATTATTATTATTATTATTATTATTATTATTATTATTATTATTATTATTATTGTTATTCTAAGTATTATTGTTATTGTTAGTATTATTAGTGTTAGTATTATTGTTATTGTTTTTTAGTATTGTTATTATTGTTAGTATTATTATTAGTATTATCATTAGTATTATTATTATTAGTATTATTATTAGTATCATTATTATTGTTATTGTTAGTAGTATTATTATAATTATTAGTATCATCATACTAAGTAGTATTAGTATTATTGTTATCATTATTGTTGTTATTGTTATTATTATTATTGTTATTATTGTTATTGTTGTTTTTGTTATTGTTATTGTTATTGTTATTATTATTGTTATTGTTATTATTATTATTATGATTATTATTATTATTGTTATAGTTATTATTGTTATTGTTATTGTTACTACTATGGTTATTATTATTATTGTTATTGTTATTGTTATTGTTGTTATAGTTATTATTGTTATTGTTATTACTATGGTTTTTATTATTACTGTTATTATTATTATTATTATTGTTATTGTTATTGTTATTGTTATTGTTATTCTTATTCTTATTGTTATTGTTATTATTATTATTGTTATTGGTATTGTTATTTTTATTATTATTATCATTGTTATTGCTATTGTTATTGTTATTATTTTTCTATATATATATAATAAAAATAAAATAAAAATAAAAATAAATAAATAAAAATATAAACAACAAAAAAGTAAAAATCAAACCACTAAAACTGCACCAATTGGTTCATTTCAGGTAGTTGGCTGCCGTGTGAAAATATACAAAATGAATAAGGGTTTATTTTTTCCACACCACATTCGTGTTACACATATATATTTTTTTAGTCGACCATGTTTCCCCCAGAAGATGAACATAAATATGTTTTACATTCTATACATACAGACGATTTCCAAGTAATGTACTTGTGTTTGTAACTTTTTTTTATTTCTCTTAAACCATCCCGAGGAAGTCATTTCTGATGAAGACGAAACGTTGATAACTTTACTGAGAATTTTGTTTCTCCTTCTTTAATTCACTCTCACACACACACACACACACACACACACACACACACACACACACACATATATATATATATATATATATATATACATAGTATAAATCATTATTTATACAAATATTATTGTTACATATGTGCATACATGTTTCGGTTGTACTCTTCACAGAGAGTCCACCTCCTCAGACTAAAGAAGAAAAGGAAGTGAGATGAATTAAAAAAACGTTCCTATTAAGTAAGTCTTTTTGGTTGATGGGGTGTGTTTATAATTTTACCCGGTCAAGCTCAGCATCGGATTACATTCTTTACTTATTAACTCTTTCAATTAGTTTTTATTTAAAAAAATATTTTTACTACCTTCATCGTTCGTTCTTTAACTTCCGTTTCTTCCATTTCTTATTTGTTTTACTCACTACGCTCGGATTACTTTCTTCTTTATTTAACACTTCAAAGTTATAATATCTACACACGTACACTTTAACACATAAATATCTAATCATATATATACACAAATATATGCCTAAACAAAAATACAGACATATCAATATAAACATACTTTTATCTTGATATAAAATAAACACGTTCTCACAAATCTTTAGATACATAAGTACACACACAGACATAAATATGTGTACATATCTAAAAGATAAAACAAACTCAGATATATACGCATATATCGATGCATCGATATACACATATATACACACACATATATATATATATATATATATATACATACCCATAAACATTTATATATACATATACCGACATGCACATACATACATAGATAGACGCATGCATACATATAACTTCAGAATTACACACCCACTCACACATATACATACACATACACATTGCTAATATATACTTTACTTTTTAAACTGGTTAGTTCAGCAAAATATATTACAATATATATAAACATATGTACTTACTTTTTGCTGTTTTCTAACGGTTTTTACTACTAATATTTTACATATACACTCACGTACTGGTATACATATACACATGTATATATAAAACACCCACCTACATATATAGACATGCACATACAGTGCATACACACCTACACACAGTTAGACATAAATATGCCCATTAACTTACGTATACGAACACATGAAATCTTCAGTAGCCCCTTACGTCTACACTGGCGACCTGCCTGGTTTGTAGTGAACTATATTTAAATATAAAGAAATTGATTACAAAAGTGGTTAAAAAGGGGAAAAATAAAAAATATACAATTATACAAATATAATTTAAGAGTTTTCGTAGTAGTAATTAGAGTGGTTAAGGCTCGTCATTTTACTATCAGAGTGACTGTTTCGGGGGGATATATATAGAGAGATGTACTAATGTTTATATAAGTTTATTTTTATAAAGCTCTCCTTTGCATTGAGTAATTTTGAATAAATATTATTATTTGAATATAATATATGTATAGTCTAACTTAATTAATTAATTTATATATATATATATATAGAGAGAGAGAGAGAGAAAGAGAAATAGAGAGAGCGAGAGAGCGAGAGAAAAAGAGAGCGAGAGAGAGAGAGATACAGACAGACAGACAGAGAGCGAGAACAAGAGAACAACTAACCGCCTACAATCAAAAGAGAACAGAATTATAATAGAAAATCTTGGACAAGCAAACTGTTGGATATCATATTGGATACGACTATATCAATAATAAATGATATTTAAATGTACTTTATTGCAGTTTCACGATATCAGAGATTATGAAATGTGCATCCAAAAAGGATGGCACTAGTAAATACGAGTAAAAGCGCGCGAAACGCAACATCATAATTATAAGTACTGTTAATTCTAACATTTTCCATACACAAATTTTTGGAAATAAATCACATACACAAATTTGCCTAAATACATTCTCGTTACTTACTGTTTTGTTCATTAAATTCGTATGGTATTTTGGGACCTTTTTTCAAGATATTATTAATATAATGTTCATGGTATAGTTTTCGTTTTCGTTTTCGTTTGGGAGTTTTGATCTTTCGACGATTTATTATCCCCTTTGTTAAACCTCTTCGAAATGAGGAAAACAGTGGAGATCCGACCGTTTACTAGAAACGCGTGCAAGCAAATAAACAACTAAAAAATTAAAGCGTGGTAAATGTTCATACGAATCTAACGTACATGGTGCGCGCAATGTAAAAAAAACGATAATATCTTTAATGTTTTTTGTCCTTTCGTAATTTGGTTGACATGGATTATAGGAATTGGCGAAAAGTCTTTACGTCAAATAGTACAAAATATAATAAAATAACAAAATATATTTTACAATATGTGCTCATCCATTCTTAATTATTCTTTGGTTCTCAGATGAAATATCAATAAACATAATACGCTGTAGCAAACAACAGAATAAATTTAAAATATTAATTCGAAAATATTAGTGGGAAAGCATATCTCTATTTAAAATTACAGGACGAGAGCCTAGTTGCCATAGATCTAAGAAAAATTGAGTGTATTTACTTGAAATCAACAGACTAATTACTTGTATTATTGTTATGGTACCTAATTTATATGAACTATTTTAACACTTCCACTCACCCTGAATACTAGGAGTACCTTTTCTTAGTGTTAGAACCACAGCAATCGATACTCAGAGTCAACCACTCTTGTATTGTTTAGTATACTTTTTTCAATACAATTGTTTCCTTTAAACTCCGAGTTTGTGTTTTTCTTTCAGACCCTTTACAGACTCTCAACAACTGGCGATGATGAACAGTAAGGAATTCTTGAGAACCATAAAATTGAAGCCACAATAATTGGCGACTAAGTATATTTACTTTTTAAAGAAAATTAAAAAAGGACAAACGTGGAGAAATCAACTGCAAATTAAACTGACAACGTCCTCGTTAAAAACTGGATTTTCTGGCGGACCAATAAAAATCTAAAACACGTAAAAGACCAACTTATTTTCTCTTATTGACGAAAAGTTAGTGTTCATTTCCAACAAGAAAAGAATACATGACATTTTCTTTTCTCTCTAAAGAAGAAAAGTCCTGCACCGAAAGAAAAATATTAAAACCTCTTGCCTTTTGATGAAAGTTCTTACCATAAATTCTACGGTTACGTTAAAATCGTACTTAAAAAGAAGGGATTTTTTCATTTTTGGTTGAAGAACAAACAGGTTTTATACTCTCTTTCTACAATTTGTTGCATAGCCCCTCCGCTTGAGCCGCGGCAGTTTTCGCGTTGCATGCTCGTCCCGGAACGGGCCGTGACAGTTCTCGTTTAAAACTCGTCATATTTTTAAATACCAAAGATCATATAGTTTGCATATATTAAAATTTCTCGTATCCTCTCTGTGTTCCTCGTCGCATGGAGGGGTGTGTCGTTTACAACAAAAACTTCATGACCGACTCCGAAGACAAACAATCTTTTAGATTTAATTTTTGTTTTATTTCAAGCGTTAGTTATCCGTCAGCTGAGAGATATTCCCTAACGTCGAGAGAGAGAGAGAGAGAGAGAGCAAATTACTGCTTTCGTAATTGCTCATCAATTATTTCCTTAACCATTCGTGGAGGGGGAAAGAGATCTTTCGCCTGTATTTTCTTAGGGAATTCATTCCCTTAATCAAATTGCGGATTACATTCTAAATCACGTCTGATAGGTTCGCCTCCAAAACCTAGACTGCTAAAACTCGCTTCTCACGAAGAACGAGTGACGTCACGGATCCCTCTGCTTCCAACGCAAAAGCCCGTGTGAGCACAGCCCTTATTTTGCATTCGACTGCACGGGTCCACCCGCACTAATTCGCGCAAGTCAAACCCACGATTTCCAACAGATACGTCCATTTCAATACAATTTAAGCTTAATATTAAAGAAAGAACTTCTAAAACCCGTCTTCCATAAAGAAACATCTAAGCATTGAATATTTTAAAGCATCTATTACAGAACCTGTGTAAATACCAAATGCGACAGCAACAAAAGACAGAATAAATACTTCTCGAACTTAAAAAAAGAAACCAACGAAGGCTACAAAATACTGAAGAAAGACAACTAAAAAATGAAGAAATATTTCGAAAGCAACAACAAAAATTCGACGAAATACTACTTGAAAAAAAAACAAATTAAAATAGACTTCCGGAACAAAAAGCCGACGAAAGCCTACAAAAACAGAAAAAGACAGATTTCTAGAACAAAAAAGAGAAATCGATCAAAAGAGTGAAGTGTTAATACAAACAAAATCGCATAAGAGTAAAATACTGAGAAAAATATGTTTTTTCTCAGAATGCAATTGATAATTTCAGTTAATCGCCAAAGATGACACATCGCTTCATATTTCGGTATAAGGATCTATACAAAATAGATTGTGAGAATTGGGTAGACTCTAAGAAGGTCCCCCTACTGCTCCGAAAATTAGATAGCACAAAATATACTAGATTTGTGAACTTTATTTTACCCTGAAAAATTAACGACTTTATTTTTTCTGAAGCTGTTCATCTTTTAACAGAATTATTGAGCCCAAAATCTTATCTGTTCCACAAACGGTAGCAATGTTCAAATGTAATTTTTAAAAAAGTGGCGAAGACTATGCAATTTTCGCAGCAATCTTCAATAAACAATGCGATAATTTGAAATTGGCTGGAATTAGCACAGATAACTGTAACTGTTTAATTTTCGGGCAAGGACTTACATCAGGAAAATACGCAGAAATAAGACGTAGGGTTCTAAACGACTTACAAAGTTAGGCAAATTTAACATCATAGAAATTAGCCGAATAATGCCATAAATTTATGAGTTTTAAACAAATGTTAAAGACATTGAAGAGTCGGGTATTACGCACATAAGACACGTACGTCAGAAATCACCATTCAACTCTCATTGAAAAACAACTAAAAAAGAAAGATTATTTTCACGTTCCTACAACAACAGGATAAATTACCGCCTAGCCTGCGTTTCCGTTGTGGAGCTCATTATTGGGTAACGGATTGGCCATACCGTTTTAAAAGGTGTCTAACTTGTAATAAAACCTGGCACAACAGTTTACATTGCAGAATAAATACCAGAAATAAAACTCAGGTGCAATCCACAAAAGCGAACGAAGAGGGCGGTAGAATTACAAGAAAATATATATAGGTTTAATCTTTAATAAACATGTAAAATTGCAATTAGATGTTGGTTCAGACGTATCGATTATCAGCATT
Organism: Sepiola atlantica; assembly: GCA_963556195.1. NCBI lineage: Eukaryota > Metazoa > Mollusca > Cephalopoda > Sepiida > Sepiolidae > Sepiola > Sepiola atlantica. The sequence goes on from OY744523.1 coordinate 167,763,024, forward strand.
CATGCATAAAGAAGGTTGGATAAACAGACCATGCTAAGAACCAACCAAATACACAGAACAGTGACTGGTAAATAAATTAAATTCGAGGGAGAAATTATAAGCGGCATTACTTAAACAGAACTACCAAAAAATACAAATGTTCATATTGAAAAATGCCAACAATTTATTTGACACAGACTGATGCTGCGGTGTAACCTATATGGGTTACACATCAACATTTCGGGCCATAAAATAAACAATCTGACGACTGAGTCAGCAAAACGAAAGACGAAATTTGTTTCAACGATTAAAAATCGTATGAAATGAACTCAAACTAAATTGTCTGCAGAAATTAAAACATATAAGAACACAACATTCGCGCTGAAAATAGCTAACACTACACTGAAAGAAATTAAGTCAAATTCTTTGCAAAACCAGTTAAAAGTTTAAGAGAGTAAACTCATGGTTTTAGAATAAATATTTCTTAGAAGAGCTAGAGAATATGGAAGATAAAGAGACTTGTCTTGAAGTTGGATGTCGAAGCTAAGAAGACATTTCTTCCTTTTTGAAAAATGTGCTCCAAAATCAGAAGTCTAGAATTTAAAAGCTGGAAGAATCTTATTTTGATAGAGGCCCTCAATTCCCCCATAAAAGACAGGTAAATCTTATTAGGGAACGACTATCGGAAGATACCAATAGCACTTCTCAGGAAGATCTTATGGTTACCAAACACGACATTTCTGACATACTGCTACCTCATGCAGCCTCATAATAGCGGCAATTCCCCCAAAGAAACGATACGGTGACTCCTGAGGAGGTAAAGCTTGGGAAGAGGTGTTATGGCACATTAACTCCACGGACTACTTGAACTCTTCCATTCAACATAAATACTGGGAGCACCTGCTTCTCGGTGTTGGTTTCTGTAACAGCAGTTGCTTAGAGACGGCACACTGGTCAATACTAGTCGATGATTCGTCCTCGACAATCAGTCCGGTAGGAACTGGACCATTGACGTGACCGTTTATATGTCAGGCTGAGGCATTAGTCCTATGTAGTCGTAGGAGTCCCCTTCTAAGCGTTGCCTCCCCTCTTTGGGGTGAAATAAGTTTATTGCTTACTGCCTAATGCGCCCTTACCGGGGAATGCCGATGGGGCTGCCCAGGTAATTCTTTTTAGACGCGCTGGTTTGAGTGTTCCCCTCTTTCCGCCATTGTGCCATATATTCCTGCGATGGGAAGGAATGAAATACTTGGAAGCACACCAGTCTATACTGGCAGTCAGAATTGACGTACAACCAATCTTGTTGTCTGTTGTATTACACATTTTTCTAAATTCCGAATTCGTGTTTTTCTTCAGAACCCTTTACAGGCCCACAACAATTGGCGACGAGCCCCAGTAAGGAATTCCTGAGAACCTTAAAATGGACGCCAAAAACAATTATTTTGATTATTTGTACTACTGTTCTCATCTTATATGGTTTTTTTAGAATGTTTCGGCTGATGTAACCTACGACCTTATTCAAATGCGCATTTTCGAACGTTTTTCCTATTTACTCACTTGTGGGACTTTGTGCAATTTTCGGTTGCCCTTAATTACTATGCTATTTTTACTGTGCACCTTATTATCATAACACAAAAACACGTTGTAAGTGTGTTTTACTCATGTAAAAAAGACCAGGCTCCTCTCCTTTCACAACCAACGCTCCGATCCCCACTTTGCCCCAGTTGAAATGAACGGTTCTCTTTGATAAGTCCCTGAGATTGATTTTCTCTTCAGATTGAAATGAAAGACTTACACCAGATCTGTAAGCAAGGGCTCTGAAAAATGGTTTGCATCATTTTACTGCTCCAGAAAGTATCTCACACCTGATGAAGTTATCTACCTGTATAAGAGCCAGCTACAGCTTAAGATGGAGTGTTGTTGTCACATTTCGGAAGGGGATACTCAGAGTCCAAAACCGACTTCGAATCTAGTGGGGGATGTCCTCTTCTCTTCTCTACAGTCTCACAGAAGAGATGTAGCTAGTCTTTCTTTGGTCTACCGTTATTTTCATAATAGATGCTCAACTGAGCTCAAATCTATGCCCCCCATTTTAAAACATTCACAACAAGAACCCGCCTAGCTACTACCACTGTCAATGATTTCCCTTTCTCCCTCTGCGTACCCATAACGAAACGAAACTTTCATGGTCAGAGTTTCTTTCCAGAACTGCTCGTCTGTGGAACACAGTGTCTGAAGCCTGCTTCCCAGCCGACAAAAATATGGTCGTTTTCAAGTCCAATGTAAACAAGTCCTTGTTGAACCGTTCTCGTAAATAATGAATTTCTTCCCTGCTACAACCATCGTGTCGTGATCGCGATTTCGTCTCACCGTCCACCAGTCAAACCATTTAACCCTTATCCTCGAGTGGACTTTGGATCTTGATAACCGGTGACCTTTAATGTAAAAAAACAGAACAAAAAGAAAACATTAAATATTGCATAGATTCGCTAGGTACCTTTTTTAATTTTGAACGTAACGCGCGTAGCCGCTTACGTGGGTAATAAAATGAAAGGTCTTAAAGCATATTTAGAAATTTAAGTTATTGAAAATAGAAAAATAAATGCTTTTGGGGACCACGTTTTGAGATGCAATATTAAAAATTATTTAATTTTTAAAATGTTATTTTGACGAAGTCTGAATATCGCTGCGACAACAAGGAGAAGATCAGCTCCCATCAGAGAATACTAAGGTGTCGCCGTTCAATTGATTCGGACTCTCTTTCTCTGAAAAATGAGGTTTTATCATTCGAAATTATTTCGAGTATTGTGTTTGGCTTTTCGTAAAAAAACAACAAAAATCATTAAAATGAAGTTTAATAAAATGTTGCATCGCAAAACGATGTATCCAAAGGCATTTGTTTGTCTGTTTTCAATTACTTAAATTTCTAAAGATACTTCAAGAATTGTCATTTTATTACCCACACTTTAGCCACCATACACTTGAAGTTAAATATTTAAAAAAAAAAACGTTGCCATTTCACCACTCTACGGCGAAGTCTGAACATCGGCCCAACAACATCGACGAGAGAAGCTACCATAATTGAATACTCAAGTATTTCCTTTAAATTGATTCGAACTTTCTTTCTCTGAAGAAGAATGTTTTATCATTCAAGATTAATAAAGAAAATAGTAAAAGAATACATTTAAAAAGTTTTTAATAAAATCTTGCATCTAAAAACGTAGTCTCCAAATTCATTTGTTTGTCTATTTTCAATTACTTAAATTTCTAAAGATGCTTCAAGAACTTTCATTTAATAACCTAAATATATATATATATATATATATATATATATATATATATATATATATATATATATATAAATAAATGATTTTTTATCGTTTTATTAATTTGCATACACCTTTGATACATTTTCACTGTCATTTACTGCATCGTTTGCAGACATATTTCCCGCCTGAATAACTTTATCGTTTTTGGACTACCATTCACCACTTTGATCACTTTTCAATCAACCTCTTGGATATCTTTCCTGAATATGTTTTAAATTGTATGACTTGGATGAACTGTATAGCTTTAACAAAAAAGTATGTTTTGGGATAATATATTTGATGTTTTATATACTTTTATGTATTTTTATATATATATATTTAATATATGTTCAAATTTTAATTTTATTACCTGCAGTAATGTCATTGCGATAATGGTCCTCTGAGGAGAAGAATTTTCTTCGAAAATTCATGAGTTAAGGACTTTAAGGTACTTTGCCTGAACATTGAATTCTAATAAAATTTGATTCGCACCTTATTTTATTAATTCACTTTATATATATATATATATATATATATATATATATATATATATATATATATATATATATATATATATATATATAGGGTGTTTCAAAAGTCTTGGGAACATAACGATTTTTAATAACTCAAAAACTATTAGGAGTTGAAAAATGAAATTGGTACCGTTGGAAAGGTTAAAGTTTCAAGTTGTGTGGGGAATCTTCAAAGTTGCTCAATATGAGCACCATTCGTCACACGGCAGACATCTAGTCGATAGTCCATTTCCTGCCGAACGCGTTCCAGCATCTTGACGTCAATGGTTCCCACAACTGCCGTTACTCGAGCTTTTAGTTCGTCAATATCTCTTGGAAGGGGCGGCACATAGACTTGTTGCTTGACAAAGCCCCAAAGGAAAAAGTCACACGGGGTAAGATCTGGAGACCTAGGAGGCCAGGGCATGAGAACGTCATCACCTCGCCCAGATCTCCCAATCAATCTACCAGGCAGCCTTGTGTTAAGAAACTGCCTTACTCTAAGACTCCAGTGTGGTGGTGCACCATCTTGTTGAAAAATGAAGTCATCAGATTCTGCTTGTTCCAACCGAGCCATTGACCAGTCTCCCAGCATGTTGAGATAGGATTCACCAGTGATAGTTGCCTCTTCAAAGAAGAACGGTCCATAGGCACCTTTCTTGGAAATTGCACAAAACACGTTAACTTTTGGTGAATCTCGCTCGTGCTCAAGAAGTTCATGAGGATTCTCAGTACCCCATATGCGAGTGTTATGCTTGTTAACTTTGCCATTCAGACGGAAGGTCGCCTCATCGCTAAAAACAAGCCGGGCATCAAAGCCGTTATCTTCCAACGTCTCTTGCATTGCAATGCAAATGTCACGGCGAAGTGGCTTATCAGTGTCCTTCAACTTTTGGACCAACTTGAGCTTGTAAGGTACCATTTGCAGTCGTTTCCTTAAGACACGCCAGACAGTTGCTGAAGCAAGCTGAAGTTCCCTGCTGGCTCTTCTCACTGATTTTCGGGGGCTCCGCTGAAAGGTAGTCCAAACTTGCTCAACTGCATCTTCTGAAGTTGAAGGGCGACCTGTTCGCTTACTTGGGCACAAACACCCATCTTTCACAAATTTAGAATGCCATCTGACAATGGATTTCCTTTCAGGGGCTTCTTTTTTAAATTTCCTGCGAAATGCACGCTGAACACATGTCCACGATTCAGTCTTTGCAAATTGGAGGACGCAAAATGCCTTGTCTTGTTTAGAGAACGCCATTACTGCACCTGGAAAGATAACACGAAAATCATTAGTATGACCAAAAACTTGATTAAGCAAGCTTTAAAATGTCACCAGTTTCATTTTTCTACCTGGAATAGTTCATGAGATATACGCATTTGTAATGTTCCCAAGACTTTTGAAACACCCTGTATATATATATATATATATATATATATATATATATATATATATATATATATATATATATATATATATATATATACATTTAGGAAAGAAATATAGACTTTTGTGACATTTTTTTTGGGGGGGGGGGGAAGTGCATGAATTAGAACATAAAGTTTCCTGGAATCTAGTTATTTCTACAGTAAAGCTAGTCGGCTATATCGGTGATATTGTCATTGAGGAGGTACAAGAGTAAGTTAATCGAAGACTCCTTTTGTTTACATAGGGAAGGGTTTAATTAATATATATTGTTTTCAGGAATTAAGATGAAATAGCGAATGTTATCTACTTATTACAGAGAAACTGTCACTTATGTAAGCCGACCCACATTCAGCGCTATTCATAAGATGTGTTGACTAAATTATTTCAATTAACTAGTCGTTCTGTGCGTATTGCAGGAGGGATGTGGTGGTTTATTCCGAAGTAAAACCTTTACACCGTCCTTCCCACGTATACTGCATTAAACCGATATTTATAGTGATCAATAATATTACTGGGGTGAGAACATCTTCGTGCGCGGATTTTTATTAAGATCAAGCCAAAAAAACGATTCTAGAGTTCAAAGACTGATAAAACGTCGAACAGCTGCAGAGATTTGGTTTGCAAATGTTATGCTAACATAACCTAACAAAGGTAATCTGAGGTACGGCGGGCATTTTGGAGGACCAGAAAGTTTAAGTTTATGAAAATGGGTGATCTTGCCAGCGATATTTCAATTAACAGAATCGAGAAGGTAATCATTATCGATGGGAAACTCTTCGATGAATTTAATCTTCGAATCGATCAGAGATTGAAACAAAACCATCAGGTACGATGAACCAACCATTTTATCAGATTTTTTTGTTTGTTTGCAGCAAAAATTTTCCTAGTGGCAATATAAGCCAGTACATGTTGGTTTGGGGTAAACAGATGTGGGAAACAGCGAATCAGATTTATACATTTGTACATCCAGAAAAGGGAAGGGTGGAATTATGTTCCTTCTCACAGGTATACTGTAAGTCTGGGTGCAATTAGTTGAGTGCATTAAGAAATACTTTGGAATATTACTCATCGTAAAACACGCAAAATGTATCATCAACGTATCGAAAATAAGTAAGTGGTTTATTGATATGAGCAAAAATAGTATGCTCATTAAAACCCACGAGGATATTTTGGGTAACACAGGACGAAGAGGTGACCACATAGAAATGCCGCCAGTTGTCTGATACATGACGTAATCGAAACATAATTAGACAAACATTGTAGAAAACCGCATCAGTTAAATAAAGACCTCCTTGGAGATAATATGACCGTTTGATAAACGATGATATAGCTATAGCTCACCATTTGATAAATAGCACTGAATGTGTATCGACTTACACTAGTGACACTTTCTCTGCTATAAGTAGATCACATTCGCTATTCCATTTTAACGTCCTGCAAACAAGATATATTAAGTCATTAAAACCCTCCCTATGTAAACAAAAAGTGTGGCTTCTTGGACTTAATGTGATCCATATGCGACCACCCTGATATTTTAAATTTAATTTTGTTGTCACTCAATATCTTAATTCATTCTCGTATTGCATGTATTTTGCTTCTATGTATTTAATCTGATGAGTGTGGACGAATTCCAGCTTAGTGAATTTATGTAACTATACCGTTTTTCTCGTTTTAAAACTTTTCAGTTTCATTCAACCCCTAAAAGATGTCACAAATGTCTATTCTTCTTGCCTTAATAAAAGTTTCTATCACTAAAAATGTTTTTAAATATATGCATATATATGCATATATATATGCATATATTTATATAGTCAGCTATGAAATTATATTTATGGCAATTAAGCTACACGGAGGCTCCCGCGTTTCATCCCCCGGGGAATCCTCAGGCTAAAATGCATTTTAGCCTTAAGATCCCCTATCGGGGATGAAACGCGGGAGCCTCTGTGTAGCTTAATTGCCATAAATATATGTTCATAGCTTACTACTCTACTCTACGTACGTATCGAGCACTGTTGAAGTAAATACTGAAAATTAATACGTAAAAGATTATTGCTCCTTATAAAATTTAATGTGGATACATGAAATAGTAATACACACACATACACACACACACACACACATATATATATATATATATATATATATATATATATATATATATATATATATATATATATATATGATAAGAATGGTAATAATCCAGGTAAAAATATCCACAGGGTGGTGATCCAGAGAATTTTAACCGGGTTCATAAAAAGTGCTCAATTTCAAAATAGAGCTTTATATATGATAATTTTTTTATTTACACAGATATGTACAAAATCTGCGTCACTGGCATGTCGATGTTATCGATGAACAGTAACTATAAACTGAGCTCTCATCAGTTAGAATCCGATCTTAACCTCAGATCATATTTGGAGAGAATGAAATAGTAACTGTTGATCGATAACATCGACATGCCAGTGTCGCACAGTTTGTACATGTCTGTGTAAATAAAAAAATTATCATATATATATATGTATATATATATATATATATATATATATATAATCTTACAGATATTATATTTATACCTAAATCTATCAGTCAAAATTCTTTAATGTTTACTACTGAATACAATAAGTTTATAAGTGTTATCCACTTGCTGATAAATATAGAATAAGCTTAACAGTTTATGAAACAAAATCACTTTGGTCAGCGAAAAAGATTATTCGTCCATTATAGATATTTTGTAACTGTTGTCGCTGTAAAGCTTTTCATGTTCGACATACTTTGGTAATTGACTATTTTGTTATTTCAAAGATAATCGAACCATATAATCAAGAAATATTAATGACTCTCAAACAGCGATATCTACGAAGTGTGGCGTGACGTTTTTATGGGATTTGGGCTGGCGTCACGTATTTAAGTGTGCGTATCCGTATAAACACGGTCCGATTTTCTTCTTTTAATGTGTTTTCGCAATCATTTTAATGTAAACATGGAGTTGTCATCGTTCGTGAATGATTGTTTAAAAGTAATCGCTAAGAGAGAAATAATGAAAATGTTATCAGGAGTTAAAAGTAATAATACGAAGAAAATTATCAAAAGCTATGATATGAAAAAAAACTATGAAAAGCTATAAATATATGAAAAACAAAATGAATGAAATCTACAAGAAATGAAATCTCAGAAAGTAAGAACGCTACCAGCACATGAAACAGATAACAATGTTAAAAAAGAATAAGATAAAAAGTAATAAAATAAAGATAAAGAAAAAACGGTGAAAACTGTAAGAAAAAAAGGACGAATTAAATCATGCGAGTTCAGTTATGTCGCTTGCGTTGTTGAGGAAGCGTCGGCTTCACTGCTGTAGCAAATGAAGGCTATGTCGTTCTCTAATGGAGGTTGTCTAAATGTTGGTGTCATTTTTCTAAATTTTTATTCAAACTAAATACGACATATTTCTAGTTGGACGTAATAAAATACTTTGATATGGGGCAGATTTATAGACGGGTGAACCCAAGTGGAGAGTTGGAAAGCAAGATGTGTCTTTTTTCATATTACCTTTACATGTCTGCATGTATGTACGGTCGGAGAAACAGGGAGACAATTCAAAAGGTAAACGGTCCGAAGAACGTACCTATTAGAACATAAAGTTTCCTGGAATCTAGTGATTTCTACAGTAAAGCTAGTCGGCTATATCGGTGATATTGCCATGGAGGCGGCACAAGAGTAAGTTAATCGAAGAATATTCCATGGAAGTACTTGTAACAAAAGCGCAATACGGAACAGTGCATTGTTTATGAAAGCCCAGATAGCCTCAAATGGATTACACAGAGTATTACATGTTTTAAGTTGGATAAATACATGTGTCGTTCTGTTGCAAAGTCCAGTTAGGGCAGCTTATATTGTTAACAAAAAGAGTTCTGTTACATGTAAGTCTTATCCAAGCAAACAAACAGAAATGATATGTATTAAACATATCCTTTCTATTTATTAGGTTAATTAAGGATTCCTCATCTACGGAATGCTTCCAAACACTTATGGGATAATTTTGCGGACCGAACAGAGTTATTTGTGTGTCAACAGTTTCTCATACATCGTTTTCTTAATTAATACAACTGTAATGACTCCCTGAGCTGCAGCATTGCCATGATTCTATAGTGTCTCTCAATTGTTTACCAGACCTCGAATAACGTTGGGATTGTTGAAACCGGCACTGCTTTCGTAACCTACCAACAAAACCTAACCAACTAAAGTTTTATATAGATAACAATTAATGGAAGAATTAATGCAAGAACATACTTAAATTAAAAGAAAAAATATAAAACTCTAAGCAATAAAAATGAAAGAAAAGAAATAAAAGCTATACTCATTAAAAAGAGAACAATTCTACTTAAATAAATAAATTGGTGCAAAAAAAGAACGTTATCAGCACTTGAAAAACGGAAAATTAAAAACACATATTACACATACATACAATACATACAATGAAGAAACATCTTATACATACATGAAATACATAAAATACACATACATCTTATACAAACATGAAATACATAAAATAAAGATACATCTTATAAATACATGAAATACATTAAATGAAGAAAAATGTATTAACACATGAAATACATAAAATGAAGAAAAATCTTATACAGACATGAAATACACAAAATGAAGAAACATCTTATGAATACATGACATACATACAGTAAAGAAACATCTTCTTCATACATGAAATACATGAAATGATTACACATCTTATACGTACATGAAATTGATACAATGACAAAATATATTATGCCTGCATGAAATACATACAATGAAGAAACATCTTATACGTACATGAAATACATACAATGAAGAACAATCTTATACATACATGAAACACATAAAATGAATAAACATCTTACACATACATGAAATGCATAATATAAGAAAACATCTCATACATACATGAAATACATACAACGAAGAAACATCTCATGCATACATGAAATACATACAATAAAGAAACATCTGATACATACATGACATACATAAAAAAGAATCATCTCAAACATCCATTGAATATTTAAAATGAAGAAACATCTGATACATACATGAAACATATACGATGAAAAAAAATCTCATACATACATGAAACAAATGAAATTTACAAACATCTTATACATACATGAAATACATAAAATGAAGAAACATCTTTTGCATACATGAAATATATACAATGAAGAAACATCTTATACATACATGAAATACATAAAATAAAAAATATATCATACATACATGACATACATACAAAGAAGACATATCTTATACATACATGAAATACACAAAATTAAGAAACATCTTATACTTACATGAAATACATAAAATGACGAAACATCTTATACATACATGAAATACATGAAATAAATAAACATCTTATACATACATGAAATACATAAAATAAAATAAAAATTCATGCATACATGAAATACATAAAATGACGAAACATCTCATGCATACATGAAATACATAACATTAAGAAACATCGTATACATACATAAAATACTAAAAATAAAGAAATATCTCATACATACATAAAATACATAAAATGAAGAAACATTTGATACATACATAAAATACATTAAATAAAGAAACATCTTATGCATACATATAATGATAAAATAAAGTAACATCTGATACATACATGAAATTTATGAAATTAAGTAACATCTTACACATACATAAAATACAGACAATGAACAAACATCTCATACATACACAAAAAACATGAAATTTAGAAACATCTTATACATACATAAAATACACAAAATGAAGAAACATATCATATATACATAACATAAATAACATAATTAACATATCTTAAAGACATAAAATAAAGAACAATCTCATACATACATGAAATTAATAAAATGAAGAAACAACTAATACATACATGAAATACATGAAATACTTGAAATAAAGATACATCTCATACATACATGAAATACATGAAATGAAGAATCATCTGATACATACATGAAATACATAAAATACAGAAACATCTCATACATAAATGAAATAGATACAATGAAGAAACATCTTGTACATACATGAAATACATGAATAAAAGCATGTCATACATACATGAAATACATAAAATAAAGATACATTTTATACATACCTGAGATAATTATGACAGATACTACATTAAATGAATAAACATCTTAAGCATACATGAAGTACATAAAATGAATAACATCTTATACATACACGAAATAATTAATATGAAGAACCATCTCATCTCATACGTACATTTAATACATACAATGAAGAAACTTCTGATACATATATGAAATACATGAAATGAAGAAACATCTTATACATACATGAAATACATCAAATAAAAAAACATATTATACATACATGATACACATACAAGGAAGTACAATCTTATACATACATGAAATAACTAAAATGAAGAAACATCTCATACGTACATCAAATACATACAATGAAGTATCATCTCATACTTACGGGAAATACATTAAAATAAAGTAACACCTTATACATACATGAAATACATATAATGAATAAACATTTTATACATACAAGAAATACATGAAATAAAGGAAAATCTTATACATACATTAACTACATAAAAGGATGATACATCTTATACATACATAAAATACATAAAATAAAGGGAAATGAAGATACGTCTTAAACATACATGAAATACATAAAATTTAGTAACATCTCATACATACATTAAATACATAAAATTAAGAAACAACTTATACATACATGAAATACATAAAATGAATACACATCGTATACCTACAGGAAATACACAAAATGAAAATATATATGATATATACATAGCATACATAACATAAAACACTATATTATACATACATGTAACACATACCAAGAAGAAACATCTTGTATATACATGAAATACATAACCTAAAGTAACATTTTACACATACATGAAAGGCATGAAATGAAAAAACATCATATACATACATAAAATACATAAAAGGAAGAAATATCTCATACATACATGAAGTATATAAAATAAAGAAACATCTTATAAATACATTAAATACATAAAATGCAGAAACATCTTATATATACATGAAATACATAAAATGAAGAAACATCTTATACGTACATGAAATACATAGTAATAAAACACTACAATATACATACATGAAATACATACAATGTAGTAAAAATAGTATACGTACATGAAATACATGAAATTAAAAAACATCTTATACATACATGCAAATACATAAAATTAAGAAACATTTCATACATACATGAAATACATAAAATGAAGAAACATCTAATACATACATGAAATACATAAATAAGATAAAATATTATACACACATGAAATACACTAAATTAAGAAACATCTCATACATACATAAAATACATGAAATATATAACATAAACATACCTTAAAGACATAAAATAAAGAACAATCTCATACATACATGAAATTAATAAAATGAAGAAACAACTTATACATACATGAAATACATGAAATGAAGATACATCTCATACATACATGAAATACATGAAATGATGAATCATTTTATACATACATGAAATACATAAAATAAAGAAACATCTCATGCATACATGAAATACATAAAATGAAGAAACATCTCATACATACATGAAATCCATAAAATAAAGTAACATCTCATGCATACATGAAATACATAAAATAAAGATACATCTTATACATACCTGAGATAATTATGACATATACTACATTAAATGAATAAACATCTTAAGCATACATGAAATACATAAAATGATTTACATCTTTTACATACACGAAATAATTAATATGTAGAACCATCTCATACGTATATTAAATACATACAATTAAGAAACTTCTGATACATACATGAAATAAATTAAATGAAAAGTTATCTTATACATATTTGAAATACCTGAAATGAAGAAACATCTTATACATACATGAAATACATCAAATAAAAAACATAGTATACATAGATGATACACATACAAGGAAGAACAATATTATAAATACATGAAATACCTAAAATAAAGAAACATCTTATACGTACATCAAATACATAACATGAAGAAACATCTCATACTTACGTGAAATAAATAAAATAAAGTAACACCTTATACATGAATGAAATACATGAATAAACATTTTATACATACGTGAAATACATAAACTAAAGAAACATCTTATACATACATGAAATAAATAAAATGAAGAAACATTACATACATAGATGAAATACATGAAATAAAGTTAACTCTTATACATACATGAAATACATACAATGAAGATACGTCTCATACATACATGAAATACATAAAAAATGATACATCTTATACATACATAAAATACATCTCATACACACATCAGCTACATACAATTAAGATGCATCTTATACATACATTAAATACATACAATTAAGAAACATCTCATACATACATGGAATACATAAAATTAAGAAACCATTGATACATACATGAAATACATTACATTAAGAAATATCTCATACGTACATTAAATACATAGCATGAAGAAACATCTGATACATACATGAAATACATACAATGAAGACACATCTTATACCTACATGAAATACATAAAATGAAAAAATATATGATATATACATAGCATACATGACATAAAACACTATAGTATACATACATGTACCACATACAAAAAAGAAACATATTGTACATACATGAAATACATAAAATAAAGTAACATCTTACACATACATGAAATACATAAAATGAAAACACATCGTATACATACATAAAATACATAAAAGGAAGAAATATCTCATACATATATAAAATATATGAAATGGAGAAACATCTGATACATATATAAAATACATAAAATACAGAAACATCTAATACATACATGAAGTATATAACATAAAGAAACATCTTATAAATACATGAAATACATACAATGAAGAAACATCTTATAAATTAATGAAATACATAAAATAAATAAACATCTTATACGTACATAAAATACATAAAATAAAAAACTGCAATATACATAAATGAAATAGATACAATGTAGAAATATAGTATACGTACATGAAATACATAAAAATAAAGAAGCATCTCATGCATACATTAAATACATTAAATAAAGAAACATCGTATACATACATCACATACATAGCATGAAGAAACATATTATACATACATGAAATACATAAAATGAAGTAACATAATATACATACATGAAATACATAAAATAAAATAAAATCTTATACATATATGATATACACTAAATGAACAAACATCTTAAACATACATCAACTACATACAATGAAGATACATCTCATACATACATGAAATACATAAAAGCATGATAATCTTATGAATACATGAGCTACATACAATAAACATACATCTGATACATACATGAAATACATTCATAGAAAAATCATCTTATACATACATGAACAACATAAATAAAGAAACATATTATACACACATAACATACATAAAACAAAGCAACATCTTATGAATACATGAAATAAATGAACTAAATAAACATCTCATGCATACATGAAATACATAAAATAAAGAAACATCTCATGCATACATGAAATACATAAAATGAAGAAACATATGATACATACATGAAATGCATAAAATGAAGAAATATCTCATACGTGCATTAAATACATACCATTAAGAAACATCTGATACACTCATGAAATACATAAAATGAAGAAATATTTCACACATACATAAAATACATGACATAGAACACAATATTATACATACATGAAACACATACAAAGAAGAAACATCTGATACATACATGAAATACATAAAACGTAAAAATATTTCATACGTACATTAAATACATAGTATGAAAACACATCTGATACATACGTGAAATACATAAAATGAAGAAACATCTTATACCTGCATAAAATACATAAAATGAAGAACAATAGTATACATACATAGCATACATAACATACAACACTATATTATACATAAATGAAACCCATAAAAGTAAGAAACATCTTATACATACATGAAATACATACCATGAAGAATCATCTTATACATACATTAAATACATAAAATGAAGACACATCTCATACATATATGAAATACATAAAATGAAGAAACATCTTATACATTCATGAAATACATAAAAGGAAGAAATATCTCATACGTATATGAAACACATACAATGAAGAAAAATCTTATACATACATGAAATACACTAAATGAAGAAACATACATATATAAAAGTACATACAATGAAGAAACATACATACATGAAAGACATAAAATAAAAAAACATCTTATACGTACATATACTAAATGAAATGAAAAAACATCTTATACATACATGAAATAGATAAAATGAAGCAACATCTCATACATACGTGACATACATCAAAATAGAAGAAACATCTTATACGTACATTAAATTCATACAATGAAGAAACATCTGATACATACATAAAATACATTGAATAAAAAACTTAATTATACATACATGAAATACTTACAAAGAAGAAACATCTTGTATAAAAATGAAATACTGAAATAAAGAAACATCGTAAATATACATGAAATACATACAATGAATAAACATCGTATACATACATGAACTACATAAAAAGAAGAAACATCTCATACATACATGTAATATATAAAATGAAGAAACATCGTATACGTATCTCAGATACATACGATGAAGAACATCTGAAACATACATGAAATACATAAAATGAAGAAACATCTCCCAAATACATGAAATACATAAAATAAAGAAACATCGTATACATACATAAAATACATAAACTGAAGAAATATCTTATAAATGCATTAAATACATAAAATAAAGAAACATATTGTGCATACACAAAATACATGTGATAAGGAAATATCTTATACATACAAGTGTTTATGTGATTTCTATTGATCCCCCCTCCAGGAGATTAGACACAAGTGTCATGTGGGTTTGATGGAAGCGTTTTCAGTGGAATGACTTGGATTTGAGCCTGGCACACCCAGGTAGTCAGTCCGCGTCGATACCAACTAAACCACTGTGCCATCCCCGAAATTGAAATGTAGTACGAATAATTGCCTACTGATGCATTTTTGACATAAGTGGGTCATCACTTTTTTATTTCATAAGGGGGATCCCCGAGGTTGCAAGAAATCCAGCATTAAATCTTTTACCCGTGATTTTAATTAAATTTTATGGCCTAAGAATTAAATAAATTCCTAAAATGTGAGAACATTTTAAGGCCTCCTAATGAGGGCTTAACTTGACACAATTAACATATTTATCTGCCAATAAATGTAGTCAAATAGAAAAGATATAAAGACAGGAATGATGAAAGACTGAAGTTAAATAAAGAAAAAAAATGAAGGAAATGAAAGAGCAAATTTGGCAAAATATGAGAAAGAAAAACGGGAAAAGAAGGGGGAGAGACGAAGGAAAGTTACAAAGAAAGAATGAAAAATGGAAGAGAGGAAGAAAGACGAAACGTAGGATGTAAACGTTGAAAGGAGAAAGAAAAAAGAAAGATAATTCAGCTATAAATATTAACATTTGGAAATGTTACACCGGCCGTTCTAACATAAGAGAAACTACACCGGTTCTCACTATGAATAGTGCGAGTCACCAGAGTCACAGAAGAGAGAAAAAGGGCAGTCTTGTAACTGTCTAGCCAAGTGCCAGTCAGTTTCCTTACCTTGTACCTTTTATGTTAATACACTTGTTATTTTAACCCAACCTCGACTTGACTTCTTTTTACTTTGGACTACTTCACAACAACAAAAAAGATAGAAAAGAAATTAAAAATAGTAGATAAAGTAAAAAAGAGAAAGAAAGGATAAATGAAAGAATCAAGACATTTTTGGAAGAAAAGTGATAATGATTGGAAAAAGAAAAGAAAAGAAAAAACGAAGGACGAAATAATAAAAGGGAGCGAGGCGTATAAGACATAAGAGTATGAATGTAAACACATAGGTAAGAGAAAAACGTAAATTTAAAACAGAAACTTGAGAGAGAAAGAGAAAGAGAAAGAGAAAGAGAAAGAGAAAGAGAAAGAGAGATAGAGATAAATGCATAGATAAAAAAAACATAAGTTAAATCAAAATCCATAAACAATTGGATTAAGAAAAATAAACAAATTCAAATAAATGAATAAGTAAATGAACGAATACGAGACGCATGAGATGTTTAATGAAGAAAAGGGTATAAAGAAAGGAAATGGAAAGAAAGAAAGGAAAAAAGAAGATAGTATGAGTGGGATATCAAAGGAAAGAAAAAGAGAATTAGAGAAAAAAGAATAAAAGAAAAAAATAGTTGATGGGTAAATAAAATTAGGCATAAACATCGGACTGAAATAACATTAAAACATACATTTGAAAGAAAAAAGATTAAAGCTATAAACAATTGAAATAAAAAAACTAAATTTAATTAAGAAATGAAGAACACTGAAAACGAAAATGAAAGAAAACGAAGTTATGAAGAAGGCAATCGAATGAACGCAGAAAAATATAAAAATAAAAGAAACGCAAGACATGAATAAAAGAAATAAGTTGATAAAAGTGGATGTAATGTTTGAGAGTTTCCAAGTAAACACTAGAAATGCAAATAATAACATTCAGAAAATACTTGAGAGAGAAAGAAAACTCAACAACTCTTAAAATAAGATAAAATAAATGAATGTAAACAAAGAATCAAAAACAATGAAGAAAAAAGCGAAAGGAAAATGGTATGTGGTAGTTTAAAAAGGGTATGGGGTAGTTTAAAAATGGTATGTGGTAGTTTAAAAAGAGTATGTGGTAGTTTAAAAATGGTAGGTGGTAGTTTAAAAATGGTATGTGGTAGTTTAAAAATGGTATGTGGATGTTTAAAAATGGTATGTGGTAGTTTAAAAATGGTATGTGGTAGTTTATAAATGGTATGTGGTAGTTTAAAAATGGTATGTGATAGTTCAAAAATGATATGTGGTAGTTTAAAAATGGTATGTAGTAGTTTAAAAATGGTATGTGGTAGTTTAAAAATGGTATGTTGTAGTTTAAAAATGGTATGTGGTAGTTTACAAATGGTATGTGGTAGTTTAAAAAGGGTATGTGGTAGTTTAAAAATGGTATGTGGTAGTTTAAAAATGGTATGTGGTAGTTTAAAAATGGTATGTGGTAGTTTAAATATGGTATGTGGTAGTTTAAAAAGGGTATGTGGTAGTTTAAAAATGGTATGTGGTAGTTTAAAAAGCAAATAAAAGATAGCAGGGAAGAAAAAGAGATAGAAAGCAAGAAAAAGAAAGATATTAAGAATCAAAGATAGAAGGAAAGAAAAAAAAACTGAGACGAAAAGAAATAATGAAAGAATGAAAAAGTTAATGGTATGAATGAAGGAAGATATAAAAACACCAGAATAATGTGGAATAAAATACGAAAAATATTTAAATATTTAGGGAGAAATAGGGGGAACAAAAACTATAAACTCGAAATAGAAAAAAAATAAATGCAAATAAAAATAACGTAAACAATGAAATAAAACTAAAATGATATTTAATAGTATTTAAGGAATCAACATGATAACAACGAAAGAAGAAGAAATAAACAAATAAAAAAATAAAAAAAAGAAGTAAAAATGAAAGAAAAAAAGAAAAAAACAATTACAAAAAAAGAGGATGCACGTAAGGAATGGGAGAAGACTTATAAACACCGGAAAGAGACGAAATAAAATTCCGGAAGAACACATTAAAATAGAAAAGCAAAAAAGCAAACGTCTGCAACGCGTCTGCGGTTTGAGATTCATTGCTAAAATGGCGACGCACATCGCTTGCTTTGCCTAATTACTTCACTAATTACTCCTGACGACCAAGTTCCGGAAACGTGAATCTGTTCAGCGTAGTTTCGACGAGATTCTCGCTTCTCAAGATTGATGGCATCATAAATGACTGTAATGGCTTCAAGCATTTCGTCATCAGCAGGAGAATAGCTAAAATTGGACAAATCAATCATTCAGAATTTAAACTAAACCTTCCATATCCATAGAACATAATAGAAGATTATACGGCATGATATATACTAAAATTAGCTGAAAATATAGCCATTACGATTTGCCCAGATTCTCAACCTTGATTGTTACCGGCCTGACTTCAGTTGCGACGAAGCTCATGAAGACATTCACGTTCAAAGGCCTTTACTTCCATCAATAAAAAGCGTCAGAATTGACCGACTCCATCGTGCAAATAGTTACTTCGAAGATTTTTACCTCGAAGATAAGTTCACGCGAAAGCACGCATTCGCACTTAACCTTCTCACTGCGAACAATAACTATTTTTCTATTGTATCTCCACCTTGATTACTTGCCAAATGAAATTGTTGATTATATACATTGTTGTCGTTCCTTATCTCAAAATATGTCGCCCATTTCAATTTCTACGTAGGCACCTAAATATATTCGTCATGTGTGTTTGCTCTATGGTATACCAGCTCTATTTAGTTAATACATTTTAGAGATGTATCAGTGTATAAGATTTATCGAATAAAAGGTGCTATTGACACATAGCTTACAATTTTATGAGTGGTATGTTCTCCTGTTGGAATCAGCTTTCTTTTATTATTCCGGTAATTATTTCGATTTCTATCTCAAGTTTACTTAAGGGAGTTGAGGTTATTTCAAGAAAATTATAGAAATCTTAGAGAGTATTACTTGTATTAAATAGTGGTTTTAAAATGGTTCGAAATGTTTATTAATTGTAAATAATTTGCATTACAACACAGAGAATTATATGGGTAATAAGATAATAACTCAGGACTGGTATAATGAAATACCCGAATATGAAAGTGTTGCACCACGTTTATTTCCCTTTGCGAAGATTAAAATCAAAATAATATAATGATACTAAAACTTAAGTCTAGAATCATTATTCAAATGTGTATTTAAATCCATTACTTGATTTTGATTCTAGAGAATGTATAATTTAATTCTAAGTCTTTAGACGGCAATAAAATCGATGGAACCTTGCTTAATTTGTGTCTAACGACAATGAATATAATTCAATGAAAATCTGATATATTTGAATTAGCAAATAGGAAGTAGTGGCCATAGTATGCCTTCTAAAAATCCCGTGAAATACCACAGAGAAACTTAAATTCAGGAAATATTTAATTGATGTATAATACCTATTATTCAAATTTCACAAAAATCGGAATTTATGGAAATGTTACGCATAACAGCTCTGTTCCAACTTTCCTGATCATCGGTTTATTTGTTCAGTGAATACAAATATATAAACATATGAACATACCTAAGCTAGAGATATTATAATGTGTTTCTAAAAATATCACTTTTTATATATAACGTTGGATTTTTAAAACTAACGTTTGCATTGATAATTCGATATAACAAATAGTTAATTAGCCCCACGGGGCTGGTAATAAACAAGAAAAACACAAAGTGGAAAATGAGACTCGTACATCGTTGTTTTACCTCCCGACTAACAAGCTGTAGGTTTACAGAAGCTGTATTATTACGAATGCGTCATATCCGTGTTTTTTTATTACGTTTTTTATTACCCATGTAACATGGACCTCTTCCAAATTGCGTCAAGCCACGAATACGGAACAAGTGTGTGATATTTATTATTGGAATTCATTACCGAAACTCTATTATGTATCACGTTACTTTTGTATTTTTGTGTTTATTCCCAACCACGTAGTAGAAATTGACCGTTTATTTCATGGTATTCCATACGCAAACACGTGTATCAAAGATAGATAAATTATATATAATATGTGTTCTAAGACGGTCGTTGATGTTAATTATATAGTAATACTTAACATTTATATGGAGCATTCTGTATTTCATAATACAATACTTTTGAAACCAATATATTTAAAATAATATATCCTAGTGCACTTAACAATTTAATTCTTGAAATTTAACAATTAGATTTCGAGTAAGAGCTACGTGTCTCGGCAGTGACGTGGCGGAGACATGAAGCCGCCAGTCTTGCGAAGCGAATTGATTGATTCATTTATTTCGTATGTATCATATGATTCTATAGTTGACATTGGTTTCCCTGCTATCTTTCTAGTTAGAATTCTTTCAAGAAAACGTATCAGCTATTTACAGGATGTACCACGTTAAGGTTGCCTACATCTTAAGTGAAAGTATCTATGTGGAACGAACTGGATTCGAACTTGGAACGCTCACGTTGTCAGTCCGTGTCGTTAACCACTTAGACAGCGTCACCACCCACGAGGTGAATGAACAAGCAGGGGGGGGATGTTGGGTTGACTGAACAGGCAGAAATAGGAAAGTTGGGTTTGGATAGCTGCTGTGTTTCCCCATGGAGGTGGGGGTTACTTATAGATGTATACGGGTCATGAAAACAATATTACATACTCATAAATAGCCTTTCGGCCAAGATCAAACTGTAGTATCTGTTCAGATGGATACTACACCCTATAGACCGGTATCGTCTTGGGATTGATTTCCGCCGGTCTATCGGTTTGTCCTGTGCAGTTCAACGAAGTCCACCCTCCCAGGCTTTGCCTTCTCACTCTTGGAGAACGGGGTTAGTTTATTGCTAATCGCCCGAGGCGCCTCCACCAGGGAATGCTGACGGCGCTGCCCAGGCATTTTTTAGGGTCACAGGTGGTTGTCCTCTAGGGGGCTTACTTATCAAATCCCACTTTCCGACTTTGGGTCACATGTTTCTTTGTAGAAGGTAGATAAATACCTACTCGTCAATAGTTCATCAAATAGAGCCCAAAATTATTCTTATATATGTTATGGGTGACCATTATTTTAGAATGTATCCAATTTATTCATGAAGTTATTTACATTGCTACTAGTTGAACCTAGGGCAAGTTGTTCCATAAATATATTACTCTATTAGAAGGAAAATCTAATTGGGTGGGGTATTACTTTATTTATTTTATACTTTCTTGCCCATTATTCCAGTATGAGAAAATATATTTAATAAGGATATTTTATATTTAGAAATCATATTAATAATTGTAAAAAGTCTCAAATGTCAAATCTACCTTCTCTTTAGTAAAGTAGTTAAACCGTAACATTTTAATCTATGTTTATAATTGCGGTCCTTCATTTCTGATGACAAGCTTTGTGTGCGTGTATGGCTTTTATGAGGTTCGGCATTGCCCTTTATGTAAGTGTGATAATTACTTTGTGCTACTCTCTTTCCATTTAGCTCTTCCATGGGTGGTATTCGACCGGCAGTAACCCAATTCCTTCCATTGTTTCTTCAAGCATTAGCTTTTTCATTCTAAAAGGACCCTCGACTTTTGCGCGCCTCACCCTGAGATAGAGACATAAAACACCAGCAAGAACGTTTCGCAGACCCATAAAACTTTGTGTATTAATGTCAAACATCTGCGGCGATTTGAAGAAGATTATTGTTCTCAGTGATGTTAATGCATGGTACTTAGCATTGTTTAAATAGGTGGAAACCGATGAATATTTTAGGGCCACAGAATGGGTATCGGGACAAATAATACTTAGTAAGGCAGATATAAATAGATAAGAAGACAAATAGATAGAAAGATTGTGTAGCAGCAGTAGAACTCGAAAAAACATCAGAGGAATTTTATTTCTCATTTTTTGTCGACGGTACAAAGCCTACTCACACTCGACAAAGTACCGTGGGGGGATTCCGACCCCCATGTGACATCTGTGTCAAAGACAACTCTTCGCCGCCCATCCCCAACACCTTCCCTGGCGTTTTCCTATTTTCTAGCAAGTCAATTGTCGTTGTTTCTCTACATTTCTAACTAGTCCCAGAATCAAGTTTGTTGATTATTCAAATCTCACAATATTCTGTTTAAATTCAATCAGATCATTCTTCATTATATTACATAACGTGAGCTTACACCCTTTTCGTCAGAATTAGTAAGACCACCCTCTCTCCGCATACACACACTTACATCACTCCCTTCTCAGGCAATCACATTACATTAAAAGAATAGATTCCATATTTACTTCATATGCTACGTTACGACTGAACCTTGTTCCAGACGTTAAATTTAGATTCAGTCGAAGATCAAACGTTCGAGGTGGTAGAAAGGGGGATATTATGTCAGAAGGGGGATATTATGTTAGAAGGGGGATATTATGTTTTCATAGATTGGAATATGTGTTTATGGATTATTTGTATTAGTCAATGACAAAAGAAGCACAACATTGAGAAGGGGGTAAAATGGTGTTGACAGTTTAATCTTTGTCTCTCTATTCTAGCACAGCGAGGGCAGAGTATAATTATTAATTAGATTTAATAAAGACAACATATTTCTGGACGAATGTCTCAGCATTGTGTATATACGAGATATTAAATAAAGAGAGCCAGCAAAATTAACTCGCTTAAAATATTAGTTTATTGTAGTATCAAAGTTAATTGATGCCCGTCTCACCCCTTTGATTAATGATGGAACGTTTTACATCCGTGTAAATATTACGAGTGAATCTTGAATACTGTTTGTGACAGTAAGCAACGAATAGTTAAATAAAACTAATCCTTAAGTTATGTTCGGCTTCCAGTTGTTATTACATTTATTAAAGATTGAAGCTGAAAAGCAACACAATTTTACAATTAAACCACAAGTTTGGTTGGTGAATAAGAAATGGTGTATGATAGAGCGTATAAGTCGGAAACTAATGTTTGATATCAATAAAAGATGTCTTGCTTATATGAAAACCAGCTCCAGACTTATTTTATTCATCTTTTTCCAGTTGCCCCATCTAAATTGTATTATTATATTTTTTTAACTTAACCAATTGCGCCCTTACTAATTATATTGGTTCGAGCGCTCATCTTATTAAATTTTACCCGCTTTGTGAGTACAAACTTTCTTCTCCCCTTCTTTGACCCGTTCTCCATCCACTCTTTATTTGTCTATCCTTTATCCATTCTTCTAGTAGGCTCTTTTGCAAACACTGTCAATTCGACAAATCTAATTGTTAATGCTGGCTGGTCCCCATCTTAATATTTTCGTTATTAAAATCTGTTCTCTGTCCAGTTTTGGCTCAATTCTATAATTCATTACTCAATTCCCCTTTTTCATCAGTCATCAAACCAGGTGGCGATGTTTTCATATTTTAATTCGAATTTCTCACATCAGAGTCTGCGTTTATTACTACAGACAATAATAATTAATAATAACATTAATTAAAACTTTTATCCGTGCATGTGTCCAAAAGTGCAGCATCAGTTTTACCAACGTTTGTCAAAGTTTCCGAATTTGTAAAGATGTAATCGAAGAAGGTTGAGAGTTACATCGACCGAAACGTCGTAAATATTACAATTTGACAGAATAATCGAATAATGCAACAAAGATTAGATTGTATTCTAAAACTTTTGTCTTAATTTGTTTTTTTATAATTTCCTGTGAAAATTATTATTAAAATGTTTATTAAATTCCGTTCATCAAATTTCATATGTGTATTTACTTTAGTAAGAATTAAAATAAATATATGAATTGTGGTTTTACTTTTTACTGAAAAGTAATATTCTGCGACACGAGTGAATTTTTAATGCGTGTTTGTGTTTACGTTTGGAAAACTATACAGATTGAATGTCATTAGGTAGGTTATCATGTTAAACACGTTCCTTTCAGAGGTTAAAAGACTGAAGAAATATGGTGTTAAATTGTCATAATCCTCGGATGTCTAAACGCTGAAATTTTGCCAAATTAGAGTTTTGTTCAATAGAGAATAATTTAAGTTACCTTCACACTCGGCCAGTATGTTGACAGTATCAACAAATTTTCGATCAAGACCATACCTAAGAAAAGAATTGTCTATATTCTCCTTTTAACTGTCCGACTTTCTTTACCATCGTCGTACACTAACGAATTAAAAGAACTAAGAATAAATTAATTGCTCTCCTAAACACCGATAATAATTATGTTTGCAAAAGGAAGCACCCGGAGCAAACAGAGCACGCCTGTGACCACTCCACACACACAACATATATAGGTGTAAAATCTACACATGTGTTCTTTCTTACAGGCACATTTAGCACAATAGTTTGGGTGTTCTGAGTTCAATCCTCGTCGAGTCATGCGTAAGACTCAAAATATGGCACATGATTCTCCTTGCTAAACACTCATCAGTATAAGGTTATGATCAGAGGTAAGGGGATAAATCATGCGAAAGAAGCTAATGAAAAGAAGTTCTCGGGTCGCGCTCGACTACGGCCGACTACTTTACTTTAATGTACTAAAAGAAAATTAGTAAATATAAAACACAAAAAAATAATAATCTATTATTTAAGAAGAACTATTTCATAAAATACATGACTTTATATACCGTTATATAGCGAAGGTAATTTACGTACCCGAACCAGCGGTGAATTTTTGTTTGAAGTGTATAACTCGCAATAAAATAACTAAGATTTTTTTTTAAAGAAAAATAGCCACGAGTTGCAAAACTGAGATTAATGGTCTCCAAATTGTAGTCCAGGATAACAAGAAAAGATTCTGGGAAAAACCGATAAAGATTGGTGTTCTTTCAAAGTTTTCCTTGTAAACTAGTTGCACAAGGAAGGCTTGGAAGTCTAGTCTATACTACTAGTTAATTTATAGCTAGAGGAATATTATATGGATTCATACTTTTACCAAAGGTTTTAGTGAAATTGATGAAGTAGCTTCGACCGATCTCGCCCTAGACACTGCAAGCCAACAGTACACGCCTGTAACCACTTCAGCTTTTGGCTAAGATCAAAGTGTATGATCTGTTGCGATGGATACTGCACCCTATACTGGTGTTGTCTTGGCCTTCGGGTCTTGATTTACGCCGGTCAATGGGTCTGTCTTGTGCAGTTCTGGTAGGTCCACCTTCCCAGGCTTTGCCTCCCCTCTTTTGGGAAGAGTAAGTTTATTGCTTACTGCCTTAGGCGCCTCTATCGGGGAATGCCGACGGAGCTGCCCAGACAATTTTTAAACCCCACTTTCCCGACCCGACCTTGGGTCACATCTTACTTGTGGGAGTAATATAAAAGCTGGCCTTTTGCCTAACTCCTGGAGAGGAATAAATCAATACCCATACACGGAAAGCATATAGGTGTAAAATGTATATATATATATATATATATATATATATATATATATATATATATATATATATATATATATATATATATATATATATATGTCTTTTCGGTACCTTTTCAGATTAGAACCCTAACTCTCACCCTTACCTTCACCCCCACCCTCATCCTCACTCTCACCCTAACCCTAACCCTAACTCTCACCCTAACCCTTACCCCCACCTCATCCTCATCCCCATCCTCATCTCCACCCTCACCCTAACTCTAACCCTAACCCTAACCCTAAGGACAGGGTCAATGTTTGTTCGGGTAATAATCTGGAGAAGCACCGTCTTTTCTAACATGGTGCGTTATGTTGTAATAATACAGACGTTCATCAATGTTGCATATCCGTGGGTATTAGTATACAATTAAAGTGAAGTGAGGAGATAGATTTAAAAGTACAATTGTGTATCTTGCAGTATTAAAGGAGGCGGGTGATACTTATGTCAGTAGAACTCCACATGAAAAGTAGACAGTCGATCAGTTAACTTCACCAGGGGATAAAAGAGAAATTTAACGAATCTAATAAAATTAAGTTGTTGTAAGATTATAGGCAAATTTTAAAATAATTTTAGTTTAAAGTATACATCTTTGTTTTCGTCTTCTCTAAGATTATACCGATGTCTCGAAAAAAATCAATTAAACATCTTGATATTTACGTGTCAAGTATCGTTTTTTAAAAGACATCTCCCATTCTTGTATTCATCCCTCGGAAGGCAGTATCGTTAAGAGAACAGAACATATTAATCATTAAACAATTAGGTAACATGTTCAGAAGAATTCCTATATACAAAATACCAGAAATCGACATATAATCGGAATCTCTATCAAGCAATGAATCATTAAATTATTCAGCTACGTTAATAAACCATCTGAATAGCTTTTACCTTTTACAATAATGGCGAATGGTTTTCTGAGATGACCTCTTGTCATTTACCAGTTTTGAAAATGTGCTGCACTTACAATTCTTTGAGTGTTCGTATAGGATGAATGATTCGGTTAACGTGATGCATTCAAATGAATCCCCACCTCTTACGGTGTTCCGGTAAATAGGCAAACAATTGTAAAAGATAACTGATGAAATACATTTTAAGTACAAAATTGCGTAAATTAGTGAATGACCTTTTGAGCTTTTTACTAAAACCAAAGTGTAGTATATGCTCTAGTGCTATATTTCATATGTTCTGTTTTCGGTCGGGAAGACGGATTCTTTCTAGACCGAGGCGATTTTTAATGTTATGGTTTAGCACAAACCAGAGTACTCATTTTGGAGTAGCTAGATTTTCTACACATCATAACCGACTTCGTGTCTAGCTAAACGACTTGATAGTGTATGTGTTCACCCAAAATGCAGTAGCCTTCGATCTACGTGGAAAATCAACCTCCACAATCGACTATATATATATATATATATATATATATATATATATATATATATATATATATATATATATATGTATATATATATATATATATATAAATATATGTAAATATGCATATATGTATACACATGTATATATACATGTATATATACATGTATATATACTGGTGATACCAGATCAGGCTGCCCTGTGGCTCCCTGAGACGAAAGTCACCTACATTGACGTTTTTTTTTTCTTTTCTTTTTGTTTGTAAAACTTAATTATGTTCTACAAAACCAAAAACAAAAACAACAGCCCCTCTCCCTTTCTCCCTCCCCTTTTTTATTTTTATTTTTCCTACCCTACTCCCGGTCCTGGATATGACCTTAAACTACATCCGATGGTGAGATCCGGCTTACGGACTTTGGGGAATGTGGAGCCTCCTCTTAATTACCATTGCTCCCAGGTCCACCCTGACCCGGAGTGGTAGTACCTGTTAGGGTCCCAACTATGGGTTAAATAGAAACAGATATTAAAAGGGGAAAGAAACAAAAAAGAGAAGAAAACAAAACCAGATTCGGCATTAAATAACCCAAAAAGGGTTGATATGCCGTAAAACAAAACTACCAAACCAAAAACCCTGATTAAACATTTGAAGATATAAAGAACTTGAAGCGTAAAAACTTTCACTATAATGACCAGATTCGGCATTAAATAACCCAAAAAGGGTTGATATGCCGTAAAACAAAACTACCAAATTAAACTAAACATTTGAAGATATAAAGAACTTGAAGCATAAAAACTTTCACTAAAATGACCAGATTCGGCATTAAATAACCCAAAAAGGGTTGATATGCCGTAAAACCAAACTACCATGTATATATATATATATATATATATATATATATATATATATATTCTATTTTAGTCTGAAGATTCTCCTTGATTGCCATAAATATATTTTCATAGCTTACTACCTAGATCTACTTACGTATCAGGAGCCTGTTGAAGTAAATACTAAAACTCGTACATACAAAAGTATATCTCCTCATAAAATGTGGATACATGAAATAGTAATATATATGCATATATATATACATATATGAATACATATATATATATATATATATATACATATATATATATATATATATATATATATACATATGGGGTAAGGTACACGATAATTCATGAAAATGAAATGTCGTGATAGACAAAATGTGTGAAAAAATGACAAACGGAAAACAAGTTAGAGTGCAGGTAAAAAACAATATATATATATATATATATATATATATATATATATATATATATATATATATTATTTCCTTACAAGAAATTAATAAAGACATATATTCTTTTTTGTCAGTCAATTTGTAATTTTTGATTTCGTTTCCAATAGCAAGCGGTTGAGTCGTCACTTGATATAATGCACTGTGACGCAGCACAGATAGGGTGTAGATGCCAGCCCCTCTTTTATCTCCTCTACAGTACATCTCATAATTTATTCCTTTACAGGAACCAAATATTTTCATCAGCGCTGCGCAACATGTCTGCCACTTTGATCACACAATTTTATTTGCATAAATGACTACGCAACATATTCGATGTTCGCCTCGTTCTAGGAATGCAAAACATACTAGCTAATGGGCCACTTAAAACCAAAACAATGTGATCAATTAATCATAGCTTGTTTACGTTACTATGTTATTATACTTAAGAGTCACTGTTCCTCTTGAAGCCTTGCGCTTGTGCTAATTCTTCTATAGATAAAAATCAGATTCTACTGTTTTTAGGCGATTACATGGAAAACAAAAGTCTGAAAGTATAGGCGATAAAATTAGATTAAAAATGCAACATTCTAGATTTCGCATATAAATTAAATCTAAAATGATGGCCAGCTTCTGAGACATCAGGCGGTAATGATAACTCAGGCACAGAGCAAATAATGTAGTGAAAAACTATTCGTAAGCACGCTATCTTGTCTGGATGTTTGTAATCATTACTATCATGTGGTCCGGAAGTGAATGATCATTATCGCTTTACCCCCGGATAAGTGATCATTTTACGTTAAATTTATATGGAAAAGTGATCCCCCTTTTCTCAATGTAAAATATTTGTGTTTGTCTATTTGTTTTCTAGACTAATCAACTAAAATCAATAAAGTATCTCCTATTTATTTGGCAGGGGGTTAGGATTAGGGTTAGCACAGCAGGCATGACTACAGTTTTATTGATTCAGTATGTTTTCAAAACACAAATTGGATGACATTACTCAAAGCTTAATTGTTTTCATCTGTAACGATCAGAATCATTGTTGTTTGGTAATACTAGCAAAACCTACCCGACTCCGGGTAGAAATTAATTGGGATAAGGGGTGCGTATAGTTAAAATTGTTTTAATTTTAATAACAAAGTTCGACAAACTAATGGACTAACACCTTCCGCTTAATCTCACTCTAAAAAATGAGATTATACATTTTTATGGCATTATGTGAGAACACACAGAAAAAAAAAGCGGAAAGAAGAAAAACTACAAAAAACAATTGTTTTAAAATTTTGTTTCGTATTTAAATTTATCGTAAAATAATCCTCATTTCCGGGTCATTCTGACTTATTAGGGAATGTAACTCATTTTTGTTTTGTACCACTAAGCCCGACTGGCAAGATCGTAAAACCACACGAGCTAGCCTAAACAATAGGCACCTAAAAAAATAACGCACAGAATTTATCTCTATTAGCAAAAAGAAAAAAATGGTTAACTGCTCTAAAACGCTATAATGGCCCGGAAATAGCGAACTAGTTTATGTTAAATTCATATGCCTCTAAATTGTGAAATATTTTCTTATATTGTTTTTCTTTCTTTCCGCAAGGGTGTTCAGGGTCTCCACAGGTAATCGCCTAAAAAAAGAAAAAGTAACGTTGCATTTTTCTTTTTTGGGGGGTTGGGGCGAGGTGTTCCTTTTTTGTAATACCAAAACCTTTCATGTTTGTTTATGTATGCTTTTAAAATAAGGTATATAATTATTTAATTTAGACAGAAAATTCATTAAATTTGCACGAGAAAAGGAAACCCGCTACCCTCACCCCAGTGAGATTCTGCTTGTTTATGTGAAAACACGATGGAAAACGGAAAGAAGGAACAAACATGTTTTAGAATATTGAGGGGCTAATCAGTTGCATATATAAATGTAACGTATAATGATCCTGAATTTCCGAGCCATTCTCATGTTTTAAGGCAGTTAACCAAACCTTGTTACCAGTAACCCTAAGTCCGAGTGAAACGGTCATAAACCCAGATGTACTCCCGCCCCCCCCCCACACACACACCAAAAAAATACGCTTCAGATTTATCTCACATAGCCAAAAGAATGAACGCCCCAGTATATATTAAATACGGCAAATTAAAGTAAGCTCAATGATTAAAACGTTATATCAAACACAGCTTTCATATAATTCGGTAGATCATAACATTTATAGTATAATTAACTAAAATTCTAAATATAATGATAAGCTCCAAAAATAAAAACATAAACATGTTTATGTACGTTCGTTTCAGAAAAACACATTTATTAACACTACTACGTCAGAGTACACTTGAAATGTTGTATGATATTTCTCAATAGAATAGAGACAGTTTGAATTACAATTCAGATACGATTCTTTGGATATATCTACCCTCAGTTCGAGAAAAAAAAACTACGCATAGATAAAGGGATTAAATAAAAGATTTTTTTCAAATAATGACGACAGACAAAACATTCTTATATACAGATTTTTGTTCATCTTTTCTCTTAGCGATCTTAAGGCGGCAATGACATATTCTTACAAATTGTAACATATGTAATCACGGGAATGTTTGCGATTAAAGTTTAGGTAAACAAAATTATCAAATTTAGAGAAACTGTTTTAAAAAATAGAAAAAATAAAAGTTCAAATATATAGATAGTTTATTAGAGGCAATTTCAGATGAAAGCAGATTGAAAACAAAATAAAACATTTTAAAGTGAAAATGAAATGTGCCTTTTGATTTTCCATTTTTATCATCATTATGGTATTTTTTAATTTTTTTTATAATTACAAATCTTACTTGATCCTACATCTAGCAACATTATCAGCAAGTAGAATTTGTAATTATAAATGTTTTTTTTAACATAACAATTACAAAGTAATAAAAATAATGATGAAATAATAATAATAAAAAAATAAAATAATAATAAAAATATTAATAATCAAAATAATAATAATAATAAAAATAATATTAAGAATAATAATAATAATAAAAAAATGATAATAATTACGATAAAAGTAATAATAATAATGATAATAATAAAAATAATAATAATAAAATAATGAAAATAAAAATAAAAAATAATAATTATGATAATAATAATACTACTTATAATAAAATAATTAAAAATAATATAAAATAATTATAATGATAATAATAATAAAATAATTAAAAATAAGATAAAATAATAATAATAACAATAATAATAGTAATAATATTAATAATATTAATAATAATAATAATAATAAAGGGATGATACTCATTTAACTTTTCCTCTTATATTTTCTTATTTTCCTTTCAATCTGCTTATATCTGATACGTCTCAATCGGAATCTTGCCTATGGGTTATCTCTATATATACACAACACAATATGCCTTAATGCACTGTTTTTAAAGTGTCAAGAAAAAATATGAAAACAACAAAAAAACGATTACGTATCGCAACCTTACTTTACAGCAACTAGTTTTTCTTAGTTTTAGTTTAAGGAAGACTTTTACCGCCACACAAGTTTATATATGGCACACACTTTGACATAATACGGAAAATAATCTCCTATCGTAATGATTACATATTTTTTTATCGTAGCTTTAGTCAGAAGGCTTTCTGATGTTTATGTTACATAGTATAACTTAGGACAGAGTAGATTAATTCAGCAGTTGTAATAAATGAGTTCTCCCCTCTTCTCGGTAGCGACTGTACTACGAGTAAGTGCCATAAGCCGTTGAACAAAGTACGACAGTACAGAGGGCTGCATTTTAACAATTTTTATTTTTTTTATATTTTAATGTCTTAAGTTGCAATTAGCATAGAGTAATATTACATCTTCCTCTCAGCCCCGTAGAAGAGTCACATAGAACCTAGAAAACTGTTTGTTTTTTCTTACATCCACAAGCAAAAGAAAATTTTACGAGCTTTTTTCCACACTTTCATATCCAGTTTGCGACGTCATTTCCGTAACACGCCAATTTACATTCATAACATTAACTCGTAGAGATTTTCTACTTTACTTAATCTAATCAAGAATGAAAGTTTCTTTTTTCTGCGTCATCTACTATACCTCACGTTCAATATCGCCACACGAACACTATGTTCCAATCTTCAGATGGCAATAGTTTAGGTTGGGTTCGCCAATGCCGAATCTTTTAGTTTTCGCCGAGATGATTTAAATGATAGAAGAAAAATCGAATTTCGACGCGAAGCCGGATATTTTGTCTACATAATTATTCAATGAAATCTAGCAATGCGTATGAAGAAAGATATTGTTTGCACAAAGATTCCGTGGATGGCGACGGACTTCTTTGCTCTTAGAATTAGCAGCTTTATTTGATTAACAAATGCGTGATGCCCAACTGTTTTTCTACCACCTATTTTACGCTATTATCAGATTAGCCATAGTCGGATGTAGCTGTAATTTGTAAGCTTGAAAGTAGCTTAACCTATTTACTAAAATTCCATAGTTTTACTAAATGATCGCCACGTATCAAGGCCAGATGCCACCCGAGGATGAAGGTTAATTAGATGAAATGATTTCCAGTACTAAGTTCGAATACTTGTGGGGCGGTTTTAGATAGAAATTTGTAAACATTGGCTTTGGAGACAATCCAAATTTACTCAGCACTGAAAGCAGTCGAAGAAGCTGTTCGTGGAAACTCCGCCTATCGCTTGACACACTGAAGAAAACAGGAAAGGTTTTCTTTATTGTCGTATAAGACGTGTTCTAACTGTTTATGTCTTACAAAGAGGAACCAGATATTTGAGCTTTAATGAGCATTTTTTATGGAAATAACGATCAAGTAGAGAGAAAGAGAGAGAGAGGGGGGGTAGAGAGAGGGGGAGAGAACAACTAGCAACATCTCTTCTGTGAGAAAAGGGGTGTATCAAATGATGATTGAGATAATTTCCCACGAGATTTCGAATTATAATTACATCAAACTATTAATAAGAATTACAAATTCGCCAATAAAGCCAAACCTTATCACTTTATACCATGAATAATAGTCTTTTTTATGGCTGCTCAAATTATTACCAGTCATCGCATAATAGAAGAAGAATGTAATGTAATAATAATAATAATAATAATAATAACAATAATAATAATGATAATAATAATAACAATAATAATAATAATAATAATAATAATAATAATAATAATAATAATAATAATAATAATAATAATAATAATAACAATAATAACAATAATAATAATAATTGAGTGGATGTATCCGCAAAACAGACGTACCAGAATGGATGACGGAAGGAAGAACAACATTAATACAAAAAAGACCCCAAAAAGGGAACGCACCCCAGCAACTACAGACCGATAACATGTCTACCAATAATGTGGAAAATACTCACAGCACAACAGAGAGAACAAATCTACCAATCCCTGGACAAACGTGGACTGCTCCCCGAGGAACAAAAAGTATGCCGGAAAGGACAAAGAGGGGCACATGATCTACTATACATTGATCAAAAGATCTTGAAGGAAGTGAAGAGCAGACAAAAAAACATAACCATGGCATGGATTGACTACAAGAAAGCCTACGACAGAATCCCCCAAACATGGATAATTGAATGCTTAAAAATATACAAAATATCAGACAGGATTATTAATCTCATCCAGAAAGCAATGGGCACATGGAGACTAAAACTGACAGCCGGAGGACAACACCTGTCTGAGATAAAAATACAGAGAGGCATTTTTCAAAGAGACTCTCTATCACCACTATGTTTATAATAGCCATGATGCCACTCAACTACATACTCAGAAAGTGTGATGGCGGATACAGGTTTACGGATACAGAACAAAGAATAAACCACCTGATGTACATGGATGACCTTAAACTGTTTGCAAAAAAACAAAAAAGAACTGGAAAAGCTGATAAATACAACCAGGATATTCAGCCAGGACATCCAAATGGAGTTTGGAATAGAAAAATGTGCACTGCTTGAGATTAAAAGAGGAAAACTGGAGACGACAGAAGGTAGAGTACTCCCCAACTAAGAGGAAATGAGGGCGCTAGGAGAAAAATAGAGTTATAAATACCTGGGAGTTCTGGAAGCAGACACAATCAAATATACAGAAATGAAAGCGAAGATTGGAAAAGAATATCTACGAAGAACAAGGAAACTCTTAGAAACAAAACTATACAGCAGAAACCTAGTAAAAGGGATAAACACATGGGCTGTATCACTAATAAGATACTCTGGACCATTCATAGGCTGGACCAAAGAAGAACTCAGGCACCTTGACCAGAGGACTAGAAAACTAATGACTATGCAAAATGCATTGCACCCAAAAGAAGATACGGACAGACTCTACATGAACAGAAATGAAGGAGGTAGAGGACTGGTAAGTATAGAAGCTTGTGTGGAAGACACCAGAAAAGAGCTGGAGAAATATGTAACCCAGAACACGGAAAGCTGATCACCACAGAAGGAGACACCAGCCCAACAAACAACTCCGGAAGCATTGAAACCAGAAACAAAAAGACAAGAAAGGAAAAGTGGGAAGAAAAACAACTACATGGACGCTTTATAAGACTCACAAGCGATGAAGCCAATGAAAACAGCTGGGCATGGCTAAGAAAAGGACACTTGAACAGAGAAACGGAATCTCTGCTGACGGCCGCACAGAACAATGCGATTAGGACAAACTTTATTAAAGC
Source organism: Sepiola atlantica (assembly GCA_963556195.1). Classification (NCBI taxonomy): domain Eukaryota; kingdom Metazoa; phylum Mollusca; class Cephalopoda; order Sepiida; family Sepiolidae; genus Sepiola; species Sepiola atlantica. The sequence goes on from OY744523.1 coordinate 167,798,681, forward strand.
AAAGATAGATAAAACCCAGGAAAACAGTAAATGCCGATTGTGTGGACAAAGAGACGAAACGATAAATCATATAATAAATGAATGCAGCAAGCTATCCCAAAAGGAATACAAGAACAGACATGACAGCGTGGGGAAAGAAGTACACCGGGAAATGTGCAAACAACTGAATTTCGGATATGCAAAAAAAACGGTACAAACACAAACCAGAAACTGTACTAGAAAACGAAACACACAAAATCATATGGGATATGAATGTACAAACAGACAAACCCATAACAGCAAGGAGACCGGATATGATAATAATCAACAAGAAAGAAAAATCCTGCAAAATCGTAGACCTTGCCGTTCCAGCGGACCACAAAGTGAAGATCAAAGAGACGGAAAAAAGAAGCAAATATACTGAACTTGCCAGAGAATGGAAAGGAATATGGAACATGAAGAAAGTCAGTATAACACCAATAATCATAGGAGCACTAGGAACGATCCCCAAAAACATGGAGAAAAGACAAGGAGAAATAGGAGTCAAAGGGATAACTGAGACACTACAAAGGACAGTAATGATCAAAACAGCTACAATCCTGATAAATGTCCTCGAATGCGGAAACCAACACACATAAGCAACGAATGGAGAACAAACACATGGAAGCACAAGAAAACAGAACCGGGGAAAATACAACCGCACGAGAGAGGCGCAAGCATAGGCTGACACCACGAAAATTATTGACAGAGGGTCGAGGAGGGAAAGCGCAAACCAGACCTCCACTGGAAGAACGCGGACAGCTCTGGGACCTTGGGGAGGCTTGTTGCCACTCGGGCCCCAGAGGGGACCAATGGCCCTTATCAGCGGGAAATCGGTGGTAGGTGGCTGTTGCGATACCGCAAGGTCATCAGCGGTGATGAACGAAAAAAGGTGGAGCATACTGGAAGTCTGAGGAGACTTGTTGTCACTCAAACTCCAGGGAATACCGCAGGTTGTTGGCAGTGAGCGACTACTGACGATGACCAGTGTGATAACTTCTAGTGAGTAAATAATAATAATAATAATAATAATAATAATAATAATAATAATAATAATAATAATGATAATAATAATAATGATAATAATAATAATAATGATAATGATAATGATAATGATAATGATAATAATAAAAATAATAAAAATAATAATGATAATAATGATAATAATGATAATAATGATAATGATAATAATAATAATAATGATAATAATAATGATAATAATAATAACAATAATGATGATGATAATAATAAAAATAATAATAATAATAATAATAATAATAATAATAATAATAACAACAATAATAATAATAATAATAATAATAATAATAATAATAATAATAATAATAATAATAATAATAATAAGAAGAAGAAGAAGAAACAATACATACATACAAACATATGGTGGCACCAGTCCCGGTTACTACCACAGAATGAATGGGCGTGCAGCGGCACGGAGGATAAAAAGGAAATACTGAGGTGAGAGAGCATCAACCAAACTTGGAAGGCTTCATAGATTAGTGAGGCGTTGGAGAGGTGTATTGCCACTCAACTTCCAGAGAAGTCAATGGTTGTTGTAAGCGAGAAAATAATGGTAAACGGATGTATCAATAACGCAAATTGATTTCCAACGGTTTTTTAAAGAGGTAGATCGTGCTGGAAATCTTTGGAGAATTGTTGTCGTCACACAGATTCAAGCGAACACAAGTGATTATTGTCAGTTATAAATCAGTGATAAATCAGTGATAAATCAGTGATAATGACTTATTTGATAATTTCTAGAGAGCAAATACTACTACCAAGAAGAAGAAGAAGAAGAAGAAGAAGAAGAAGAAGAAGAAGAAGAAGAAACAAATAATTTGATGTTGACAAAAAATACTAATGCAGTTTAACCACCATCGTCAATTTTCCACCGGCGTATTAACGATTTGATATTTCTATTTTAACAAAAATTCAATGTTTACGCGTAGTTAATGCATAACTACAAAACCTAATATACTAATCTCTATACGATTCATTGAACACATAATATGCTATTTTAACCATAGCTCAGGGGTTGGGTTCATACCTTACCCAGCAGCATTAGGGCATTAACAACAGTAATAGATCCCAATTGATTTCAACTCGTCATAATCGTCGACGCTGTCAATTAGGTTATATATGCACCCAACTTCAGCTAGCCGTAGAAATATCCAGAAATATTTAAATATGTTTTTTTTTTTGCAATGATTTGTCTAGGTCTGTTATCTTACGGTTCAGCTGATTTGATTGTTATATCTGCTGAGTCTTGGATGATTATAAAAAGCACTTGACGCAATCATTAAATTGTGTTTCCTGCTGGAAATCTGATGGGAGAATATAAACCTCTGCTTCAATGGACAACATCATGAGGTGACAAATAAGAAAGCACGTGTCATTCGAAACGATAGAAATAATAAACAAAATCAAAAATTACAGACACAAAAACAAAACAAGAAGAATGCGTGATTGGTCAAATTGACACGTTCACACACCGTGGAATCGTTCAAAATCATGTGAGAAATAGTATATTCAGTTTGTTGACTACGACACAAAACAACACGACCACGATTCATGAAAAATAAGAAGTTCCCGTTCACTGGCATTGCCCGGGAAAATTGTACGACTAAAATAACTCCTACTCCCAACCCTTATTTCAACATATTTATTTTTCATTAGTTTTTAAAACTATTTAAGTGTATTAATTTTGTATTATTATGAAATGCATAATGATATTTAAACGTTCATATTAGTCTATGACTAATAATAAATACCATCTGACGCCCTATTTTTTATGTGTGGGGGTAGAAAGTGAATTTTAAGAAATAGTTTCTATACACTAACACTTGAAGCGAGACACTATTTTAGCATCTATCTTTTGCAAATCTTATTTTATGAATTTCAACTTATAATTATACAATAATGGAAAGTGTTGCTTATCATTTAGATAGGTAAAAATAATAATAATAATAATAATAATAATAATAATAATAATAATAATAATAATAATTTAAAACGTTTAAGTCGCCGTAGGATACGTGCATACGATATTGGGTTATAAAGTAATGCGCCAATATTATATGTGTACGCTTGTGACAATCGATTTAAACTGTTACAATGAAGCGCGGCGATGCGACGCGGAACACACGCACGGACGCAACTCAAATTACAGCTACTACGATTAAATTATGATCGTTGTCAGGCAGCAGCCAAAGTACAGATGGACTGAATAAATCGGTTAAATATAAAAATGCATAACAAAAAATGTTGTAGTTTGGATAAGTTTACAAGTCGAAAGAATGGAAGGAAACCCTACCGTATAAGAGTTTAATGTTATCATGTATAGTATATATTAAAAAATGGAATTGTCTGACGAATGAAACGAGTAAACAATGCAGAGTATTTTAAACGTGCAGATAAGTAATATTGTAGACGTTATATATATATATATATATATATATATATATATATATATATATATATATATATATATAAGTAAATTTCGTGTACAACAAAATCGTAGGATTAATTTTAGAGGAAGCATTATTATAATCAATGAAACAGACGAGAGGAAACGTCAGAATGGTAAATTAAAAACTAAAAGTCGAATGAGATATGAGGGGAAAAAACTTATCTCAGTTGGAGGAAACGATTGAGAGGGAAAAAAAAGGTAAATCTCTCAACGTTATGGTGGCTTTGAATCATTAAAGATCTCCAACTCATGCTTCAAAATATTTTGTCTACACAGGCTAGGTCGGGAGTTGTTAATGACTAACGCCTCAATAATATTGAGATGGTAGTTCTACCTGGCACTGTGTAAAACAGAAAACCACCCATCGGAATACTTGTCAGAACAACTATTTGTACTAACGAGGTGATTACCGATGGCTGATTCCTGTGCCTGGAGGTTCCCGGATGATCTCGAAATCTTGTGTAGGCGAATATCACGTGGTATGTGTTGGGATATTCTAAATTCTAATCTTTGGGATGTCTTGCCAACGTAGTCAGCTCCACACTGACACATGAATTTATAAACTACAGAATTCTTTTGAATGGCTGGCAAAACATCCTTACGAAAAGAAGAGAAAAAGGTTTGAGTCGTGTAAACTACCCTCAACATGGTTGCCGGAAAACAACGTTGAGTAGAATATATATATATATATATATATATATATATATATATATATATATATATATATATATATATATATATATATTTATTCATTTATTTATTTATTTTGGTACAGAAAAATTAGTACAACATTCGTACCGTCGGTTTCAAGCACAGAAGGACTTAGCCATCCGGCTCTCTTCAGTTTCTGTTGTCATGTGTTTCGGAAATGTGAAGTCACGTGTCACTCTCGTTTGGACGCGTTAGTTGCTTAGAGTGTTATGTATGTTTGTTAAATTTAGTATTAGGAAGTTTTAATAAGGTTTGAAAAAAGGGTGGGGGGAAAAGCAACGGTTGAGATTAAACCGGACAAGATTTAAAGAGATATCAAAAATAAAAATTAAAAATTAAAAAATTAAAAAAATAATAAAATATTCCTATATGAATCCTGTAAGCTAATATTATGAATATCGTATATTTGGGCGTTACTATTTTGGGGTTTAATGATGTGTCTTCTAAAGGAATTAGGTAGAGAAAAGGTATAAGGTTTATACTTATGAAAAGATAAAAAGGTTAAAAGGAACAACATTAATTACATTCGTGTTTAAATCCTAGATTTAAGGACTTTAAACTAATCCCACAGGAATTTAAATAAAGATATCATCCGGGCGGTCTAAGGGCAGTAACTATGCAGGTGTTTTGAATGATTTGTATTCGGGATTTAACATTATTTACTAAGGTATACTGAATCCTTATGGGGTGATCAAATTGGTATACTGATTACAACTGCTTTAAAGATAAGAGTAAGGATTGGGTCGGCAAGATTGGGTCTGTTTGGGAGATATGGGAGATTAGCATTATGACCGGGAAATGGTGGAGACTTATGGGAGTAATAATATGAAATCAGGTGGTACCCTCTTAATTACTAGAGAAATAGTTTTGGAGAAGGTTATAATTATTGTTCTTGAAAAGTAGTGTAGCTACGAGTTGATTAAGGTATTTGTTCGTATTTTTTAATTTTATTAATATTTATGAGGGATGATAGTTGGAAAGATTTTCCGGAGTGGAAGTCGGTAATTAATGGGGCATTTATAGGGTTATGTATTTGGCAGAGAGAGAGGGTGTAGCTAGGCCCTTATGTGTATCGGTAAGTCCAGTTTATGAGTAGTGCTTGTCTCCTGTGTATGCATCCCTTAAAGATTACATGTCGAATATTCAAACAGATTCTATTTGGGGCAATGATTGCCCTTAATATACGGTATTTTTTCAGCATCACACAGAGGACATCTATTTATGCCTGTTGAGAAGGATGGTCTTTTCTTAATTACTTTCCATTTGATGGTGAAGGGTGACTTTTCATCTTTAAGTTGCTATATCCAGGTCGCGAGTGCTGTATTTGCCTTGTTTTTGTATCTCAAGCTGTTTCTGGGTATATATATATATATATATTCCGACAACGTTCGTAGAATCTTTAGTCAGTCTTTCTTGATATGCCGCCCTTCGTATGAATAGAACTTAAACCTCCTTCTCATCAGTTGTATGTATATATATATATATATATATATATATATATATATATATATATATATATATATATATATATATATGCGTGTGTGTGTTGTGTGTGTGTGTGTAATCATTTGTAGATGAGTAGTATTTTCAAATTAACCCATAGACACACTACAATCATCAGTGTGGGAGGAGACAATCCTTGCCCGTCACATGATTTGAACCCCAATCTGAAAGTCATGAACACCATTCTAAAAGAAAACTATCAGAGATGTTTCCGCCAGTATATGGAACGGGTTGATGAAGAAACATTTTTTTAAAAGTTACTCTCTTGCTAAGGACGACATTCCCTTTGTTGAACCTTTAATACGATGTCAACAAAGTGCTTGATTACGGTGAACTCATATATATATATATATATTATATATATATATATATATATATATATATATATATATATGTTTTAATTACTGTCTATGTACGTGTGCGTTTCGTTCCTTTTTAATCGGGACTTGTCAGCATAGAGATATAACTATTCACTACTGGTCGCGCGATTCGATAACTCGGGCTACGAGTATTTTACAACTTAAATCCCGACATTCAGAACGACACGGCCACCGCTGAATAGTCAGATAAACAGTGATAATGTTAACACTTATTTCGGCGGCTTCACGTGATAAGGGCGTTCAACTTAATGAAAGGATTGCATTTATAGCTAGCAACGTCATGCTGTGTTAATACTACACTTACAGTGGAAATCTAGGGGGGGGTTGAAGGAGCTACAAATAATAAATATTTCTTTGGTTTGCTAAACGTAATCCGATTTCGTGCTATGATGCCATCCAGATTCGCTGAAATTAAATCGTCAACGATTTTCCTGGAATAATGCGAAAAACGTTATCTACGCGTTTCCCCGCTGTCTTTTTAAAATTCTCTTCTTTCTGTAGAGTTTTTGTTCATTTGCTTTAGACACATGAGGATGATTTGACGAATGATCTAACACAGTCGTGAAACCTATGGAATAGTAATTTTTTATTTTAATAAAAAAAAAAACATCACAAAAGTTGAAAAAATAAAAAGGCATAATTAAACAGACGAATTCTATTTTTTTTAACAATGTTTGCATAAATAAGAAAATGCTGGTTAAATACACACAATATATATATATATATATATATATATATATATATATATATATATATATATATATATATATTTATAATAATAATATTTAAATGTTGAATAATATAACGATAATTGAATTATCGTTTAATAATAATAATCTATCGTGAGAGTGTGAAGCTCAATATATTTAATAGAGCAATTTATTTTAGAGATAAAAGATGTGAATAAAGAATTACACAGATACAATATTTATTAAAACATCAAAAGTTCAGAACTAGGAACCTAATATCCTAAATTCATCGATTTTCAAAGATAAATTCTTCTCATCAGATGAGAAGAATTTATCTTTGAAAATCCATGGATTAAGAATATGAGGCTCCTTGCTCTGAACTTTTGATGTTTTAATAAATATTATATATTTGCAAGTCTTTATTCTCATCTTTATATATATATATATATATATATATATATATATATATATATATATATATATATATATATATATATATATATATATATATATATATATATACAGGGTGGGCAAAAATAAGGGTCCTATTTTTAAAAATTCATAACTTTTTTATTTATTGATTTTTTTAAAATTTTTTTAGAATAAGTAAAGGACCCCTTCCGAAGCAAGCATGAGCCGTATTAGCCCTAAGGAACGTACCCTCATTTAGAAAACATTATTTTTGCTTAAAAAACTCAAAACAGTGTAAAAAACAATACTTTAGTTTTTGTAAGTTTTAAGAAGTGTTTTTCGGCTAAAATTTGTTTTGTTTATTTCAAAAAATCTCGGAAGGGTCAGTCTACACACACATAAAGTTTGGTGAGTTTAACTTTTATTTTGTGGAAGTTATTCAAATTCAAGTTATTCAAATTTAAAGATAGGACCCTTATTTTGGCCCACCCTGCATTATAGAAAATAATAATCTACTGTAATGGAAAATAAAAGTAAGACAAAAAAATTGCTTTAGTATTCAGTAAAATTTCGTCTTTTTCAAGACTTTTTCAAGGTGACTTATTTGAAGAAATCCATAAAAGTAAATATCTGATATGACGTGTTGCGTTTATTACTTGAAAATAATGTTTTCGTGTTTTTTGTGAGGGGAACGAAACATAGACATTAGAATTCAAAATATGGGCTAGATCTATGACGTGAAAAAGAATGTTTTACTTTTTTTTCGAACGAAACATAAACGTTAAAATGTAAACTATGTAGTGAGTTAATAAAATGAAATGGATGCGGTTGTTTGTTTTAATATCGATATGATGTATACAAATCTTTATTGCGAATGTTGTGTAAAATTACAAGCATGAATCTAAATTCAAGTTCTGTTCGGGTCAAGCAGATGAATTGTAAAAGCCTTTACGTTGTTTAATGTGCACTGATTCAAGAAGTCTTCAGCGACATTTTTTCCTCAATGAATTTAAATGTTTAAAAAATGATACTGCTATAATGCATGAGAGTATAATGCATTTTTTCATGTCATAGATGCACCACATATTTTTAGTTCTAACGTCTTTATTTCGTTCAAAAACAATCGAAGTCATGGACGCATTACGTACTTTCAAATATTGACTCCTATGTTTAACTTTTAATCAATGATCTTGACACAAATACGAAACGTTGATGAATATATAACCAATTTTTAGTTTTTCGCATTTTCATTCATCATGTTTTTTGTGCATATATTCTGAGTTGTAATTTTCTATCTACACAGATATCCACTGCATAATCCGTTGTATGAGAATTCATTTGATATTTACTTCATATCTTAATTCGTTTCCGATATATACTTCTTAATCGGTGTCTCGTTTTATAACCGTATTTATTACGTAAGATGTAGTATTCCGAGGCAATGGCAGCTCGTCTCAAATAACGTGGCTCTAATTGGATTTGAAGAGCACACTTGGTTAATGAAGAAAGAAACGTTTTGGATGTCTTCACTGGAAAACAGCTCATTTCTTTGCAGACAGAAAATCAAACTCAGACTATCAGAGCTTAGTAATTGGATCAAGCGTTGCAAATCCCATAATCATGGCGACAGACACGTTTGCGTTTATTAAATGTATATCTCTTTAGAGTTTGATTTACGATCTAGCTGACGTACTTGTTGAGGAAAGAGAATATCTGTACTCATTTGCACACGAATATACATGTATACATCTATAAAAAGGAATAACTGGCTAAGATTATACATGTATACATCAATAAAAAGGAATAACTGGCTAAGATTATACATGTATACATCCATAAAAAGGAATAACTGGCTAAGATTATACATGTATACATCCATAAAAAGGAATAACTGGCTAAGATTATACATGTATACATCAATAAAAAGGAATAACTGGCTAAGATTATACATGTATACATCTATAAAAAGGAATAACTGGCTAAGATTATACATGTATACATCTATAAAAATGGAATAACTGGCTAAGATTATACATGTATACATCTATAAAAAGGAATAACTGGCTAAGATTATACATGTATACATCCATAAAAAGGAATAACTGACTAAGATTATACATGTATACATTTATAAAAAGGAATAACTGGCTAAGATTATACATGTATACATCCATAAAAAGGAATAACTGGCTAAGATTATACATGTATACATCCATAAAAAGGAATAACTGGCTAAGAGTATACATGTATACATCCATCAAAAGGAATAACTGACTAAGATTATACATGTATACATCCATAAACAGGAATAACTGACTAAGATTATATATGTCTACATCCATAAAAAGGAAAAACTGACTAAGATTATACATGTATACGTCCATAAAAAGGAATAAGTGGCTAAGATTATATATGTATACATCCATAAAAAGGAATAACTGGCTAAGTATATACATGTATACATCCATAAAAAGGAATAAGTGGTTAAGATTATATATGTATGCATCCGTAAAAAAGAATAACTGGCTAAGATTATACATGTATACATCTATAAAAAAGAATAACTGGCTAAGAGTATACATGTATACATCCATAAAAAGGAATAACTGACTAAGATTATACATGTATACATCCATAAACAGGAATAACTGACTAAGATTATACATGTATACGTCCATAAAAAGGAATAAGTGGCTAAGATTATATATGTATACATCCATAAAAAGAAATAACTGGCTTAGTATATACATGTATACATCCATAAAAAGGAATAAGTGGTTAAGATTATATATGTATGCATCCGTAAAAAAGAATAACTGGCTAAGATTATACATGTATACATCTATAAAAAAGAATAACTGGCTAAGAGTATACATGTATACATCCATAAAAAGGAATAACTGACTCAGATTATACATGTATACATCCATAAAAAGGAATAACTGGCTAAGATTATAAATATTTTACACATATTATTTCGATCATGTGTAGTTGTAAAATAAAAATATAAAAAAGTGCCCAACACAAACTTTATAAAATCCCAGTATATAATCAATATTTAATTCTGAAGAACCAGTTCATCTTTGTGATCGTGATACCATGTAAACCAAAAAAATAAAATGTAACTCGATTGAGTTCTTTTCAGAACATACTTTCTGTGGCTAGGAATAGAGTTTGATGGATGTCATATCCATTATCAGTAGTATATTTTAATTAACATAGACATTCTTTCTTTTTTAGAAGAGATTTTAGCTACTAATGCTGAATAATAATAAATTATTAAAGTGATTTGTCTCTTATTGGATTTCCTGGTATAACTTCGTATCCAAATGCTGCATGTGCCAATCTGCTTCGGTATGAACTTAGATCGATACTTAATGCGTTTTCTAAGAAAATATGTGTTTTTTTCGTTCGCGTCGATTAATTCTTACATTGTATCCTGCCCGGCATCTTCTAAAACAGTCATCAATAAAGCAAGTCGCAAAATATATCTCACGCTCAGATTTAAAAACACTGCCACCCACGTTCAAGTATAAGTTTTTTCTCAGAAGACACATGTCTTTATTGCACTGTTATTATTTCATATTCTGATCTTGCAATTGCATGTAAGCTATTGTATGTTAGCAATTGTATGTAAGCTATTGTATGTTAGCAATTGTATGTTAGCTATTGTATGTTAGCAATTGTATGTTAGCTATTGTATGTTAGCAATTGTATGTTAGCTATTGTATGTTAGCAATTGTATGTTAGCTATTGTATGTTAGCAATTGTATGTTAGCTACTCCACAGTTTCCACCTAAAACGAGAGGATCCATTTATTTACAGTTTCATTTGAAGCGTTTTCATTGGCTTTTTTGACGTACTAATCAAGTCAAATTTTCATATGAATAGAACCGACTAGTTAATCATTGAGCTAAATTTCATTTTAATTATTTACTTGTATCATGGAGATGTGTAATACTTAATTTAGTTATATTTATATAATAACATCGCTGATATGTGTCTCCTTAAGATATAACACAAGTTATAATCATGTAAATTGACTTTTAAAATCTCTCTCTCCTCTCCCTCTCTCTCTCTGTATATATATATATATATATATATATAATATTTAAATGTTAAAGAAAATTAAAAATGATTGAATTATCGTTTAATAATAATCTATCGTGATATTATAAAGCTCAATATATTGAATAGAGAAATCAAGTCTAGAGATGAAAGATCAGAATAGACAATTGTAAAGTAACAACATTTAGTAGAAGATCGAAAGTTCAGAGCAAGGACCTTCATATCCTTAATCCATGGATTTTCAAAGATAAACTCTTCTCATTAGAGGATAGAGAAAAACCGACAATGTAATTGTAAATATCATCGGCAACATTTTACTTTGGAAATTTTACATGAAATAAAACAAAATGAAGACCAAAAGTTAAAGAGTCTTATGTTGAGATGAGAGCGTAGAGTCAGGGTGGATGCTGTCCAAAACACGTCAAAAATAAAAACAGCTGTTATATTGGAAATGAATGTTTGAAAAAGAATAATACTCAAATTGTTTAGGAATCCAAATGTTTTTGTTAAGAGGCTGATATTCAGACGGCAATTGGTAACGTCCAGTTTATCCTGTTGTGCAGTAGTTTGGTACTGGAATTATCCGTTTCACAGGGTTCAGAATGAAGTTTGCCAGTTAAAGTTCGGTATATATCAAAGTGACAAACTTCATTCTCCCTTACAATCACAAAAGTAACACCCATGACAATCCCTTAATTAGGTTAATTTGTCCTTCTAAAGCGGACATAGGAATTATTAGTAAATAAATCTTAGACAGAATTATACCAGGAATTAAGGAAAAACTGTTATTCTAGCTATGGCAATCTCCAGACACTGTGAGTAATTGGTTTCTTAACCTTTAAGATAAATCTAGACTAAATTTCATAACTTTCGATATTAATAACTGCTACCAATCGATATCTCCAATCTCCTTAATAAAGCACTAATTTTAGCAAAAAATAACTCTGACCTCACTGATAAAGAGATCAACACTGTTTCCCCAATAATTTCGGCCTCTCAATAACTATTGACCCAGGGAAGAAAACTTCCAACTTCCTTAATGTTACACAAAACCTTAACTCTGGATTCTACTCCTCCTACCACAAACAAAACCTGATTTATTATATGTGCATAAATATTCCCACCACCCTAAATCCATCATAAAGTCAATACTCCCATCCGTTTTAAATAGAATCTCTAGGCTATACACAAACACATACACATTTGACCAAAGCGTAGGTAAGAATATAACAAAAAAATATAATATAATATATATATATATATATATATATATATATATATATATATATATATATATATATATATATATATATATATATATTGTTACGACCTATCTGCGGGATGACCGGTACGGATTAGCAATCAGATCGTTACACATAGATTTATTTTATTTAATGTCCGTTGGCGCGTTAATCATCTTTGGTTAATCGTCGAATGTCAGATTAACCGGTGAAATTTGTCTTATGGGAATTGGGATAACCGAAGCAATAAATGACGAACACAGACACGAGTGAAATTAAAAGTCAATAAAGATTTGTTATAAACAAATAGAAGAAGATGACACCACGAACAAGAGTGAGGGAGACAGATCTGTATTTTGGAGAGTGGGTGCAGATGTATGCAACATGAAAGTTCATTCGAAATATATATATATTTGTATAAGAAAGATACTGGCAAGAAATAGGCCAATACTTAGCTCTTTGTCCGAAGTATAATACGGATCAAAATTGTCCTTTAAGTCCTGGAATCGTAATCCTTGAGAGTAATAATGTTCGGGATTCAACCGGCGATACGATTGTCCTTTACTCTGTTTTAATTACAAGCGTCCCGTCTGCCGTTTTCGCCCTTTCTTGACGTATTCTTAAATTCACCTCGTGTGTTTTGTTTTTCGCGCCCTTGCGACATTCGCTGTCTGTTCCGTTTCCGGTCGCCCACGTCGTCTGTTCTTTCCAACCTCGCCTCCCTCTTCCCCAGTCAGGCGGCTGCTTGAATCGACCGACAAAATCTTAGAGAGAGAGAGATAGACAGAGACATAGAGAGAGTAAGCGCTTCGGCTGACTGCGACAGTCATTAAAGAGAGAGAGAGATATAGAGAGTGTAAGTGTTCGCCTTGCTTTTAGAATTATTTATCACATCCCTCCTTAAAAGAAGAAAACTTCTTTCTTTGAAATGATGTTACGAATCTTGCATGACTGAGTCACGGGCGAGATAACGCGTCTGCTACGATGCTCTTTCGACCTGCGATGTGCTTTATATCCAGGTTAAATTCTTGTGCCAAGAGGCACCACGACAACAACCTTCTATTATTGTTTTTCATGCGATGCAGAAACTGCAATGGATCATGTTCTGTACATACGATTGTAGAATCCGCTGACGCGGTCAGGTATATCTCACAGTGCTTTAGACTGTCGATTAGAGCTAATGCCTTTCTCTCAATCGTTGAATATTTCTTCTAGGTATGGGATAAGCCTCTGTAGCCGTTATTCGATTCACCTTTCTGTAATCGGTACAGAATCGTATCGATCCGTCTGGCTTGTTTACAAGAACGCATGGAGATGCCCAAGCACTATAGCTGGGTTCTATGAGATTATGCTGTAGCATGTAGTCTGTCTCTGCTTTCATCCGCTTAGCTTTATTCGGATTCATCCGGTAAGGGTGTTACTTGATGTGTTTTGCATCTCTTACATCGATTTCGTGTACTGCTATTTTCGATTTGCTAGGCACGTCTCCGAATAAGCATCTAAAACTTTCGATGAACTTCGATAACTCCTCCCGTTCTGTTGTGCCCAAGTGATTCAATTTCTCTCCTAGCTTATCTAAGATTGCCAAATTCTGGAGTTTAGGTGATTTTTCTTGGAGCACGTCATAATAACTATGATTATCACATGTCTCACTTTCGCTTAACTCCGGCTCGCATGCGGCTATTTTTGCCGTTTCTTCATTTCTGCTTTGATAAGCCTTCAGCATGTTTATATGCCATTTACGAGTTGTCCTCCCTCTATCCGGCGTTCTGATGATATAGTTCAGGTCACTGACTTTCCTTATAACTTTATAAGGTCCTTGAAACTTAGATTTGAGCGGGTGGGTGTTCATTGGTAATAGAAGAAGTACTTCGTCCCCCACTTCGAATTCCCGTTGAATCGTCTTTTTGTCATATCTTAACTTCATTTTAGCTTGGGTGTGCTCTAAATGTTCACTCGCCAAGTCGTTTGCTTCCTGTATCCGTTTTCTGATCTTCTGGACGTATTCCTACAAATTCGGCTGTCTTGAAGTGTCCACCAGCCACTTTTCTTTTATTAGTTTTAACGGTCCTCTGACCGAGTGTCCGTATACCAGTTCGAATGGGCTACATCCGAGTGATTCTTGGGTAGCTTCTCTCGCTGCAAACATAACGAAAGGTAATCCTTCGTCCCATTCCTTTTGACTTTCCGCGCAGTATGCTCGAAGCATGCTTTTTAATGTGGAGTGGAATCGCTCGAGTGTTCCTTGTGATTCAGGGTGATATGCGCTCGCTCGAATCGCTTCGATACCCAGAAGTTCAATGCCATGTTGAAAAATCTTGGAAGTGAAATTGGACCCTTGATCCGATTGGATTTCTTTCGGCAATCTGAATTTCGTAAAGACGTTCACCAGAGCTCCGACTATTTTCTCAGACGATATATTCCTTAATGGAATAGCTTCCGGAAATCTGGACTTTGCGCACATGATCGTGAATATATACTTGTTTCCCTTCTCCGCTTGGGGTAGGGGTCCTACGCAGTCTATGATCACTCTGCTGAATGGTTCGCCGGTGACAGTAATGGTGCTGTAGGTATATTTGCGTTAGCCTATCCCGCTATTTGACATGTATGACACGTGCCGCAAAACTTTACTACATCACTTTTTATCCCTGGCCAGTAAAAGTGTCTAGTTATCTTGTCGTAAGATGTGTTATCCCCAAATGCCCCGCTAACGGTATCTCATGGGCTGTTTTTAAGATAAGCACCCGGTAGTCCTGAGGTATCACTATCTGATCTCTATTTTCCCAGTCTTCGATCTCAGTGGTATTCTTCGATCTCCATTTTCTCATCAAGATTCCGTTGCCGATATAATATTCCGATATGCTATTCTTTCTCTCGGTATTCTTGAAATAAAACAAGAGATAAAAATGTATGAATAAAAGAGGAATGGAAAAAAAGAATCATCATTTTTAACAAACATACAATATATATATATATATATATATATATATATATATATATATATATATATATATGTGTGTGTATGTACAAATTACGATACATGAATTGTTTATTTGAAATGTTCAGTTTAAGTAGTAATAACATGTGTATGCCTATACATTATAGGTTCGTATATAGGTGGGACGGTGTAGGTATTTATGTAATATTTTGCGTAGGAATGCGGAAGTGTATTAATATGCGTTGCTTTTTGTCAGGGTGCGTAGTTGTGTGTGTGCAGTCGTGCATGAGTTTGCAATTGATAGGGCGTGTAGGCATAGATAGGTGTGTGTGCCGCTATTTGTCAGATGTGTGTGTAAGCAAGTGTGGATGAGTTGAATGGTGGCGTCCCTTGCCTCGTACGAAACAAGGTAAAGTAAGTGTAATATAGATGATAGAGTGTTGCTGATATTTTCCAAACTGTCCTGGTCGACGAAAATCTCAGCTTATTTAAAGATTTCAATCGGCTCCAAGCAGCAACTTATGCTTGGGCGCGAAAGTGGAATTTTCCTAACATAATGTGGTGGACGTAGTGGAACGCATATCACGTGACAGCCATTTTGTTTTGTTGTTGGTAAAATTGGCTGTGGCAACCTCTTTTTAAAAGGGGCATCTTATTTGGTTTCTTAAGTGTAATTAGGGCGTGGCTTGTGTTTCAGCTCACGCCGTCGGTCAGTGCACATTATAAGATGCTGATGCATAGTTATTCCATACACCCCTATTTTATTTTTAATTTCAACCAATTGATTTGCTTAGTTGTATTTACCGTAACTGTGAAAATTAAATAAATAACTTCTTTAATATTAGCTAAGTAATAAAATAAATTATGTTTAAGGCGTAAATAAAAATATTATTAAATGTGGTTATTCATTGTAAATGAACACCTTCATCTAATCCACTCACCTCCGCCAAAAAATAAAATTTTACTTTATACGCGATTACGTGTGAATACCCTGAACATCTGGCGGAATGAAAAAACAACCAATAAATTATTTAAGAATTTAGAGTTAGTGAACCGCTTCGCATATAAATTTAATGTAAGTTTATCCTATATTTCCGGGTCATTCTTGCGTTTTATTGAAGTTTACCAATTTCTTTTTTAACAGTGAAGATAAATTCTCTGCGTTAATTAGTTTTGGGGGCGGAAGTCAACTTTTTAGGTGATAACGTGTGGTTGTATAACCTTACCAGTCGAAATTAGTCTTAGTGATAAAAAAACATTCGTTAACAATCATCTCTGAACGCATATGTCATGCACTAGGCAAGGCAGGCGAAGCAAGGGCGGTAGCGCTTGATATGTCCAGTCTTTGACAAGGTCTAGGATAAAAAGCTTCTCCTAAACAGTCACTCATATTGTTTTACTGGACGAATATTTTATACAATTAGATCCTTCCGAACCAAAAACAAAGATACAGGTTATCATCGCTAGCCGTTCATCTAAGCCACATGGCATAAATGCTATAGTGTCCCAGGCATCCATCTTTGGACCATCAACTGTTCCTGATTTTCATAAACGACCTCCCTGATGACATTGAGTCTGAGATGAGTATATTTGCTGACGACAACAAGCTCTACTCTCGTCATGTGGGCAAAATGAACGCGCACATATCCGAGGCAATGGCCTTGAACAATTCCCTCCAGGCTGTAGTATATTGAGGTTATAATGACATAAAGACAAAGCTCCTTTCTTTGAATAAGGTTAACTATGTTAAAAAATAAACAAAACAAAAGAAACTGACCTAATAAGTTACAATTGGCGGAAATAGAGGATCATTTCACGTTAAATTTATATACAAAAGGGTCTCCCACTCTAAATTTAAAAAATATTTTTAACTTGTTTTTTTTCCCTTTTTTCTGCCAAGTTTTACAAGTTGTTCACATGTACGCCTAAAAAGTAGAATCTCAATTTGAGCGCGTGGATTAAACTAAGGGTTTTTCTCTACAAATTTACCTAATTTTCTGGTTAAATTATAGAATTCTCTTAGTAACTACATATTTTTTATTATACGCCTATTACCGATGTGTTGCTTCCCTGAAAAGCGAGTAAGTTTTGAAAGTGATATATATATATATATATATATATATATATATTAGTGGCTTTTGGGTATTCGTAAAAGTATCTTATGAAGCAATTCTATGTGTACGAGTCGAACGTGTAACATCAGACATGAAACCGTAATCCCGCATTAAAATAAAACTAATTAAAAATATTACAAAAATATAGATGAATATCGCCATAATTCAGCGTCATTTGATCCACTGTATTTGATATTTTATTGCTGAAAATAATATATCAATTCTTGGAATTAATTTTTTCAGTTGAATGCAATAAATCATGTTAATCTAATTAAAAATAGTAAACCGTAATTCATAACAACGCTTACGAACAGAAAAACGCTCCTGAATACAATCGGATTGTCAGGCGAAAGGTGGGAGCATTGGGTACCGTGGATTATCATTTTAATGCCTATTATACCAAGGTCCATTCTCATTTCGAATGGTAGTCCTTATCAGAGTCATTTTTCACAGGTTTAGTGTAATCTGTCTTTGGTATGTCATAAGACTAGATCGGGTTGTAAGGACCCTATTCGGGATCTTTGAGAAGTGTGGAAAATCCCCTTTGATGACATTACTCCGAAGTCCACAGTACCACGAGGTCGTAGTTCATGTCAATCGATAGGTTAAGTATAATGGTGTGTATGATATGAAACTGGATCAGCTACTTGCGTCTCAATTGGTGAGCTTTACGAAACATGAAGTCAATCCTAAGTTAACATTATTTCAAGTCGACTTTGACTCGGACTGTTAATCCCTGTTAAGATTTCATTTATTCTTTAAATATCTACTAACGTTTGCAGATCGTTTATGTACAAAAAAGATATATCGATAAATATTTGAACATATTTACCAAAATTGCTTAATTAATTGTCCAACAAAAAGGTTATCTGTCATCAAACAAACCAATTAAACAACCAAACCTTCAAACAATTACGGCGTTTTATTTGTCGTATATCGCTTTAGTTTCTTTATTTCTTGAAAGACAATACAAACTGTCTGAAATATTTGCCTGCGTAATATACTTTATACATAGGTAAGGTTTGGACAATACGAAAAGCAGTTACTTTGACAAGACGTTGGTATATTTCAGTAGCAAGGAGAGATCTCATACGACCGGAAGTAGCGATAGGATAACATTGATGCTATTTTTAAGTGTACAGTCTACGAGACTAGGTGCTATACTTGACTAAGAGGGGATACGACTTTGTACAGTTTACAATAGTACTAGAAAAATGACTTTGCTAAAACTTCGATTTTCAAATTTCTTGCTAGTCTCAATAGGTCACCTGGCTAAGTACATACTACTTGTAGCTTGGATTACAGTCAGTGATTCGACTAGAATCGGGTATTCAACGTAATATGACGGTTAGATAAATATGCACATACATAAATGCACCCTTATACATACGCACATATACATATCGTAATTCGACATGACAGTCCGAATCGGATGATAAACTCCGCACATAAATATGCTTATAGATCTCCAAGTGATATGTCGTAATTTAGTAGAAACCCCGTACATGTGGGATGATTTGATATGACCCAAAAGTCTAAATATATGATCTATGCAACAATCTGATTGGTTGTTCTGTCATTATTTATGCCCACGTTGTGTTGAAAGGATTCGCAGAATTCCGAGTTGACACGACTTAGTCGGAGACTTGAGTAATTGGTCGCATTGATCGGACGCTGAAAACAACAAAAACAAAACTCGCCGGGAACAATAACAAACATTGATTACAAACATATTTGTGTAACAATTATATATACCGAAACATTTTGATATCGTTTGAGGAGAGAATACACGTTCAAAAGCCTGATTGGTGCTAAGTCTTGCTTGAGGAAATTTGAAGTTTCTCCTGCGTTTCCCTATGAATAAAATACAATGTTTGAATTAGAAAATACATTTTTAAAACACATTAGTCGTATATAGGGTATGTTTTATCTCAATGTGTCCAATGGAATAAAGTATAATTTTTTTATATTTCAAGTTCGTAAATGTTATAGTTATTATGTATTTAATTACAATAATATAACTTAATATAATAATAAAAGCTATAATTACAGTAATTATTATGGTTTTTACTTAATTTATTTATCAATTATAAAATGTGGGGACTATCTTATTTATTACAGCCTGTGTTATGCTACAGTGGTTTAACAAATGTTTGTGAAGCGATAGAATGTATTCATTCATCCGTACATTTGGTATTGTAGTTGGGGATTAAACACGGGAGCGTCTGCGTAGCTTAATTGCATAAAATATATTTTCATAGCTTACTACCTAGCTTTACGTACGTATCGAGCACTGTTGAAGTAAACACTGAAATTTGATACATAAAAAATGATATCTCCTTATAAAATGTTATGTGGATACATGAAATACTTATATATGTATATATATATATATATATATATATATATATACTAGAAAAACCTGCCCGCCCTCCGGGCAGCAATTAATCGAATATATTTGTTTAAATTAAAATGTTATCAATAAACGCTTTCTAGCCGGCATTACTGTGACGTTTAAGTCAATTTAGTCTGAATCATCTCCCTTGAACTTGATTATGCCGAAAGTTGCAGTCAGAAAGCGTTTATCGATAAAACTTGAATTTATCTATTTATAAACAAAAATACTGAATGAAGTTCCGTAGATTTTTCTGTACTGTCTTTTTTACCATAACAGGTAAGTACATAAATGTGGTGTGCTATTTTCTTTTTAAGAGCAAGCTTCCATATAGAGGTTAAACTGTAGAATCACCAGATGAAGATGAACAACATTTATTCATATAAATAAATATTAAAGCTTTGGTAATTTTATACAAATTTATTTGGATTATTCAAACTACTTTTCACATATTTATTGTTATTCTCACTACGTTTCGGCCGAAACGTTGTGAAAATAGCACTCAATATGAGAACAGTAGATCGAATAATGAATCCTAATCTAAAAAATTCAGAAACTAATTTATTTATCTTCAATAAGATAACATAAAGAAATTTAAATTAGGAGGAAATCGATTCGCCTGTGCTATCGTGTGTGTGCTCTTTTTTAACGTACAATGTTTTCATTAAATTTAAAAGCAAAAGAAATGATGGCCGTTAACAGGTTGGTACAGGGTCGTCGTGATATAAACTACTTACTTTACTACGGTCACAGTTAGGAAGAGTGACACCCCCTGTCTTTTTCCATGTGACGTCGATAACAAGAGGGAGATAGTGATAACAGAGAGAGGGAGATAGTGATTACAGAGAGAGAGAGAGAGAGAGAGAGGGGGGGAGAAGTAAATAAGTCAGTCATCACCTTCTCTTTCTGAACTCTAGCCTCGTATATATTTCTTCGTGGTATGATTTACATGATCTCCCCTGAAAATAAATCAGCAAATATTTTAAGAAAGATTTAAAAATATATCCTTTTTTTTATTAAATCACTTGAATTAATTATTGTTCGCAGCAACAAAAATATTGAATATACATTGAACAAATGCACCGATAATATTACAAATCACTAACACCAAGCATCAATTATAGACTGTTTAAAAAAATAGCTATAATAATTAGATAGATCTATGAATGTTGATGGGTCTTTTCTTTGTACTTTATATACGTCATTCCAAAAGAACAGGTTGTATAATTTATTTAAATAACATGAACCTGTTTTGATGAAAATGTAGGAATGATAATTAGCAAAACCTTTCGCGGCAGACTAGCAAATATATACGCCCGTAGGGAGTATATTTTTGCTAGTCATTTATATAATTAGCTTCATACTGCTTCTTTCTATATAATGCAAGGCTCTTCCTGTTGCTAAACAAGTTAATGTGTTAAGCTGAAATGTACACAGCAGTCAAGCATCATTTCTGTCACGCTATCCGCACAATCTTACCACAATGAGTGAAATCTAAATGCTTCAACAATGGAGAGTAGTGTATTCTTTTAAAAAGAACTATGCATTATATTTATTGGTCCCGGCAATCTCACTTACTAGACTGCCAGACACATTAAGATGGGCTTTATAGTAAGTAATTCAATAAAGTGTATATATAATAAAACAACTCTAAATAACTTATGCTCGATTACTCGACATAATCTCTATAAAAAATAATGCTTTTATGACACGGCATTTTAAATGATTTAAAAAGAAACTGATACAAGCTATTATTTTATTATATTTTATTGGTGTGGGTAGCGTAGTATATGTTCTGTTGTCATAAGCCCGTCCTCCAAGTTATTAACTCATTCTTTTAAAAATGGAATGGGGGTAATTCTCCAAAGTATTACATCATATTTGGAAGAAGGAAGTTACGTAGTCTGTGTTCTTTTGTCGTGAGACAATCTTATATCTTTCTGTTGCGATGATACTCGCAGGTATCACCTTTGTCTGTTATGAGGAATCGTTCCAGGCATTACCTCCTCTATTTTTTAATGGGTAGTATAGTATGTGTTCTGTTGTCATCCTACCATCCTACCAACTTTGGAGGATAATGTAGTATATGTTCGTTCATCATGATACCATCTTCCCAGGAATTACCACCTCTTTTATGGTGGTGGGGGAATCCTATCTGACATTCCTTTTTTTTGGGGGGGGGGGGTAGAGGCAGTATAGAATTACCTTCACTTTTTTGTAAGAGTTGAGATTGCCATATGTATATATATATATATATATATATATATATATATATATATATATATATATATATGTGTGTGTGTGTATTTTTGGTATTGTTTTACTGGTGATAGAACTGCGTTGTTTTTTTAGTATTTTTCCAGTTCTTAAAGAATGTACAGTTTATTGCATAAAGGCGTTTCATTATATATATATATATATATATATATATATATATATATATTTATACATTAATTAATTTTTACGTAAATTAAAGTAATCCATGCATATATATATATATATATATATATATATATATATAAATCCAATTCGTTTAAATTGAGACCTTAAACAATAAAATCTCGAATATATTAAATCTAGACGTCGACTGAAAGCTGATTCTTATTGAAATCAAAAATAACTTAGTTCGGTATCATATTGTGTAACACCCAGCTTTGTAATATCGTCGAGTGTTGAGATGCAACACTTTCGACAGTTTCGTGATTTTGAAAATAGCTATTATTGCGTTGTGCATTCGAAGTCTTCATATATATTTATTAATTAAATGTTTCCTACATAAAGCTAATCCATAGACACGTGTTTCTGGCTTTCAGTCTCATC
Organism: Sepiola atlantica; assembly: GCA_963556195.1. Classification (NCBI taxonomy): domain Eukaryota; kingdom Metazoa; phylum Mollusca; class Cephalopoda; order Sepiida; family Sepiolidae; genus Sepiola; species Sepiola atlantica. Next base: position 167,821,456 of record OY744523.1, read on the forward strand.
AGCATAGATTACCTGGACAAGGATCGAAGCTCAGTGGGGTTGTCTCTTGTCTGACGTGTTACGTTTAGGTCATGAGGCCTTTCCTGAAATATGTACGATTTCGTATCGAGTGATTAACTTACATAGTTTTGCTATTGTATGAACTAAATAGGCAATAAATAATCCTACACATATCGGACAAGCTGTCATGGCCTGATGGTAAAACGCCAGACTTGAGACAAGACCATCGACGGTTCATCCTTTTCCAGGTTAGTCATGCTGATTACGTGTGTCCATGGGTTACTTTTATGTACGTACAAATTAATTAATAAATATAAGTAAAAGATAATTACACGTCCGATAAAGGGCAACCTTATTCAACATTCTCCATATGCTTTACCGCTTAAGAAGTGGATAAAACTAAAGATTAATGCCCCTCTATCGTCAGTAAAAAAAAACAATAGTACAACAATGTTACCTAATAGACAGTGAAAATTATACATATTTCCGGCGTCATCGACTGATTATACAACATTGAGGATTCAATTCTTGTGAAGGTAAGCTATACTGATGACAGCAGAGACTAAAACAACACGTGTCCATTGATAACTTTTACGTAGGAAAAATTAATTTATATACATACATATATACATACTAGTCTCCCATTTGTGTTTATCTGCCTGATTTAGTGTAAAAGATAAACATGTGGAAGGCATTTAAAACTATGTAAAATAAAATATTGAATAAGAATTTTTTTAAATTTAATTTAGTATATCAACATTTTTATTTTTTGCGGAAAGCGGCGTTAGCACACTTGCAAAATTTACTTATGATACGATAAGAAAATGAAAAGAATTGAAATCTCTCACTCTCCCATATATGTATATATACATCTATATACATACATATATATATATATATATATATATATATATATATATATATATATATATATGCATACATATATAAACATATGTATACATCTATGCATATATATGCATACATATATATATATACACATATGCATATATATATACATACATATATACGTATATATACGTATATGTATATGTATACACCCATACATAGACCATGTATATATATATATATATATATGCATACATCCATATATACATCCATATATATATAAATACATACATATATGCATATATACATATGTATTTATATTCATATATATATATACATATATGTATATATATATATATAAATATATATATATATATATAATATACATATATATATACACATATTATGCATATATATATATTTATACATATACATCTAAATATAGATGTTATATATACATGTATTAATTCATACATATATGCATATATATACATATAGATACATATACAAATAGATATATATATACACATATATACATATACTTATAAAAATACATATATATATATATATACATATATATACATATATATACTAATTCATATATATACATATATATATATATACGTATACCAATATATATATATATATATATATATATGTATACATATATATCGATACATATACAAATACATGTATATATATATACATATAGATATATAGATACATGTACATATACATATGTATAAATATATATATACATATATATACATATATATGTACATATATACACACATGTGTATATGCATATATATATATATACATATGCATACATATATACATACATATACACGTATATATACGTATATGTATATGTATACACCTATACATATACCATATATATATATGCATACATACATATATACATATATATACACATATAAATACATACATACATGCATATATACATATGTATTATAATAATATATATATATATATATTTATATATCAAAATATACATATACCTATATACACATATTATACATATATATATATATTTATACATATACATCTAAATATAGATGTCATATATATATACATGTATTAATTCATACATATATGCATATATATACATATAAATACATTTACAAATACATATATATACACACATATACATATATACTTATACAAATACATATATATACATATATATACATACATATATATATATACCAATTCATATATATATACATATATATATATACACGTATACCAATATATATATATATATATATATACATATAAATATACGTATACCAATATATGTATATATGTATACATATATATATCGATACATATACAAATACATATATATATATATATATATATATATATATATATATATATATATATATATATACATATGCATATATAGATACATGTACATATACATATGTATAAATATATATACACATATATATATACATATATATATGTACATATATACACACACATATATATGCATATATATACATACATATATCGATACATATACAAACAAATATACTTATTTATATACATATATATATATGGGAAGAGAAGGATGAAGGTAATCCGACGTGATGGTAAAATGAAAAAGGAAAACCAAAAACTGGATGTTTTTTATGTGTACATCAACGTTTCGTCTTTATTTATAAGACTTCATCAGGATGATGATATAGGGAAAAGATATCATGCAAGCACAGATACATGTAGGGTAGACATGTTGGGAAGAAAAATAAAATAAAATAATGGCAGCGTCTAGCTGGACGTCCGTACTTGTTAAAGAATGAAAATGAGTGGGAGAAAACAGGGGAAGGGTGGAGGGAGCAAGGACTACTGTGGCTGGCGATGAAAGAAAGACGTGGGGGATGTGCAGGGGTAAAATAGATGGCAGAGAGAGATTGGAGGAAGAGGGGGAGGGGGTGTTTGACCAGATGGCTGTGGTCGAGATTGAAGGGGAAGAGTGAGTTGGAATGTTTGTGTGTGGGGGGTGTATGCAGGGAAAATGGGGATGGGTAGAGAGGGAGGGGGGGCTGTGATTTTGGTGGATGGGCGAAAGTTATGGTCTTAGAGAGCGTTTGGAGAAAATGAGGGAATTTAAGAAGAGGTATGGGAGAAAATAGATGAGAGGGGGAAGAGGGAGGATTTGTCGTGATAGGGTGTGAAATATTTGAAATATTTGGAAAATGATAGCAATGAGTGAGGGATTGGAGTGGGTGGGGGAGGGGGGTGATTGAAAGGGTGGGTGAGGAATATTTGAAATATTTGGAACATGAGAAAGTTTATTTGGACTGTAGTATTAAAAATGTGAGGGAAAAAAAGTGAGGAAAAATAAGAGAAGATTCAGGTAGAAGAAGGAAGGGTGTTGGTGAATGGAAGAGTGTCAAAAGGTTAAAGATGAAAATAAAAGTTAGCCATGATCAGGCAAAAGACTTTGTTCTGTGAGGATGATCTTGCTTATTAAGAGTGATAGGTTAAAGAAACCATTTCGCTGCTTGATGGTAGTGGAGGATGTGATGAGTTTCCAATAATCTTCGCCAAGATTTGTTGTGGATGTGTTTAGTGATTTTGGCTTGTTCAAATGACCATATTCTAGAGCATGGGAGAAAAGTGCACTAAGAGGGTTGTTGTTTTTTATGTCCCTTTTGTGTTCATTTAATCGTTTCTTTAATTCACGTTGTGTTTCTCCCACGTAGAATTGATGGCAATCATTGCAAGGGACAGTGTATAAGCCGGCATGGGATGTGGGTGTTTTTTGGAAATGTCTGGATGTGTTTAAAGTTTGTTTTATGGATTGAGAAGTGGTTTGTACTATTGGAATGCCTAGTTTGTTGAGCGTGTTGCATATGGATATATATATATACATATATATATACTTGTACATATGCATGTGTGTATATATATATACATATGTATATGTATATATATATATACACACATGCATATGTACAAGTATATATATATATGTATATATGTATATAAATATGTATATGTATATATACATATATATATACATATATATATACATATATACATATATACACACATATTTATATATCCACATATATACACACACACACATATATATATATATATATATATATATATATATATATATATATTAGTACTTCATGTATCCACATAAAATATTATAAGGAGATATATATTTTTTGATGTATCAGTTTTCAGTATTTACTTTAACAGTGCTGGATACGTAAGTAGAGCTAGGTAAGGAGATATAATTTGTTTATGTATCAGTTTTCATTATTTATTTCAACAGTGCTCGATACGTAATATATATATATATATATATATATATATATATATATATATATATATATATATATATATATATATATATACAGGGTGGGCAAAAATAAGGGTTCTATTTTAAAAAATTCATAACTTTTTTATTTATTGATTTTTTTTTTTTTTTAAATAAGTAAAGGACCCCTTCCGAAGCAAGCATGAGCCGTATTAGCCCTAAGGAACGTACCCTCATTTAGAAAACATTATTTTTGCTTAAAAAACTCAAAACAGTGTAAAAAACAATACTTTAGTTTTTGTAAGTTTTAAGAAGTGTTTTTCGGCTAAAATTTGTTTTGTTTATTTCAACAAATCTGGGAAGGGTCAGTCTACACACACATAATGTTTGGTGAGTTTAACTTTTATTTTGTGGAAGTTATTCAAAATCAAGTTATTCAAATTTAAAGATAGGACCCTTATTTTGGCCCACCCTGTATATATATATATATATATATATATATATATATATATATATATATATATATATATATATATGTATATATATATAGAAGAAGTGTAGAAGTAAATTAACAATGTTATTGGTTGGCATTGAAAGACAGTGTAGGACCAGTGTGTCACTTATATTCACCTATTCTTCTTTTATATTATCTCTAAGAGAGTCGACATTTATGCTGAATGTACATTGGTAGGCAATTATAATGATGCCCTAAATGTTGTATATTGTTTAGCTGCGTGGGCTGGATTACTATCCTGTGTTCATACATAATTATCATCGTTGTCGTTTGCTTCAAGTCATAACACTACCTATTATATCCGAGTCATATTGTAAGTATTAACATTTCTCACTTTGTCAGCTTCTTTTATATACGTTTTTATCCATCTGAACTCACAACAAAAAAGCGATAGCTGCAGCAGGATATATTTTCTTCATGTACTTGTAATCTCAGCTGTCGATTTTTCTGCGGTTCAGCATCGCATTAACAGTGAAGATCTTATAATCTAAAAAAATCAATTGAGGATTTTTCTCTTTACGTATATGATAATCTTATTGCGTGTCCCTGAATAGCTATTGTCAACTAGTGTTTAGGGTTCCTGTGTAATATTTTTAACTTTTAATTATATATTACTTCATTCCTGATAGTCTTGGTGTCTTCCCAAAGTTAAATTTCTCTTTTTCTATTGGATTTAGTTGGATCCTGTAGGATCCTGTAGGTGAAATTAATTTATATACATACATATATACATACTTGTCTCCCATTTGCTTTTATCTCCCTACTTTAATGTAAGAGGTAAACATGTGGAAGGCCTTTAAAACTGTGTAAACTAAAATATGGAATAAGAATGTTTTCAAATTTAATTTAGTGTATCGAAATGTTTATTTTTTGTGGAAAGCGGCGTTAATGGATTTAATTGAAGCTTTGTGGCGTTTTTGTAAATTTATAGTGTTTCTTATAGTAATTATATAAATTTTGAAAAGTCTTTATAAAAACTGCAACTATTCTAGAAATGTATTTTTGTGTGACGAGTCGATTCAGCAAATCTTTGACGTTTTCATTCTTGATTATTCATCTAGGCAAATATTTCTTGAAAGGTAAGGATAATAGTATCAAGTATGATAATAGCAGCAATATATGCTTGATTTACGAATCAATGTTGACTTAGTGGCTGTTGAGTAAGAACAACTTAACGTTCATTATGAATGTTGCTTCCTCACCCTTTAGTTATATCGCAGTAAGATTCGTCCGTCGTTGGTATCGAGGATTCCGAAATCGGATTTAAAAACGGTTCACCGGACGGAATTTGATGGTATTCATTTTCTTCTTCTCTTGCAAAATATATCTCGTGTGTTTATGCACGCATACACACAAACACACAAACACACATATATCCATATTTTTGAATGTACATTTTATAGACGCATTGGGTAACATTCAAATCTAATTTAATAGCAAAACTAATGAACACAGAAAGAAGACATGATTAAACATATAGGATCGTATTTACTAAAGTAAAATAAAAGTCAACGAAAATTAAATCAGACTCGGATAACGATAAAAAAAAGTGAGATTTGATTGTAAAAAACGATAGAGCTGACAAAACTGGTTTAAATGAATAAATAAATATAACACAGAACATAAACAGTAAGATATAATTGTGAGAGAAAGTAAGCTAAATACGCAGAAGTCAACACGAAATAGAAGAAATAACAGGTTTACTATACGTAGGCAATTTCTGCTCTTATTTCTGTTATGCACGCAATTATTGGCGCCAATGGTAATTTAGATAACTTGCGGATAGCAAAACCAGATAAATAATATTCTAATAATACACGTTGCTTTGAATCTAAATATACACACTTATGAATGATTGGCATCATTCATTATCAGTAATAGAGTGGTGCTTAGAGCCGTAAGCCTTGTAAATAAGTATGGAGGGAAGCCGTTACCCATGCAGTAGATTCCTTTGAAACGATCCATTGGAAAGGCAAGCCCCGATCTGTAATACCATAGTGTGTCCTTGGACTCTTATGGTGAGATATTTTTGCTCTCATCGGTTCGGCTTCGTTGGCGGTATTCACTAGCCGTGGTGATGTGCTGATGTGATAGTCAAGGTTATCATCTTCTGTCTTCGTCGCTGTCTTTTCTGGAATTATTTTTTCATTGTTGATTGCAGCGTTGGTTGTTTTTTTTTACTTACTATTATTTCGATTGCTTCACTTTCTAAGTGATTAATATGCAGAAAATTGCGTTATTAGTCGCCCTTAACTTTATAAGACGTATTTTTCGTTAATATATATAGTTTTTCTAATTTTATACGTACATAAAAGTAATTCAATTACACGTGTTTATGGCTCACAGCCGTCATCAGCATGGCTACCTTAGACAATAATATTGATGGGTATATTCCGGCGTCTTTACCATTGGACCAAAACGCCCTGTCTAGAAATATGTACGATTTTTATCATCTAAATAGTTAATGTATTTTTATGTAATTATTGTTTTTATCAATAAAAATATATATTTATATATCTATATAGCTAATAATATCTCTCTCTCTCTCTCTCTCTCTCTCTCTCTCTCTATATATATATATATATATATATATATATATATATATATATATATATATATATATATATATGGTTGCTGTCTATTCGCTTTCGAATGTGACCACTTTTAGCATATCGATATTAGTGCCAATATTCTCAGTGAGAGGTGCGAATGTGGCCTTTCAAGCCTACCAGACATTCACATACGATATTACAGTGGTGGCAGGTGTTGTGATGATCTTAGGGGATGCCAGAAATGAAGCCACCTTTGTTAGTTTTTGATTTTGCAAAACATGAACTCGTTGGTTATTCAACAACCTCGCACGTGATATAGTTTCCAAGTTGCACGCTTGATATCTTAGGTGTTCCAATTTTCCACGATGTGTTTGAGATGTCACGTTCCGTCTCTACCTCGCTGTCGTCTTCTGCAGATCTTTTATCCTATTCTGTAACAAAAGCTTCCTGTCTTCAGTAAGCTCTTTCCTCCAGCTTGACCTATCCACAGCCACCCCCTCCAATGCTCCAACATCAATTCCAAAGCACTTCAAATCGTCTTTGAGAAATCTTTGAATCGTTTACAAGATTTATGCTGTATTCGAGGATTCCCTGTTAGTTTTCCATAGATCTCCTGCTTGGGCAGGCTATCATCAGTAAGACGGATATGATGACCAGCCAAAAGAAATCTACGTTTCCTTATACAAGACTCGATTCTTGGAACAGCAGCTCATTCTTACACGTCGCCAGCAGGCGAATATGAGCTCTGTAAGTGGCCCATGTCTCACAAGCATATAACAAAGTTGATACCACACAGACCTCACACACACAGATCTTAGTTTCTAGCCCAACATCACGTAGTGCCAACACCCGTTTCTCCAAATTACCAAAAGACACACCAGCCCGTTCCATACGTCCATCTATCTCAGTATCCAACGACCCGTTCCTCAAAATAACACTACCCATGAAACGATCCACCACAGACAGTCTGTGGCTTCCAACAAATATATCCGGTTCCTGATATGGGTTGCCAGGGGCTGAGGCAAACAAGCCTTTCTTCTGTCGAGACTTATTGTGACACGCATGCTTTTACATGCCCATGCAAAGCGATCTATGATATCCTGCACATTATTTTGTGAGTGAGCCACGAGATTCACATCATCTGCATGACACAAATCTCGAACAACAGCGGAGAATGTCCTTGACAAAGTCTTCAAACGCTGTAAGTTATACAGCCGATCCTATGTTCGAAATCGAAGATACACACCTTTTTCACAGTTAGAAATAACCAACGACAGAGTTACAGCAGAATAGATGGAAAACAAAGTAGGTTCAGGTATATCGCCCTGTTTAACACCGTTGTCAACTACAACAGGTCCAGAGAGACAGCCACTGCAGTTGACAAGTGATTTCATGTTGTTGTGAAGTTTACGAAAGGGTCTAACAAAGTTAGAGGGACACCTCAACTTACTTAATACCTTCCACAGCGCATCCCGATTAACTGTATCAAACGCTTTATCTCAGATCAACAGAGACCTGATATAGATCTAGACAATGTTCAATACACATTTCTTGCAATCGACGCGCTGTAACGATCATATCAATGGTATCACGATTTCTTTCGAAAGCCACACTGACGCTCAGGACGTATAAACGGACAGATGTCGGCATTCAGGCCATTCAACAGGATTCTAGTAAATAACTTTCCTGGGAGTAAAGTCAATCTTGATAAACATGCCTGTCAAATCAGATGTTGTCAATCAACCCTTTAATTTGAACTCCCAGTGGTCTTCCACCACGACGAAGGACTAAAAAATGTATACCATCTCCACCAGGTACTCCGCAATTGTAACTGCCATATAGACCCCTTCACCTTTTGAGAGAAGGAACAGAATCCATTTCGGCAATGACAGCCGACTGGGGCAAGCTATCTACAACATCAGTACTGACTATCAACGGATTAGTGAACAGATCAGTATAATACTCTGTCCATCTATCGAGTATTGATTTACTCCTCTCCAGGAGTTAGGCACAAGGCCAGGTGTTATCTTACTCCCACAAGTAAGATGTGACCCAAGGTCGGGTCGGGAAAGTGGGGTTTAAAAATTGCCTGAGCAGCCCGTCGGCATTACCCGGTAGGGGCGCCTCAGGCAGTAAGCTATAAACTTACTCCTCTCCAAAAAGGGGAGGCGAAGCCTGGGAGGGTGGACATCCTAGAACTGCACAGGACAGACCCATAGACCGGCATAAATCTTAGCCATGAAGGCCAAGATAATACTAGTCTATGGGGTGCAGTATCCATTGGAACAGATACTACACTTTGATCTTAGCCAATGGTTTGGATCCCTAATCAAATGGGTTCAATCCTTTGATGTTAATGGGGTTACACTAGAATGGCTAAAACCACAGACTGTCTTCATCAGGTCATACATTGTTTTACTGTCATTAATATCAGCGGCATGCTGAATATCACAAGCCTTCTGTCGCCACTATTCATCTTTTATCCGTCTAAGTTCTTTCTGCAACTCTGATTTAATAGCTAAGTATGACTATTTCACAGACGTCAAACCCCGAAGTCACAAGCCGCTATCAATCTGCCTTTGATGAAGTTCATGCTTTTTCCTTAGCAGTTGAGCGATGTGAGCATTATTGTCATTAAACCAGTTTTGATGCTTTCTCTTCGTTAGCCTAAGAAAATCTACTGCTGTTTCATAAACACATTTCTTAAAGCACTCCCACGTACCATCAAACGATATCTGCTTAGTCTATTCTGAAGGACGAGAACAGTTTTCTCATCCTTCAGTTTTACAACATTTATTTTACGAGGACACTTGACGTTGCCGAATCGCCTCTTCGGCCTAATTATGAACCTCGTGTCAGCACACACCAGACGATTATCTGTCCAGAACTCGGCATTCGTTTTGTACTCGAACCTTGCAGACGTCCTGTAGATCGCGTCGGTGGGTGATGACGTAATCGATCAAATGCCATTGCATGGATCGTGAATGCATCCATGTATTCTTATACTTTGATTTCAGGTGGAAACACGTGTTAGTTATCACTAAATCCAGCTCCGAACGCATTTGCAGTAAACGCAAACCGCTCTTATTCATACTTCCAGCTCCATAACTTCCGAGTGGACGACATGTTTGATATTCCCTACCCACTTTCGCATTGAAAACCTCATCGGAGCAGTTCCAATACTCTTTAAAGATCTTCTTAAAAGGGTCCTACTAGCTCAGATGGGCTGTTCGATGTAGGAGCATAAACATAAATCGAAGTTGCATATCGCTGACCATATAGAAGCAAGCGTAAGGTCATAATGCGCACATTTAGACCACAAAGAAGATTCTCGAATTTAGAAACAACCCATTTCTTAAGAGCAAATCCTACTCCATGGTCGGATCGTTCGCCTTCCTGTTTCCCGATCCAGTTAAATACATATTCAGAGCCCTCCTCTACACGACTACCCTCCCCCAACAATCTTGTCTCTGACAAGGCTGCTATATAAATGTTGAAACGTTACATTTATTGTCAAACAAGTGCTGTTCGTCTCTCCGGCCGGTCAGAACCGTAACGATCAAGTAAGATTTTGACGTTTCAACAAGCGATTTTCAAATTAAATTTCGTATTACATTCATCACGCTAAGCAAGACACACATTTGGTATTACATGAATTACATACATCAAAAGTACTAGCACAGTAACAGGATTATAGTGATCAACGCTTGTGCGATACGGCGACTATTGTCTGGGTATCGGCGACTATGAACCCGGTGACAGATAAACCGCCCGATGACCAGTAGTCACTTAAAATACAGGCATTAAACCGGAGTGTTCCTTCTCCTAGATGCCTGCTTTAACAAATGCAAAAGAGGACATATCTCCTAGTAGTATGGTCATATCCCCATGGCTGGAACTCAAAATGCTTGGTACCAGAGTGTGATCAACAAGCCTGTGGATCATGATGCCTCATATGACAGGGCCTAAGCTTTTGTGGGGATTCTATCAGTGTTGTCGAAACCTTGGCCTTTCTGGAATAACACAAACCCCCACGAATAGAGGGGTCCAGTGTTACAGCATTGAGCACTCGCCGTTAACAATGTCCCATTTGGCGTCGCGAGCACGCAGGGATTGGTTTGATTGGAGAAGCTGTCTTTCGATAGGATAGTTGTGCGCTTTTAACACAACTTCCACGTCAGCACTTGGGGGCATATAAGTTACTATATCTATATCATTAGAGTTTTCAGATTTTAAATAATAAATCATATTGGGATGTTCCGTGTCAAAACAGTAACACCTTTTTTAAAACGCGAACACACACATCTCATTGTTTCAGTCAATTATGTGAATATAGATATATATATATATATATATATATATATATATATATATATATATATATACAGACTATTTCCTTAAGTCGCCCTTAATCGAACGTGTGATTATGTATATATTTAATTATTCATGTTTTAACGCACATAAAAGTAATTCCTTGTTATAAGCTGCCATCAGTATAGCTTACCTTGACAAGGATGAACCCTCGATATACTTGTTTCTATCTCCAGTTAAAACAATAATAAATCTACGTAACTTAATAGGCGATAATAAATGGTGCAAGGCGTCATGGCTTGAAAGTAAAACGTCAGACTACAGTCAATAACATCGAGTGTTCGATCCTTGTCTACGTTAGCTATGCTGATAACGGCTGATAACCAAGAAAACATGTTTATGTACGTAAAAGGATTATATATATATATATATATATATATAGCCTCTTCTCTTGTTTAAGTCTCTCTCTCTAGAGAGAGAGGGGAATGGAGGGGGGTCTATCTGTAACCTCTTAGTGGAGTACACGCCTGCTTATTCTGAGAATTCCTAGAATTAAGCCCATTAAACATTTGATTACTGAATACTTAGAAATACGGACGTCATTTTATTTTTTCTTCCTGGAAACATACAAATGAAAACTCTTTTAAACAAATAAAACAGTTGAAACCGCAATAATAATAATAATAATAATAATAATAATAATAACAATCATAATCATAATAATAATCATAATAATCATAATAATAATCATAATCATAATCATAATAATAATCATAATAATAATCATAATAATAATAATAATAATCATAATAATAATCATACTACTACTACTACTACTACTACTACTACTACTACTAATAATAATAATCATAATCATAATCATAATCATAATCATAATACTCATAATCATAATCATAATCATAATAATAATCATAATGATAATCATAATAATAATAATAATAATAATAATAATTTTTATAATAATAACAATAACAATAATAATAATAATAATAATAATAATAACTAGCGAAATGATGTTTTCAATACTACCTATCTTGTTTCTAACCTATACATTACTTTGTAAATGCTTTAAATTAAATTTGGCTCCAATTCATGAGTAGCATACACAGATTCGGAAGGTCGTTGCTTTTGATGTAAGCGTGACACACAAAATAACACACACGCTATCGTATTAATATGTGTCTACTTGGTCGTCCCTTCCCTACATACCTCCCCGCACCTTTGATGTAGAAAAAAATATTAGAGGTTTGTTAGGATAAAACTATAAACCAGTCGGGCCGACGTCAAAAACCGACGTCAAATCTTACGTCGCTAACCGTTGCTCCAAGGGGAAATAATTCAAAATATTACGAACATTAGGTGACTTGAATGCTTTTCCAAATTAGGTGAGGCAAGCATGTCCAGAGCTTTTTATATAACACGAACACACACGCTATCGTATCAATATATAGATAATAATAATAATAATAATAATAATAATACCAGAAGGGACCAATGGCCCTTATCAGCGGGAAATCGATGGTAGGTGGCTGTTGCGATACCACAAGGTCATCAGCGGTGATGAACGAAACGAAGTGAAGCATACTGGAAGTCTGAGGAGACTTGTTGTCACTCAGACTCCAGGGAATACCACAGGTTGTTGGCAGTTGGCGATCACTGACGATGACCAGTGTGATAACTCCTAGTGAGTAAATAATAATAATAATAATACTAATAATACTAATACTAATAATAATAATAATAATAATAATATGGAACCATTAGGAAGAGTTTCGTCAAAAACGGAAATTGGAATCAAAGGGAAGATTAGCACCTTAAAAAGCACGGTGCTTATGAAAACTGCTAAACAATTAGAAAAAGTCCGCGAGTGTAGAAACCAACTCATATAACAGAGAAATGAAATCGAATAAGACCTTGTTAATAATAAGACCTCGATCACCGAAAACGAAACCAAGAGACCTAAAACTGTGAGAGTAGATTAAAAATATACCATCATCTGACACTCTCCAAAATTAAAATCCAATGTTACCAGTATCGATGTCACTACAGAAAATAGCCGGAATGGTCAGGGGGGATTGAAAGACCGAACTTAAAAAGCGCCAACTAGATATCCATTTGGAAAGCCAATGGCCGTTACCGGCGAAAAATCAAAGATAAACGGCTGTTGCGACTTGTTGTCACATAAACTCTAGGAAACACCACGTGTTGTAACCAGTGAGCGATCACTAGTAATGATTAAAAGACAAAACCATCCCCTTCGTTATATAACCATTTCAATTTGCAAGCGTTTAACTTAATAGCCCGTAGCTATTTACAGCGCAAGAGTCAAACTTGATCGATGCTGGTTACTTTTTCATAATTATATTTTTATTATTTCTATTAATTTTCACCTCAAGTTTATTTGCTGTGCTAATCTTTATTAAATCACTGCAATCAATCAATCAATTACTCAAACAATTTTATTTGTAGCTGTCATCGTTTTAAATCTTTCTTTCTCCATTTAGTTTCACGTCATTCTTCCGTTACAATTTCCCCCGCCACGAAAGTGTAACGTTATGGCACACTCCCGTAGATATTAATGGACGCAGTTCTAGCTTTGCAGACGATATTAAATATCAAGGTCAAGTCAGAGAAAATTAACTAGATCATAGTTTTCTGAATGTCGAAATACTGATAAGTATACTGACTGTAAAAGCAAAGCTAGTTTGTTCAGAAAGGGCACGGATAGCTTTGTATGTTGAATACAGATGGTAAACCTTCAGATTAAAGACCGTATTTACTGTTAATACATACACTGAGGAACCGAACCATTACATTGGGGAAATAGGAGGTATGTTATTCTTTCAATTAGTCATTAATTGTATTAACCATCTAGTCTCGTTTCCTAGAAGGATGAAAGTCATCGGCTGTATTTTCTTCATTTCACAATACCTTAAGGTCTGTATCCTGTGGTCGTGCTGGTTACATTTTTAAAAATAGTTATTTGTGGCATTCCTTCTTTTTTCACAACACGCATATGTATTCCAATTATATGATACACATAGTTACTTCCGTATTAAGAAAGTTCCAAGAAAGTCGCCGGCTGGCGTCATAATGAGTTGAGTACGACTCATCTAATTAGCGTGTATTAGTCATCATATTTTACTAGTATCGCACAAGAATGAACAAAAAAGTTCTTTTTTAATTTTCTTAATATATGTGTGTCATTCGCACAGCCGCTTCCGGATCACAAACTAGAAAAAGTTGACCTTTCTGTATTTAAGTCTTAAAGAAATGTGTGATGCTCAGTGTAATTCACTTTTTTTATAGTTATTTTTGTTGACCTTTGCATAGAAGTATTCTGGATTTATTTTGACTTGTTATATGTGTTTGCAAACAACTTCGCATGATTACTGCTGGGATCTTCATGAATTTCTGTATTATATATATATATATATATATATATATATATATATATACATATATATATATATAATTTATTTAGATACTGTATTACTGTATATTACATATTTCAGCAATGTACCGCTGTTTCATCCAAAAGGGCAGATTTAGACATCTTTAGTAAATCTCCGTGCCCAGTAGAATCATCGGTAAGCTGAAATGATTGTTATCACGCCCGACAGGGAATGGCGTCAACAATGACAATATCTGGCGTGACTACAATTATTTCAGCTTGCCGATGATTCCACTGGGCACGGAGATTTACTAAAGATGTCTAAATCTGCCCTTTTGGATGAAACCGCGATATATTGCTGAAATATGTAATATACAGTATCTAAATAAATTATATTAGCTCTCTTATATGATCGAGCACTTTATTTGATTTCTTTTCATATACAGCCTGACACTATATATATATATATATATATATATATATATATATATATATATATATATATATAATTTACTTTGATTTAATTATCCACGGACATGTTTCTCTTCGTTTACAACTCATCTAAAGGCTGAACCTAGCGAGATTCGATATATATATATATATATATATATATATATATATATATATATATATATATATACATATATATATATATATGTATAATGTTTTGAAATCATATTACAATTGTTTAATAGTCAATTGATTTTTGAAACTCAAATTGTAAATAAAATAGGATTCTGATTTATTATGTTTTTTTCTTTTTCTTATGAAAAGTCACACACAATTAAGTCAAACATATAGCGACTTCTCTTGTGCAAAAATTCATAAAACATACCTCAATTTTAATACAAATAATATATTGTTTGTCCTATTTTTCTTTCAATAAAATTATTGGTATGTCTATTTACCGCCAAAGTCTCCGTTAGAATTCCAAAGTGTGTTACCATTAATTTTTTTTTAATTGATCTTTTTTCATTGTCATTATTAGAAAGTTCAAGTAAATAAAGGAAGTAAGATTTATTTATGCAAAAATTCAACGAAAGTAACTTTAACCAAGACGGACTCGTTAAGTTCATTTTAAATAAAGCTCGCCTAAGATTTCTGAAATCAATACTCATTATAACCTCTCACATAATTAAACAATGTAACGGCTTCTACAATTTGATCTCCGTTGATCCGCAAACTCATACAAACCGAACAAAATTAAAATGTATATCCAGGCCAGCTTTTACACCACATTTCCAATAAAAAAAAGCTTTATACATAAAATCGATATTAAAAATAGATTCATTCTACTACATAGACATACCATATATTTTTAATTTTCACGTTCATGTATTGTTTCGAAAAAAGAATAAAAACATTCGGTGCTTAGTTCGAGTAAGTACCCATAGATTTGAAGTCGTTACATAATCGTTATGTAAGACGTTTCGAACACGAACAGTGAATGTTGAATCCAGTTATGACTTTTACCGACTATTTAGGCAGACGTCTATTTTCCAATCGATTAGAAAGAGTTTAAACGTATTACTTTTTCATTTCAATATTACTTATTACTTATTACTTATTACTTACATTTGTTTATAGTACTTACTATATTGAAGAATGAACCTTCCATTTTCACGTACAACTATTTAGCCATCTGTGGAAGGTAATGGATACAACAATTAGGGAACCCGCATATCATTACAAACATTTCGGAATTGTACCCGTTTATTTTATTTTCACTTCAAGCTACATTGCTACTTTCTACTTCTTTGCCTACTAATATTTCGAAAATATACATTGGCCCAGTATAATTGAGCTTCTACCCTCACAAAAGAAACTTCATTTGGATATTTGAATGATTTTTTCTTTTGCAAGCTTCGCCCCTGCCCTAATTTGTTTTCGAATTTCTGAATGATATCGATATGGACATGCGTTTGCCACACACTCTCTCGCCATGTCTATTCCCTTCACCTTTCGAGCACCGCCAAAAAGAAAGAAGAAATGAACCCCGAGCACACTCGTTTGTCCATAAAACAGGAACTGCGAACAAGCGGAACTCATAAACACGCTACCTAAAATGTATTGCTTCTACGGGCCATGAATTGATCTCAACTTTCTGGCCACGCCTCTACCCCCACCTTACGAGCACTGCCAGAAACGATACATAATTTGACCCCGAAAACAGCCGCCTGGATAGGTAACAGAAATTGCGCACGAGCGGAGTTCGTTAACTTATCATATATTGTTCTTCACACTAACCCCCACCACTAAAAAAAAATTCGTTTAATTTACGTAAAAGAATAAAATATAAAAAAAGGACATTGCAATTTTCTGTGCAAAGAAGAAATCATAAAAATTGCGTTAAATAAATTGTAAAGTAAAACAGAAATCAAGGAAACAAATGTTGCTTCTTCTATGCAATCATGAAAAATAAAGATGGGCATACGTTCATACAAAGACAGCAGAAATCCAGACAAAACGCAGTTAACGTACAAAAAAGGCTAAACTGTCGGGCAAAAAAACAACTCAAAACAAAGGTGTTTAACACCCTTTGCGATTACTAAGTTAAATGAAAAAATCCGTTTTATATCCATATTAAAAATACCTAACCCGCAAATCATAAAATTTGACCATATATGTATTCCGCAAAATCAGTAATCTTAAGAAAGTATTTGAATAAAGAGGAATCGACATTCACATATACAAAATGTTCTTTTTTTTTCATTTTAAATATATATATATATATATATATATATATATATATATATATATATATATATATATATATATATACAGAGTTAGAACAATTGAATAATTATCAGTATGCTTCAAAAAATTAGCGTGGAAATGCCAGATCTCACTAGAGTGATGTATTGTAATATGACCTTTAAGATATTGGCGACGTTTGCGGTTCTTGTGAAAGAACGCATTTTTTGCGAACCACGCTAACAAATAGCGTCTGCTAATTATAAAGAATAATAATCTTAGACATTTTGAAAATGATAAACTTTTCGCGATAAGAAGGAATAACAAAGGGTAGATTTCAATCCGTGCATATCGGTAACTTCGTCTTTATCGCAACAAGATAAATCATTTCTTTTGTTCTAAGTTACATATTGTCTGAATACTTATTACTAGCATTCAGATATATATATATATATATATATATATATATATATATATATATATATATATTATACATATACAAATATAAAATATATATATAGACACACACACACACATATATATATACATATACATATATATATATATATATATATATATATATATATATATATATATATATAAATATATATATATATATATATATATATCCGTCCCCTTTTTATTTACTAAATTCGAAGTGATTCTTATTTGTTCCCCGTGTCGTGATTCTTTGTTCGTTGCAGTTTGACAAACATTATTTGATAATATATATATATATATATATATATATATATATATATATATATATATATATATATATAAATGAATCAATGCGAAAGTTTTTCTTATTCATCACTCCTATATTACCATCAAAACAGGAGGATGTTATCTAAATCAATAATACATTCGTATTCTTTAAATACGGTGTATATCGTACTAAATAATATGATTATATTATTTTATTGTCCCTGTGTATCTACAATAGTTTTTAATAACTATTAATGTAAGTAATTTAATTTAAAAATTAATAAATTACGAAAAAAACATTCTTAAAATATCAAGGGAGATAATTTAAATGAAACTAATATCTTAGCTAGCTAGAAAGATGTACAGAGTTCGCAGAAAAAGGGTGGTGATTAGGTTCTCTCTCTCTCTCTCTCTCTCTATCTATCTATCTATCTATCTATCTATGTATCTCTCTGCTCTCTTTCTAGAGAGGGGAAACTCCTTTTAAACTAAAAAAAAAAAAGAATTGGCGTCGTCATCATTACCTTGTCTCCTCTTTTCTAGGGACGATATATTTTCGTATTTTTAATTGTTTTTGAAGTACATAATGTATATACGAAATAAAAGACCAAAACTATATAACTATTAAATTCGAAATAAAAACGTCTTTTACTTAAAATAATAAAATAATAAAATTTGTCTTTCTGTTTAAATTGTAAGCTTGTTGTAATGTAAAGTTTTCTTTCACTTAATAAATTTCTTGCTTCCTCCCACGTAAAATAAATTTTAAAAAACAGGCATGTTGACGTTTTTTTCTACTCTAGAAAAAAGGGGTATTTTTCCTTTCATTTGGCGTTAACTCCTATTTTAGTCACGTATATTATTTAAAGTGAAATAAGTTTCGGCACTAATTACAATAAACTTATATGTGTTTACTTAAACCATGTTTTAGTAAAAAAACAAAACAAAAGTAAACATTTAATCTCTAAGTTTAATCAATTTTCACGGACACGTGAAACGCTAAAATAAAAATTAGATCGGAAAACTATAGTCTACATCTAAAAAAAACAAGTAAGAGGCTAGCTAAGGAAGAACGATTACTCACGGTTATAAACATGTATTTTTTAATAAAACAAAATAAAAGGAAGTGATCGTTCTTCCTTAGCTTGCATACATGTATTTGTTTATAAAGATGGTTACTATATTTTTCAGCACACCACTCTACATTTCGTCATTTTACGTGTCCAATAAAACTTGCCATACCATACTTCCAGGCATTACCTTTTATGGGGTGATACTCCCAGGTATTACCTTCTCTATCTTGAACGGGGTATTTCCGATCAAGCACAGTCACAATCGTTTTTATGTGTGTATGCGTGGGGGGGGGTACTCCGACGCTTTACATTCTCCTTTGGTGGGTTGTGTAGTATATTTTCGTTCCCCATAATACATTCCTCCCGGGCATTATCTTCTCTTTTTAAGAGGGGGCAGTATAATATATGTTTGTTCTTCACAATATCATCGTCCCAGGATGGCTTTCTCCCTGTTTTAAGGGTCGGGGTAGTTTACTATCTATTCTGTTTCATGATATCATCTTCCCAGGCATTAACTCCTCTATTGGGGGGAGGCGATAGTGTTCGTTCGTCATGATATAATCCTCTTAGTAATTGCCTCTTACTGTAGGGGGGTCAATGTATACAGTTTGTTCCCTATAATATCATGCTCTGGACCTAGCAAAACTATGCGACCGGAGGGAGCATATATTTGCTAGTATTATATAAGCGAGACTATGTTAGTAGCAGAGCTACAGTTCATCGATATTGTTTACGTTGTTTTAACCATAATTTTGCATTTTGTAATCTAGTAATAATATTTCATAGTATTTACATCGTTGACCTATATTAAAATATCTAATTGAAATATATATATATATATATATATATATATATACTTAGTTTTTTATTATTTTTAATTTTTTATTGTTATTTTTTTTATCTTCATTTTTATTATTTTTTTATTTTTAATATTTATTATTTTAATTTTTATTTTGTTATCTCTATCCTTATATTTATTATACTCTTATTTTGTCATTATTCTACCGGTACTGTTTACTGTTTAATTAATCTATTTCTATAGTTTAATTTCCTTTATATTTTTTCATATTATTGTCAGCATATTATTTTGTATCTTAACTTCAACTATTATAATTTTTTCATATATAGTTTATTATTCCTATTTTATTTAATTTTAATGTACTCTATTATAATATATTTTAAACCCAATTTCTAATAACTCCTTATACCAATTTTAGTGGAGGAGGATTAGAAGGCTTTATAGTCTGTCACTCTGCTTGTTTGTCCTTTCGCCCTACCAGCTCTTGGTTCACCTGATGTTTTGCTATTTGTTTTCTGAGTGTTTTTTTCTGTATAACGTGTCGATGCAGGCGCTGATGAAGGACTTTTGGACAATCTTTAAAAAAAAAATTTGTTAAGTATAAATAAAATAAAGTATTTCCAAAATGTTTTGGAAACGATTGTACGCCAAATTGGACTTGTTGTTGGAACTATAGAAACGCCAAATGTAATGACTTGATCCTTTATATGTTTTATATATATATATATATATATACAAGAAAGTAGCAGGAAACAGAATGAATAGATGGCTATGTTTAATATTGATCGTATACAATTCATTTGATGGATTACTTCAGAGTATTATTGATTTTATAAAATTATCATAATTTATACCAAAAAATAAATTCGTAGCTTAATAATTATTGAATAGGAAAAACAGATATAACGTACAAAGTTTATAATTTAAGTCACTTGAAAATAAAAGTTGTCCTCCCCTTTATAAACAATACAAATACTATAAATTGCTTTTGCTGATGATCGGTATGATGCAACATTGTCAACAGATAACATGAATAAACATAACTTACCACTACAAAGTAAACATACATATGTCAACATATAATATAAACATAACTTACCACTACAAAGTAAACATACATATGTTAACATATAATATAAACATAACTTACAACTTCAAAGTAAACATACATATGTTAACATATAATATAAACATAACTTACCACTACAAAGTAAACATACATATGTTAACATATAATATAACCATAACTTACCACTACAAAGTAAACATACATATGTTAACATATAATATAAACATAACTTACCACTACAAAGTAAACATACATATGTTAACATATAATATAAACATAACTTACCACTTCAAAGTAAACATACATATGTTAACATATTATATAAACGTAACTTACCCCTACTAAGTAAACATACATATGTTAACATATAATATAAACATAACTTACCACTACAAAGTAAACATACATATGTTAACATATAATATAAACATGACTTACCACTTCAAAGAACACATACATATGTTAACATATAATATAAACATAACTTACCACTACAAAGTAAACATACATTATTTAACATATAATATAAATATAACTTACCACTACAAAGTAAAAATACATATGTTAATATAATATAAACATGACTTACCACTACAAAGTAAACATACACATGTTAATATAATATAAACATAACTTACCACTACAAAGGAAACATACATATGTTAATATAATATAAACATAACTTACCACTACAAAGTAAACATACATATGTTAACATATAATATAAACATAACTTACCACTACAAAGTAAACATACATATGTTAACATATAATATAACCAAAACTTACCACTACAAAGTAAACATACATATGTTAAGATATAATATAAACATAACTTACCACTACAACGTAAACATACATATGTTTACATATAATATAAACATAACTTACCACTTCAAAGTAAACATACATATGTTAACATATAATATAAACATAACTTACCACTACAAAGTAAACATACATATGTTAACATATAATATAAACATAACTTACCACTACAAAGTAAACATACATATGTTAACATATAATATAAACATAACTTACCACTACAACGTAAACATACATATGTTAACATACAATATAAACATAACTTACCACTACAAAGTAAACATACATATGGTAATATATAAGTAACGCTTAATTAGATAAGATTATATATTTTGTAAACATTGTAAAGTTGAAGTAATGATTTGGTTTCCTCTACAATTGTTTTTTTCCACATTAATAATTTCAATCAATTAAATAGAAATATGTTTGTAATTTGTTTACATTAAAATCGAATGCTTAAAAAAACACGATTGTGTTTTTTTCGTAATTCTATTCAATGTAATTCATGAAATAAAATAATAATGTTTCAGTGGCCATGTAGGGTAAGCAGGTCGGAAATTTACACAGAAGAGGATGTAGTGGCCCAGCACCTGTCCAGATTCGCCTAGACTTACGTAGTCGTTGGTGCATTTACAACGTCTCCTGGAAGAGAGATACTGATCAAAGTCGACGGCGAAACAGACATATTCTATTGTACATGACTTAATAGTCGGTCTTCAAGGATATCGTAGTGGTTAATGAGGAGATTGTAGGCAAAAATGAGCTCACCTCTGCAGAAGGGAATAAATGGTTAAACTTCTCGGGTATGTTTTGATACCGTAGTACCTACATCATTCGAGTTGCCCGTCGTTGAACTCTGTTCAGGTGCCAGATATCACGTATTAGACATGGAGCAGAATCATCGACCTAATGAGGGAGACATAAAGTGGGAGAAATATTTCAGCCGTTACTTTCCAGAAAAAGCGTTGAATGAAAAATAGGGAGCTCTTTGCTTTGTGTGCAGCCCGAATGCAACGTTTAGATGGCTTGAAAGGTGAGACCTTTTTTCTACTTTATCTCCTTGAGCGTTGAAATTAAGTTTGCTCGAATATGTACTGAATTTCCTCCCTTGATGCTATATGCAAAGGAATATATATTTATACATATAGATGTGTAAACAGACACAACGTGTATTAGATTAAAAATCATTGATTACGAAACTACGAATTAGATGCTTATGGATTTATGCATTTATTGTACGACATTTCTTGATTTATTTTAAGAATATCAAAGACAACATAAATAAAATATATGTGCAATGATCTGCTTCTCACAAACATAACTATTTAATAATAAAATATATGTGCAATGATCTGCTTCTCACAAACATAACTATTTAATAATAAAATATATGTGCAATGATCTGCTTCTCACAAACATAACTATTTAATAATAAAATATATGTGCAATGATCTGCTTCTCACAAACATAACTATTTAATAATAAAATATATGTGCAATGATCTGCTTCTCACAAACATAACTATTTAATAATAAAATATATGTGCAATGATCTGCTTCTCACAAACATAACTATTTAATAATAAAATATATGTGCAATGATCTGCTTCTCACAAACATAACTATTTAATAATAAAATATATGTGCAATGATCTGCTTCTCACAAACATAACTATTTAATAATAAAATATATGTGTAATGATCTGCTTCTCACAAACATAACTATTTAATAATAAAATATATGTGCAATGATCTGCTTCTCACGAACATAACTATTTAATAATAAGATATATGTGCAATGATCTGCTTCTCACAAACATAACTATTTAATAATAAAATATATGTGCAATGATCTGCTTCTCACAAACATAACTATTTAATAATAAAATATATGTGCAATGATCTGCTTCTCACAAACATAACTATTTAATAATAAAATATATGTGCAATGATCTGCTTCTCACAAACATAACTATTTAATAATAAAATATATGTGCAATGATCTGCTTCTCACAAACATAACTATTTAATAATAAAATATATGTGCAATGATCTGCTTCTCACAAACATAACTATTTAATAATAAAATATATGTGCAATGATCTGCTTCTCACAAACATAACTATTTAATAATAATTGAATGCATGTGAAGAGATTCCGGTTATTTTAGTTCCTTTTAAAAAAAAATTGCTTTTAAAATATATACATCATGCAGTTTCTTAGGTATATGAATGTAAAAAAAACTTTAGAAATATATATATTTAGAAATATATGATACTGCGACGGTTTAAAAAACATAATTTTAAAACCATTATACGAAATGTATGTCGTTTAGTGTGGTTATTCTTATTTTTTCTTGTATATAACTGACAGAGATTAACTGACGTTGCCCGGATTTCAAATAGGTTGAACATTAATATATGCATATAATAATGAATAGGAATGATATGATAATTAACTATATTGCAAATAAGTCATTCTTTTATCGTTAATAAAAATAAGAAGAGTAAATATCCGTACAGTGTAATTTTGATTTAACTTCTTTTTAATTTGTAGTGCTCTTGCAATAATTGTAGACAAAATAATCGAAAATAAAAATATCCACACTTTATAAAAGTAAAATGCATAAGTAGTTTTTCTTCATATTTTTCTTTTAAACAATTGTATATATATATATTACATATTGTGTGTTTCTTCTTTATGCAAATATAGTGTTAGATGCCAAGCGATTCTATTGTTCTTTTTAACGCGTTAAGAACGTATTTTTTTACAGAAACGCCGAGCTATCCAAGTATTAAAAAAATGAATTCTTCCTTTTGACTATGTGTTTTTGTTCTCATAGATTTGAATTACTATTGAATGTATATTTTAATTGAAAAATAGTTGGGTGTATTATTGTTTATTAGTGGCTTTGCCTTTTACGAACGAGAACTTCATATTTTTCAAATTATTTCAAAACAAATTTTAACCTGGACGGCAATAGAAATAGAAATCTTGATTTAAATATTTTATAAATGTTATATCATAAACTCATTTTAAAACCTGTATTGTATAAAAGGTACTCATGTTGGTTGTATTTTAATATTCAGAAATTATTCGTGTTTTCCCTGAAAATATTATCCGATAAAATCATGTATTTCTGCTCCAGACTAATATTACAAAAAACAAATATCACTGTTTTTATTTCATTAATAAATGATTTGCGAATGTTTTATTTAAAACATTTAAATATAAATCGATTATTTATATTAGCGGATCAGTATTACAACAAAACTATATATTATATTTTGAGTTTCGTCGATAAATAATACAGATAATAGGTATCCGTTTGATAACTTTAATTACAGTTGTAAATTTTCTCGTGAAACTTAAACATATTTAAAAAAAGGATGTGTGATGATCAATCTTTAAATTAAAATTATATGAAAGTCAAATTAAAATATATCAAATTCAAACGAGGAAATTAAAGTCGGTTAAAATATGTTTTTAACACTAAAGCGTGCATTGGTCAATTTAAATGAATCATGAATTTATTTGGAAAATATTGTTTACCGTAACTTCGAATCAAACTATTTTAAAATAATGTTTAGATTTAAAAAAATATTTCTTTGATTATTAAAAGGAATTCCATTAGTTTTTATATTTACCATTTTTAATGTACAAAATAAATGTTACAAGAAAAAAAAAGAAATTCGAAGCACTGACTCAAAACCAAATAGTTTTATCTTTAATAAAAAATATTTACTAAAAACATATTACGAACTATATTTTAAAGCAGTCATGACACATGATTGCATTTAGGGGGGGGTAATGCATTTGAAGAGTTCGAATGCAAAACGCGATAACTCCAATTTGTTACAATTGAGACCTTAATCAATAAAAGAACGACTATATTAAATATAGACTCCGAATATAAGCTTATTTTAAGTAAAAGCAAAGATTAATTATTCCGGTATCATATTATGTAAAACATAATTTGATTGTGCAGTCGAGTGTTGAAATGTAACACTTTTTTATAGCGCTAGCTTCGAAATTTTTTAAATGGCGTTTATTGCGTTTTGCATTCGAACTCTTCATATATATATATATATATAAACATACATACATGCATACATATGTATATATATAAATTCCCGAAACAGTTTTTCATGGTAAACAACTGATGATCCCTTAAAATAGTGTTAGAAACTAACTAATATAATAACTGTAAAAAATAAATTGACTTACATGAGTGATTTTCCACTGGAAGACTTGAGATTATAAGTTTTTTTGTTTTTTTTTCTATATAGTTTTAATGGTTGAGAAACTTTAGAGACTATATATATATGTGCTTTATACATCTCTCTTTATCTCTCTCATCATCATCATCATCATTATATATATATATATATATATATATATATATATATATATCAAGAGTTCGAATACAAAACGCAATAAATCCAATTTGTTTAAATTGAGACCTTAATCAATAAAAGAACGACTATATTAAATATAGACTTCGAATATAAGCTTATTTTAAGTAAAAGCAAATATCAATTATTCCGGTATCATATTATGTAAAACATAATTTGATTGTGCAGTCGAGTGTTGAAATGTAACACTTTTTTATAGCGCTAGTTTCGTAATTTTTTAAATGGTTTTTATCGCGTTTTGCATTCGAACTCTTCATTTCTTTCTTCATTTGTAGCTACGGTTGTACGTGTCAGTAGGTGTTACTATTAACTATAATGCATCGGCACATCTGTAGGTGTCGCCTAATGAATAATGGTCGACAGTCATAGATAAGCAGATAAATAACTCAGCTATAATTAATAAACGATGTTTTCAATAAATAATTATTTAATTCGAAAATAGATTTCTGGTATATTTTCTTCTGATTTCCTTTTTTAGTGTGAACGCGTACTTTTATGAATGTCCTTCGATCGATCGATTAGTTGGTCTAACAAAAGCTTATGATGAATCTGATTTTGATTCTTAATTTTGCGACGTAATTTTGAAAGTCGATACGTTAAGCTGCTACTGCTGTGTTCCCCAATGTTATATTATGATCAAGTACGATTGAATTTAGCAATGAAAAACTTTAAGCTTCACATTAATGTTCATTTATCTTATTAGATAAATATAATAGTAACTATAAAATAATAAGCTTATTTCCCTATTTAAACTTTTTTTGTACATGAATTACCGTATTACAACCGATTTTATTAGATATTGAAGCTTTTTAAAAGTTTTTTTTTAGAAAAACAGGTTCCGATAATAATAGATCCAACACAAAATAACTATGCGCTTGGTCACTTTTCTAAGTGTAATTAATTCAAACGGCGGAGATAAATACTGCTATTTTGAAGTGTCTGGCTTAATTTCATTTCATTAGATTTTAAATCAGAGTTTTCCTTCAACTTTTAGCTGCTCGTCACTTTATCCGTGTTATAACTTTCATTAGGGTGTAGCTTTTACGGGATATGCAGGAATTGTATCCAATCAAATAGACACATTCAAAAACACATTCATAAGGAGAGTGCTTTTTTTAATATTTGTATTAGTATAATTAAATAAATGTTACACTGAAATAGAAGTTAATGTAACAGACGCGTCCACTCCACGATATTGAATTATTTTGTTCCACAATCTCTATTTTACAATTACAAGTTTTAAGAATAAGTTTAAATTATATCTTTATATAAAACAATATAATTATTTGAATAAAGAAGCGTTTAAAATAAATGTGAGTTCTTCAACCTCTTCGTTCTTCTATAGTTGCAAGGTCATAATTTAATTGAGGTAAGACGTAAATGTATACATCGCATGTTAGAAATCAAATGATTTTCATGATTTTAAATGCTATTATTGTATATTAATTTCATTAGAATAAACGTTATCTTTTTAAATATTTATACACAATAAACAAAAATGCTAGCAATACGATATGTGAGTTTGTTTTAAATACCAAGAACTCTTAAAAACTCTTATGTATAGCTTAGGTATGAGATTTAAAATACAATGTTTGTTAAAACTACTTGTTTAATTTTTAACCGTTTTGTTCAGTTTTTACGATGGTTGAACTTAAGAAATTTTTTCAGCTTTCTGAATTGTTTACAAACATGTAACGAAAATCCCATAATCGGGCAAAAGGCGAGTATTATCGTTTAAATGTGCAATTAAACACATTAAAATAGTATTCTTTTCATAATTCGTAGTGATAACATGTGCTAACAAAACTTTCGTTAATGAAGCTATAGAGTGCAAATGTAGGGGGAATCTCACTTTACTTTATATATATATATATATATATATATATATATATATATATATATATATATATATATATATATATATATGTATACATTGCCTGGGCAGCCCCGTCGGCATTCCCCGGTAGAGGCGCCTCAGACAGCAAGCAATAAACCTACTCCTCCCCAAAGAGGGTAGGCAAAGCCTGGGAGAGTGCACCTCGTAGAACTGCACAGGACCAGACAACCCCCAATAGACCGGCGTAAATGCAGACCCAAAGGCCCGAACGATACCGGTTTATTAGGCGGGGTAAAAAATGTTCTTGTTCCGTATGTGTGAAACCCAACAAGTCATTAAAATATTAGCGCCGACATAAAACCCGCCCCCCGTAGTTTGTCCTCCTCAATTTTCAGTTGCAAAT
>OY744523.1:167857722-167867722 GCA_963556195.1 Sepiola atlantica
GCTGGAATGATGTTGGACCAGGCACATTTACCAACAACATGCGAAGAAAGAAACATTCATCTTGTTTGGGATGGATAGTATCAGTCTGCCTATTGTGTTTTCTTTGAATATTCCAGGTTGTCCTTCAACTTGCTGTCCTCGTTTGCGTCGTTCAAATGAATGTCTACTCCTATTCCATGTGTAATACTGAGGCACTTCCGAATAGAGGAGTGTTTTTGCAAATGTGTCAGTTTGACATAACATGAAGAAAGCCGTTAATGTTGTAGCCGGTGGATTCAAAGCTATTTGTTCCACAGTCGAAGCTGTAAAGTAAACACGTTGTCCATTTTCTAGATGTACCGCTAAGTGCACAATAGCCGGACTTCGTTCATGTATGGGAAAAGAAAGAATTCGCCATACCGCTTCATTGCTGCTTATGTATCTTCCAGCTTGATACTGTGTGATTTCATCAATATGTAGGCTTTCATTACGATCATTTCTACGTGTTTGCACGGCAAAAACTGCCATATCGCTGCCCTTATTCACACACTTACAAATGTATTTGATGGACTTAACAGAGTTACAGTATTCCACATTGATGTGTGATTTGTAGGTTTTTGATAGCTAAGGTGAATATGGGACAACCCTTCAGTTATCAACTTCTATATTGCCATTTCGCATTTGTAAAGTTGCTAATTTACCGCCATCTTCTACCGACCTTCTTTTGTATAAAGGGTATCCATCATTTCCGGTAACTGTGTTGGGTAGTAATGCTCGGGGATATCGCTTTGAACATTTTCCATCAAGCATGCATGGTGAATTTGGATTAATTATACCGCAAGGTCCGTGTATCATATGTTTAATTACAATTTCATGCAAATCCTTGTCAATGTCAGCATCAAGTAATTCAGCAGATATTACATTGTCGATTTCGTTTGGACTGATTTTGTTGTAGAGCCAGATTAGGATATGGGAGTGTGGCAATCCTCTCTTTTGCCATTCCACTGAATACATCCAGCAGCACACAGAAAATACTTTATGTTTTACAATGAAATTTATTAGCGATTTAAGCTTTTGTCTGAATACACGCGCTGTAATATCATGTCTATCTACTGATGATTGGCCAGGAAGTAAAAGTTGTTTTATATCATTCCCAGCTGGGTTGCATGTAAAAGTAATGAAGAGGTCAGGACGCCCATAGAGACGAACATATGCAAATGCATCTTGAGTGTACTCATGCATATGACGTGGACTGCCTAAATATGAAGATGGTAAAATTGTTAGTCTTCCAACATTAGTTGTATTACCATCATTTACAACTGCATCTCGCAAATGAACATATTCTTCAGAACGAAGTTTGGACTGATTCAAACGGATGAATAGCAGACGTTCAGTTTCAATTTTTGCATACATGTCTACAATGTATTGGTGGAACAATTGGCGGCATTTCAGAATGTGATTGTTTTCGTTCTCTCGAATCATAATTCGGTATGAGTAAGAATTCATTGCGCTGCATTTCTTATCCGTTTCTTCGCCACTAACTGGATTTATCATGGTAACATTGAAATGATATCCATCAGCACCATCCCAAAAAAGGAGTGGATATTGCAGGGCATCGTAGCATCGATGAGTTGCAGCAATGTTTGTTAATTGGTCATTCCTCCTATGAAGAACAATATCCCTAGGTTGAAATTGATCTCCAACTATAACAATTGCCACTTCATCTATACTTGGAGCATTGAATCTTCGCACATGTTGTCCAGCAGGCGTTTTGTCAGCATGAATAATAATTTTGTGTGTATCAGATGGCATCATTTCAATGGCAGTTTTGAATAAAAGAACTAAATTGTTTTTATTATGGAGCATATCTTGCAGTTGGGAAACAATGGACCTTTTTATACTGGTTGAATTCCACAGCGTTCATTCAGTTCATCATTGTTATCACCGATGAAATACATTTGTAGAAATTTATGTTGAGCATCTGGATATGGAAGCAGAGATCCAACTTTATGGTAAATTTGTCCTTTTACTTTAAAAGTCGGCATGAATTGAGCTGTAATAGTTTCTGCAGCGACCGACGTCATTTGGAAGCATGAGTTGTAGTTCCTGATGTTTGATAAAAAATGCTTTGATTCAGCCGTATTACCAGCAAGCAAAGTTTTTAATGGTTCTGGTGGATCTGCCAGTTGAGGTAGTTTAATTTTCCCTGCGGCACAACACAATCCTTTAGTTTCTCCCATAAATTTCAGAGCTTTGCAATAGGGACACACTTCAGTCATAGTGCCTATGTGAACATGGTGGCTTAAACTATAATCCTCATGAGGGTTGTAATGAAATGCTAGGCGATCCCAATCCAGGGATTGTTGAGCATGGAGCCTTGTTTGACGCTAATCTGCTATTCTCAGCCTCTCGCGTTCGTTGCGTTGTGAACGAAGCAGATCTGAAGATGCCTGACGGGATTGTTGTACCCGCAACCGTTCCTCTTCAAGTCTGGCTGCACGTCGCTGTGCTGATTCATTCGCACGTACTTGAATCATCCTTTGTCTAGCTTGTTGGTTTGCAGATGCCAGTTGTTCATGAGTTTGATTTGCAAGTAATCGACGCCTTGTTTCTGCACGGCAAGTATGACGACTTAAGTTTGATCTTGGGGGGGGGGGGCATGTTTATTAGTTACGTATTAAATTTTACCTGTATAAATGTAACAGTAGGAAAGAATAATTGTATAAAGGTAAATGGATTTTAAAAAACAATCAATTATAACCCGCTTCAGGGTTGTCGAACAAATGCAAGTATGTTTTTTTTTTATAGATGAAGCATGTTAAAAGTAAGAAAATGAGGAAGAAGGCAGGTTTAAAAAACAACGAAGTAGATACGAAATGAAATTAAAGCACGTCTGTTAAGTATTAAATCGTACCTGAAGGATGATAAAGTCTAAATAATGAGTAAATGCGAAATGAAATTAAAGCACGTGGGTTATGTATTAAATCCTACCTGTAAAAATGAATCAGTAGGAATGAATAATTTTATAAAGGTAACTGGTTTTAAAATAAACAATCAATTATAACGCGCGAGTAAGGGTTGTGTAAGAAATGCAAGTAGTGTTGTTGTTGTTTTTAGAGATGAAGCATGATTAAAGGGAAGAAAATGATGAAGGAAGCAGGTTTTAAAAACATCGAAGTAAAGAGAAAATGAAATTAACGCACGTTGAGTATTTTTAAGAGAGGAAGCATGGTTAAAGTCAAAAAAATGAGTAGATGCGAAATGAACTTAAAGCACGTGGTTTATGTATTAAATCTTACCTGTAAAAATAAAACAGTAGGAATGAATAATTTTATAAAGATAACTGGTTTTAAAATAAACAATCAATTATAACGCGCGAGTAATGGTTGTGTAAGAAATGCAAGTAGTGTTGTTTATTTTTTTAGAGATGAAGCATGATTAAAGGGAAGAAAATGAGGAATGAAGCAGGTTTTAAAAACATCGAAGTAGAGAGGAAATGAAATTAACGCACGCTTGTTAGGTAAGTATTAGTGTAAACGTTTGTTTAGGGAAACAAACAACGAATAAGAAAAACACTTTTTACGTATGAAGTAGATACGTGACAGCGGGAGGAGGAAGGTCAATCCGGAAGTAAAGTTGGACATGCAGGTTCGCAGAAACGGATTGTAAACCGGAAGTGCAACTTAGTAGGAACGAATTGTAATAAAAAGTGTTTTTTTATGTGTAAAGTAAAAATTATGTTAATAACATAAAAACATAGCTCGGATGTAAGGATTTGCTATAAAAAAATTTCAGTGGTAATGGTATAGTGGAAGTATATTTCCATGGGAAACGAACAAACCAACTTTACATTTTTATATATATAGATACATACATACATATACATATATATACATATATATATATACATATATATACATATACATACATATATATATACATATATATACATGTATATATATACATGTATATATATACATATATATATATACATATATATATATACATATATATACATATATACATATATACATATATATACATATATATATATATATATACATATATATATATACATATATATATATATATATGTATTTATTTAGATTTTTCACTTAGAAGATAGTTTATTCAGTAAAGACCGGAATCAGTCCAATAAAAATAAGCTCGATGATACCCGATTATAGGGTGCAGAGCATTTATATGTGTTTTTTGAAGGTTTATCAAAACATTTCGTTCAAGAAATCACTCATCACAACAAAAGACGTTTTCCTTTCATAATTTATTTATCTTTCAGATTTTTCAAAGTTAAAGAAATTTTTTCTACACGTGTTTCTCTACTCAAGCAGGTTCTTGCTTGGCAGTTCATCATGGGAATTATATACCTGGAATAATCACCTGACAATACCCGATGCGGTGTATCCCTAATTGAGCCCATTTAAGGAGAAAAAAGAAACAAACCTCCTAAGAAAGTAGTTCAAGAAATGTTCACAGTATGGTTGTTACTATGCATACCTACAAGAAAATAGTCCCAATGCAGTCCAAAGGAATCAGGAACAATGTGCGAGAATACACCTCTTCATCGGCGGCACAACGATGAAAGTATCTCCTCCCAAACAAAAACAAAACGGTCAACACACAATCCACAAGTTAGCGTTCCAAGTCACTGATAGTGTGGGCATTCCGCATTTATTCCATCAAAAATGTCAGTATTAACGTCTGTTAGCAATGTATGTGGTCGTACGAATCTTTTCCCAGGGCTGACCTGCTCCCACTCGGGATAAACATGGAACGAGGCAAATGATCATAATCCCACAGAAACACCCTTTAAGAAAATTCCATAAATACTAGATGGCTTTTTTAAAATTATGTTTCCATTCTAGGCAAACATTATTTTATTTAATTTAATCTAGTTTAATTTAATTTAATTTAACTTAATTTAACTTAATTTAATTTAATGATGATAGCATCCATGTTGTTATTTTTCATTTTTAGAGCTGATCCATACCTGTCCGCAGTATACATTAATTTGGTCTAATAATTATGGAGACGGAAAATGGGGGAGATAGGCAGTAAGTAATTTTAATAAGATGTCCCTATTTTTACAACAAACACTCTACCCCGCCGCCTCACTATGCACCTCGCCAACACTAGTTCAATATACAAACACCCACAAACGCACAACTGCCCTACATCTGAGTTGAGACAGATCTTAGTAATGAACACTAAAATAATACATTCCGAAACTAATTTTTAAAAAATTAAAAATACTTGAAGCCGTATACGTAAAAACACATAAACCTGAAATTAATAACATTTAATATGAGACAAGTAAAGCTATTTTAAAATACTTAGCTTAGTTCAGTGACACCAACCGGTGTCACCTAATTCAATTAAAAAAAGGGACATCTTATTAAAATTTCTTACTGCTTATCTCTCCCATTTTTCTTTCTCCATAATTATTAGACTAGACCAAATTAAATCAGCCATTATTTTAAATTAAAATTATAAAAAATAATAAGAAGAATAATAAATAAAATTAATAAATAAACAAAGAACTGTTTCAATCGTCACATTTCAAAATGTAGACGTCCGTCTTTTACGTGAACGGTTTGCCGGCGTATAGTCTTCTTTTTAAGAAATTCCAATCTTTCACTCGCTTTTTTATTCATTTTGCCATTAAAGACCTGAAGATGATTCCGGAGAGAATCGAAAACGTTAGTCAAACACACGGATCCTACATTAATTCATTCTATTTCAACGTTAAGAAGATCATTCGACGAATGTAAAAAATAAAAAAAGGAATCAAAAACAGAAAGGTTCTGTCGTTTTCAACAACACATGCATTAATATATATATATATATATATATAATATGAAGATATATATATATATATATATATATATATATATATATATATGCACAATATATATAATATATATATATTATATATATATTAATTTTAAGTGAATAATATTAAATTCATTTATATATAATTTACCGACCCATTTGATATAATGATAAAAGTGTTTGGTAATGGGCTGGTAGACCCAGTTGCAATCTTCGGTTGCGGTAATCTAAAGACATAAAATAGTAACTTTGCTATCCGGTATTATGAGAATCAAGAGTTAGTGGAGTAATCCTGGGTATGGTGTAGCGGCATCCCCTACTCCTAGACATAGTAACTAATCAATAGGTAGCGTACAAGTTGCTCTCAACTATAGTTGACTACTTTACTCATACATCTCTCTCTGTCTATCTTTATCTCTCTCTTACTCTCTATCTCGCTCTCTATATATGTTTATATATATATATACATTTATATATATATTATTCAAGTTAAAACATATTTACATAATGAACAAAAAAACAATATTTTTTTCAAAAATGCTCAATACAAAGTAGCTTTTACAAAAAAATTAAATAAACATTCGTAAAACAGTCGACACTAATGCATTCGTGTTTCAACGCATATGCATCTTCTCAAGACACTGTCAAACAGTGATGATCGATATTGAAATTCGCCTAGAAAACTAAAGGTAAAAAGAAGGGAGCCAATTTTAGAGGGTGCAGACATACAGCTCTCTCCCCATCCTCGCTATAACGTTGTTTGTTTACAACTTATTAAATTAAACTTTAGTTTGAGTTAAATTACTAAGATATATTTTTACAAAGGTCATCCTTATATATCTATGATCTGAATATTCAACTACATTAAAT
Source organism: Sepiola atlantica (assembly GCA_963556195.1). NCBI lineage: Eukaryota > Metazoa > Mollusca > Cephalopoda > Sepiida > Sepiolidae > Sepiola > Sepiola atlantica. The sequence continues at coordinate 167,864,422 of OY744523.1, forward strand.
CTGAACTTGAAATGTTAAAAACCTTATCCTTCATAGTCAAATCACAACGTTCGTTATATATTTCTTAATCTTTCATTTTACGCGTTCTGTAACTAGAATTCTCCTATTAAAATAATTATAAGAATAACAAATAATTCACAGATGCCTGTTTCTAATAGTTTACTATAGGTATCTAGATCTTATTGTCAAAAGCGAATTCTTGACTTTAACATATATTTTAATGCAAATTCTAAGGTTAATTTTGAAACCGCTAATATCAGCGCGAAATTTAGTGTTTCATTTTTCAATATTATTAACACATTTTTATTTTTGCAATTTTGATTGTTTCAGCTAAATTGCATTATTTTGTGTTCTAACTTATATTGCAATTTACAGTTGATATATGTTGAGTTTCTTTAAATACATATTTTGTTTCTATTTTACTTATTAATAACATTATTTGTTTTGTTTAAAATTTTTAAATCGTGTGGGCAAACAGTTACCAATTACGATTTATTAGAACGGCAAATATTTTTATGTATCTTATTTGTGTTTCAATGTAAATTATTAATAACAAACACATAAAATGCTTCCTCTAGTTGTATATTTTTTGCTATTTGATATAATGTCAGTGTTAAGTGTGATTATGTACAACTATGAACATAGGAGTTTATGTTCGGAACACCCTCCCCTTGACTAGAGAACATAGGTTAGATTCAGATGACCAAGACTACATGTGCTTTAGATTGACCCTAAGTCACAGTGTCAGTTACTTATATTTCTTACACCGGCCTCCTTCGACCCAGGACTGTACCCTGCTTGACTATGTCTCTGAAATCTTAAATAAAGCCCTCTCACTGAACTGTCAATTTTCCGACCCGCATTCCTGATCGTGTGGGCCAGCAAGCCTCACTTCTCGACCTGTTCTGGACCTCACTACCCGATGTGTGTGGTGAATGCCCATAGCCCGCTCGGAAACTCTGATCACGTTATGGTAATTATACTTATCACCTTAAAAACTCGTCTAAAAGCTGACGAGCCGTTGCTCAAAACGACGAGAAACTATGAGCAGGATGATTTTAAATTCCTCAGGGATCATATCAGCGACGCACCATGGGGGAAAGCTTCTCATTCCCTGCTAGTCAGTGTACAAATGAGCTAACCGAATGGGTCAAAGCAGGCATTGATGCTTATGTCTCCACGCGAAATTTCTTCAGCAAACCCCAGTCTCCTCAATGGTTCACCTCATAATGTGCAGCTGCTATTGCTGAGAGGCAGAAAGCATTCCGAAAACTGCGAACAGACATTGCAAACAGGCATTGCGAACTGACAAAAATTTGTAGAGGCAAGAAATGATTCCAAAGTAGTGATATATGAAGCAAAGAGAATATATACAGAGATAACCAGAAAACGCATTCAGTCACAGAAACTAGGTACTCGTGATTTGTAGAAAATCTACAATAGTGTGATTAACAAGGGAAAATCGAAAATTCCACCGCTATCAAATCACAACGATGTTGTTTGCACGGCAACTGATAAGGCTTAACTACTGGCCAAGAGTTTTGCCGTAAACTCCACTTTGGACTCAGCAAACCACCCCTCCCTAAATCCCAATTGCAGACTGAAGCCACACTTGAGAACCTGATCATCACCTATCTCAGGTCAGAGACATCATAGAAAACCTTAACACCTCCAAAGCCTGTGGGCCTGTTCTTATACTAGTAATAGTAATAAAGAAATTATCTGCTGAGCTGGTCCCTGTCTTCTCTAAACTATACAACAAATGCCTTGCTGAATCTTGTTTCCCTGATTGTTAGAAAAATGCCTCTGTGGTACCAGTATTCAAGAATTCTTTAGATATAACTGGGCCTCTAAACTACCGTCCAATCAGTTTTCCGACTTCGGAGCCAGATCAGAAATGTCTATCCTAATGTGTTACTCATTCGGGAATAAACCGCTCGTTCCTCAACTCACATTAGTCCCTATTTGTTGTTATTTTAGTTGTTACGTTCATAACTTTTGAGTCATCGGTCTTCTTCGGACGTCTTTTGTTATAGTCGGTAATCTTCATAAATTACCGCATTATAACGTTTATTTAACACAATTAGTTCAACTGCGCTCATGCCACGTGGCATACACGTCTAGTTAGACATCTATGGTGAGACTGATCTCATTTGGCGTCCCATGTATGTTTATTTAACATTTGTGTTAGACTGTTTTCATTCCGCATTTCATGTATTTTAATTAAGACATTATTTATTAGACTGCTCTCATTCCGCGTTCCGTTTCTTAGTTTGATATTTTAAGTAAGACTTCTCTCATTCCGCATGCCATGAATGTTTCGTTAGACAATTTAGTTAGATTGCTTTAATTTTAAGTTCCGCAAAGACAACACGTAAAAAGTATAAATACATACTATACATCATCTCAGACATCATCTCAGAAATATCGTCAGATAAGGTTTATATTCCATGAAATAGAAATAAGTACTGAATCTTTCTTGAATCCATTTTTCCTACTTTCTTTTTTACTCAGGCTTGTCAAACACTCGTATGTATATCTTGATTCAAATCTATCTTTTTGCCCTCGTTGACATTTGAAATAATATTATTACTGCTACACAGTAACCTGACCACTTAACTCTGACTTGATTTACGTGCCTTATTCTTCCAATAAGTACAGTTTTTTTCTATTAAAATGACACCCTTCAACATTGTCATTAAAAACTCGATGTCCCCTTTAATTTCAACTATTATTTTTATTTTTCGAAAATTTATTCTCATACACATTCATTGATACACACACGCATATATATATATATATATATATATATATATATATATATATATATATATATATATAGATATAAATATATATATGTTTGTGTGTGTATGCATATATATTCATTCACACAGCTGTTTCACCATATCATATTCTCTCTACTGATCATCTAGACAATTCTATTCTATTTTAGAAAGAATAAAACGTTGTGCTAAGTAAAAAAATATTACGAGAGCACTCACCCTACAAATCGGAAACAAATATAGTTAATATTCAGATTGCTTTATAGGCGTATCACGGCTCTTCATTACAGCTAACCGTTGCAACTGTTTTGACGCTTAGATTAAAGATAGTTTATTATCTCTGACTGTTAATAAAGAGAAAGTGACTGTTGTGAGAGAGAGAGAAACTGTATAATGCAAAGGCTTGATGGGTCAAACAAGGTTTGAATAATAGACAGAAATTTAGTAGTGATATTTTTAATAAAGTTCAATTTACGACTAATTAGATAAACAAAAGTCTCTTAAAGTCGATTCTCTCT
>OY744523.1:167872722-167875222 GCA_963556195.1 Sepiola atlantica
TGGTAGTTTAACATTTAAATGAAACTATAATGCGTTATATATAATACACTCTCCGTATCAAAATCCTAACGAGTTTTCGCAAGTCATGGGCCTAACATATAGATGACACCACGAATAAAAAATCACTGATTTTTATAAAGTACTATCCCTAAATGGTAAGTGTTAAAATTCGAGCAAATCGCAGTATTAGCTTACATTATTACGAAAAAGGAATTCCGGATGTATTGCGGTTGCATAGAAAATAAGACATAGTTTAGTGAATTACTTCGTTAAATAAAAAAGCTCATGTAGAAACTTTAATTAATTTATAATAATCAATTTGCCGATAAACTTAAATCCGCGAGGACGAATTTAGATTTTTCCGAAGACAAGTCAGCCATTTTAATTAAATAATTTCCTGAAATAGAAATTCTACTCGCAACGAATTATTTATTCATAAAAAAAACTTATTTAATACTATCCACTGTTCTAATGTGTATGTAAGTTTATGTATTTATTTACTTGGTATTGACCACTTTTGGGAAAATATTAGTTTTAAGTTAATGTTATCAATATGTTTAAACTTAATTAATTAATTAATATATATATATATATATATATATATATATATATATATATATAGTAAGCTATGAAAATATATTTATGGCAATTAAGCTACACAGAGACTCTCGTGTTTCATCCCCGGAGGAATCTTTAGGCTATATGTGTGTGTGTGTTCTGTGGGTGTATTTTATGCATGTATATGATTGACACTATTTCCCTTCCAATGTGTAAGGGTTGCGAGAAGGTGTTGATTTCTGCTAGTTGGTGATAATGGCATCTTTAGAAAAATCTTACCTTAACCACCTGCTAGCTACGGCCTTATAAAAACATTGTTTCGTTTCGTTAAACATTGTTTTGTAAAAGTATTATTTTTTTAGAAAGCAATTACACATGTTTTTTTTCAATGAATACATTTATTTTAATCTGACCTTGCGAAAATTAAACTTTTCCTTGTCAAACGAATTGGTTTGCATTCAATTTTTTTTCATCGTCCGATGTTACATGGACTTCTCAGTTTACGAAAAAACACATTGTTACAGTTTTCTAAAACAATATATGAACATGAATTGCTGAAAATCCGTATTTCCCAATAAGAAAAAGTTTTTAAAAAGATACAATTAAAAATCTATTAACTATCTTTGCAAAAAAACGTTCAACGCAACCTGACGGATTAATAAATAACTGTAGAGTTACAATTATATGGAATTAAGTTAAATTTTTATTCATTTCCTACAATTATTTGACGGAAGAAGTATACGTGTACATGCATTAGAAAATATATTTCCAACTTTACTTGGACAATATAAATCCAGAGAAGAAAAAAACAGTTGAGACCAATGTCCTAACAATGCACATGTTTTTAAATAACAGACACACATCTCTACTATACAATTGCATTTCGTATTAGGCTGATTAAGGTGATAAGAATCGACGAACATTCCCACTTAAAATAAAGTAAGAACATTTTTTGGAAATATCTATTAAACAATGTATTAATAAGTCACGTTTCTGAATAACGGTAACATCTCTTCTTCGCATTTCGTATTTAGCTGATGAAGGGGATTAAATATACGGATGGATTTAATAAAAAAACAGTGACAGTTATCTGCAGGTTAATTTTTTTTGTTATTATTTCCCTACCCTTATATATATATATATATATATATATATATATATATATATATATATATAATATTTTCGTTTATTTTCTATGTACGTATACGTTTCGTCCTTTTTTTCATCGGGACTCATCAGCATAGAGATATAACTATTGACTACTGGTCGCGGGATTCGAAAGCCCGGGTTACGAATATTTCTCAACTCAAATCCCGACACCTAGAAGCATTCAGCTAAATGAACAATGATAATTTAAACACTTATTTCGGCGGCTTGACGTCAGAAGAACGTTCAACTTAATGAAAGGAGAATATATATATATATATATATATATATATATATATATATATATATATATATATATATATATATTGTATATAAAGTAGACTGTTCTCCCCTGTAACTAAGACAAGAATAAATAAAAAATAACCACATGCATCACATACTAAACTGATCCACTCGGCAAACTACCTAGTTCCCTTCGTATATTCCTACAAAATATAATGTTACCACAAATCTATTCTCTAATTATTACATTTCATCCGGGAAAACTTACTCGCACAAAAATAACTTGCAAAGAGGAGGTAGCTCGCCCTTTTACCCGCTCTAATTTTTCTACTAATCCTTCCACCAACGACACCGTGTGATTTCTTTACATAGGCAAAACTTTCACAAATAACCAATAAGTAAAGAATAATAGAATAGTATTATTTCATTCTTTCTCCATTTCATTACTACATTACAATACAAAGAAATAGTTTAACAACGAACACACAGACAAGAATAATCCATTCTCACAAAATGCCGACAATACATAATAAGTTTTTTGTCCATTTATTTA
>OY744523.1:167880222-167885222 GCA_963556195.1 Sepiola atlantica
TTGATTAGAAGCAACAATACTGCGAAAATCTTACGAGCGACTTTTTTAAGACATTTTTTTATTTTTTCTCTTTATATTTTTTTCGTCGGTCCTCTTCTTAGGTGACCCCAATTAAGGCAACACCGCATTGTGTATTGTCAGTTGTGGAAACTCTTTCTCCATGTACTTAATTCCCCTGATGGTCTACAAAGAAATAACTTTCTTGGTAGTTAAACACGTGTGGGAAGAAGCTCTTTAATTTGAATATATATGATAAATAAATAAACTTTGAAAGAAAAAGTATTTTGTGGTGATGAATGATCTCTTGAACGGAATGTTTTAGGTAAGCTTTCAAAAAATCACATATAAATGTTCTGTAGCCTGTAAACGAGTATCATCTAGCTTGTTTGTATCGGCCTAATCTCCGTCCTCACTGAATAAATTATCTTCTAAGTGAAACATCTAAATATATATATATATATTTATATATATATATATATATATATATATATATATATATATATATATATATATATATTGAACAACTGAAGATATCGATTTGCTTCCATTTGCAGGTCTTATCAATTTTCATTGACTTACCATATATATATATATATATATATATATATATATATATATATATATATATATATATATAAAGTGGTGTACTAAAAGCGAACTTTTAGGAAAAGTAAAACCTATTGTGAAGAGTATACAGCTCAATATCCAGGATAGAGCAGGTAGATATGAAGAAGAATTGATGTTGAACATATCACAAATAGGAGGAAAAAGCTCAACTAGGTAGGAGAATCGGACATTTGCTTGCATTCGGGCAGAATTTTGCCCTGTGTTTCTTCCCCTACAACTTTTATATTATTTTTTCTAATTTTAAATCTTGGCCTTTGCCAACTTATCTATCCCAGCGACTTCCTCTGATGATAAGATTTTGATCTTTGAAAAGCCTGGCTTAAGGAAAATTTAACTTGAATTAATTGCCTTTTTTGCGGAATATACCTTGCTCTGAGCAATTGAATTGAATTATGATTTGGCTTTTGCTTCTCTAATTCCTTTCCATTCTTCTTCATATATATATATATATATATATATATATATATATATATATATATATATATATATATATATATATATATATGGGAAATCTATGTGTGTGTTTCTATATTTATATTTACTGGTGTCGTACTTGATAACCTTTATTCTTACTATTTCAAATTGGCTATTTTTAGATGCATCCCTGAAATGGTCGGTCAGCTGGTCTCGCTGGAGCTGTTTCAGATAAACCTTTAGATTCTTAAAATGAAAATATTCAAGAACAATTTTCTTGAATAAGTCGCTTAAGTTTAGGTTGAACTTACTCAAGTCATTTCAAATCATTTAAAAGGCGATTTCCTTTAGTGTGTAGCTTTTAAATTTGAAAGAACATTTTCTTTGGTTTGTCAGATTGAACTTATAAATAGCACTGTTTTTATTCACCCAAACTTTTAGTTGGTATGTAACGCTTCAATTTAAAATATTCATTTGTCTGTTTCAGTTAACCCTCTTAGCTCGGCTGCCACCTCTAATAGCAGACGATGATACATGCACAACTGGTGTTATTTGCAATATAAGCCACAACATCATAAATATACACACTGAATGAATTCAGCAATTTACGTATATGTGCATGAGAAATTACAAATTTTCAGGAGAGGATGATTAACCTCATTATAAATTTAAGAAGGCAGATATCACAATATGCAATTTTTATAGTTTATTTCCATAGTTCTACTAATATGCTGTAAATGGCATTCGCCTTGTTTTGTCATACAATGAAATGTTAAGCTTACAGTCATTTTAATATATATATCAGGAAGTAATAATTTGGTCTACTAAAAAAGTCATAATTGTTTGATTAAATAAATTATTTGACTCGTAATTTTAAAATTATTAATCAAGTTTTACTTTAGTTTATCGAGTTGTATATTAAGACGAATGGAAAGATGTAAGATGAAAGATCAAAGAATGGAAGATAAAAGATGAATGGAAAGATGAAAGATGAAAGATGAAAGATGAATGGAAAGATGAAAGACGAAAGATGAAAGAGGTAAGATGAAAGAGGTAAGACGAATGGAAAGATGAAATATGTAAGATAAACAATGAAAGATGAAAGATGTAAGATGAAATATGTAAGACGAATGGAACGATGAAAAATGAAAGATGGAACATGTAAGATGAATGGAAAGATGAAAAATGTCATATGAAAGATGGAACATGAAAGATAAGAGATGAAAGATGAAATATGTAAGACGAATGGAAAGATGAAAAATGAAAGATGGAACATGTAAGATGAATGGAAAGATGAAAAATGTAAGATGAAAAATGTAAGATGAATAATGAAACATGAAAGATGAGAGATGAAAGATGAAAGATGAAAGACGAATGGAAAGATGAAAGATGAAAGATATAAGACGAATGGAAAGATAAAAGATGAAAAATGAGAGATGAACGATGTAAGACGAATGGAAAGATGAAAGATGAAAGATGTAAGACTAATGGAAAGATGAAAGATGAAAGATGAAAGATGTAAGACGAATGGAAAGATGAAAGATGAAAGATGAAAGATGTAAGACGAATGGAAAGATGAAAGATGAAAGATGAGAGATGAACGATGTAAGATGAAAGATGTAAGATGTAAGATGAAAGAGAGATAGAGAAAAAGAAATCGGGAATAGAGATACAAAAGCACGATAAAGAGAAAAAGAGCAAAGAAAAGTGGGCAGAAAAAGAGGGGGAGAAAGAGAAAGAGAGTAGATAGCGAAGTGGGAAGAGAGAAATGGTGTATTATGACATCACAAAAGAATTTTATAAATAGTTACAAATTCAAAAATTATTTCAGAAATATTTCGAAATTGCAAAAGGTTTGACTAAATATTTATTAATATATATAACAAATACTGATTCAATTGATCACTTCTTGTCTAGTACACTACTAAAAGTAACATTCACATTTTAAACTATACGTATTCACTGCATGTATTTGTTAGAGCCTACTTATCTGCTACTTTCTTCTTCTAAAGAATAGCCAGTCCTATTAAAGCAATGTTTGCAAGATCTCAAGACAAAAGCTCATAGAACCGACGGAAGAGTGCTCTACACGGACTGGACTTATCTATTATAATATGTTTTCCTTAGAGGCCCTTTAACACTATGTCCGTTTCCCTCATCGTTTTTTGTAATTATTATCTTTCTGCTACAATTCCACAGCTTTATCAGTTTCACTTCATTCATCACAATCACAATAATTTAACTTTTGGAAGTTATACTGCTATCATTTTGAACCTTAAAACAATAGACACGCATTATTTAATCAGATATGAGTCGAGATACTGTTACCAATTGATGTATGACATCAAACTGAACATACAGAAAGTTAATAAGGCAGCGCACGCGACTACTGTACAAGCGGTCGGACTTTGAATCCCAGCTTAAAACACTCCCCATGCAAGACCGCACAATAGGTTCGTGATACCACAAAGCAACTGTTTGTGGATGACTAGATTTGCTCTTCACTCATGGGTTGATCTCTCTAGTAGGAAAAATAATGGTTTCCACTGAAGGTAAACCGAAGTTATAATGTAAGAAAAAAAATCAAATGATTAAGAAATAACTTGCCACATTTGACTTTATTTTGATTTTGCCGCTTGTTGACATTAGCGTTTTTACTTTTTTTAAAACATATAACCGAATTTTACAATTAATTAAATGACTCTCTGGCACAGAATATGTGTTTGCAAAGTATAATTCATACTAATACATTATTTCAATTCTTCGGGCACAAACCTGGAACTTACTATATTATGCTCCGATGAATTGGCTACTCTGGTGCCCTCTCGACGTAAATTCACTAGACCAACTCGACAATCAACTAAATCCCATCCATTCACTGTGGAGGTCCCCAGATGCCGGAGAGCTTTCTACTCAAATAGCTTTTTTCCTCGTGCTGCTGACCTCTGGAACTCCCTCCCTTGTCCCTGTTTCCCCGACAGTACTGACATGCAGAAATTTAAAACTAATGTAAACAGACATCTCGCTGCGCAGATCCCAATTTAGGTTGACCCCTCCCACATTCTCCCCTTTTTTCTCAGTATCCCCTTCCGTCTACAGTGGCGGCCTGCCTTGTTTGGGGGGGATTATGTAAAAAAAATATATATTTATGTATTTTTATTGTTTTTTCATTTTATTTTCATTTTGTATCTTGCATCTCAGATATTCTAGACTAATCTGTACCCCTGCATTTCGGTTAAAACACCGATAAACATTAATACATTCTGATACATTGATATTGTCATTCGATTACAACTGTGGTTGTGTAAATGCCAAAGAAATGAACTATGAATTTTCCGAACTTTTTATTTCATTCTTCAACTTTATGGAATTATAATTTGTTCATTATTCACCTGCTTGTGATTTATAATGTTTTTAGAATTACCATTAAAAAAGAGTTCATCTTCCTTTATAAAAAAAATGTATCATTTTCAAAAGAATTTCTGAAGCTAGATGTTCGTTCTAAAATGTGCTTTTCCTTTCTGATGAGAAGAAATCCTGGATTTAAAGGTCTCATACTAATAGACTTCCTCGTGTTGTTGAATAATAAGAAATTGTAAAAATAATTATTTAATTATATAAATTGAATTAATGACACTCGCTATTTACCATAGCATTTATCTATTCGAAATATCGAGCATAAATTGATCGTATTAAGAAGTTTTAACTACAACTGAATATGTATTTATAAAAAGCGGGAGTGAAAGAGCAAGAAAGAGTTATATATATGTACAGGGTAATCTCCTAAACACAGGTAAAAATCATTATGAATTTCTAGGCAACACGGTTAGAAACACCGGCATATTATCGTTTGTAAACTTTACCATTTAGGGGTGCACCCACCCAGAATCACAACCTCCCCAAAATATTTAAAAATAATTTAGATAAAATACTTAATGAGAAAAGGATTTTCTCTACAT
>OY744523.1:167892722-167920222 GCA_963556195.1 Sepiola atlantica
TCTATATATATATATTTATATATATATTTATTTTATATATATATATATATATATATATATATATATATATATATATATATATACAGCGTGTTTCAAAAGTCTTGGGAACATAACGATTTTTAATAACTCAAAAACTATTAGGAGTTGAAAAATGAAATTGGTACCGTTGGAAAGGTTAAAGTTTCAAGCTTGGTGGGGAATCTTCAAAATTGCTCAATATGAGCATCATTCGTACCAAGGCAGACATCTAGTCGATAGTCCATTTCCTGCCAAACGCGTTCCAGCATCTTGACGTCAATGGTTCCCACAACTGCCGTTACTCGAGCCTTTAGTTCGTCAATATCTCTTGGAAGGGGCGGCACATAGACCTGTTGCTTGACAAAGCCCCAAAGGAAAAAGTCACACGGGGTAAGATCTGGAGACCTAGGAGGCCAGGGCATGAGAACCTCATCACCTCGCCCAGATCTCCCAATCCATCTACCAGGAAGCCTAGTGTTAAGAAACTGCCTTACTCTAAGACTCCAGTGTGGTGGTGCACCATCTTGTTGAAAAATGAAGTCATCAGATTCTGCTTGTTCCAACTGAGCCATTAACCAGTCTTCCAGCATGTTGAGATAGGATTCACCAGTGATAGTTGCCTCTTCAAAGAAGAACGGTCCATAGACACCTTTCTTGGAAATTGCACAAAACACGTTCACTTTTGGTGAATCTCGCTCGTGCTCAAGAAGTTCATGAGGATTCTCAGTACCCCATATGCGAGTGTTATGCTTGTTAACTTTGCCATTCAGATGGAAGGTCGCCTCATCGCTAAAAACAAGCCGGTCATCAAAGCCGTTATCTTCCAACTTCTCTTGCATTGCAATGCAAAAGTCACGGCGAAGTGGCTTATCAGTGTCCTTCAACTTTTGGACCAACTTGAGCTTGTAAGGTACCATTTGCAGTCGTTTCCTTAAGACACGCCAGACAGTTGCTGGAGCAAGCTGAAGTTCCCTGCTGGCTCTTCTCACTGATTTACGGGGGCTCCGCTGAAAGGCTGTCAGAACTTGCTCAACTGCATCTTCTGAAGTTGAAGGGCGACCTGTTCGCTTACTTGGGCACAAACACCCATCTTTCACAAATTTAGCATGCCATCTGACAATGGATTTCCTTTCAGGGGCTTCTTTTTTAAATTTCCTGCGAAATGCACGCTGAACACATGTCCACGATTCAGTCTTTGCAAATTGGAGGACGCAAAATGCCTTGTCTTGTTTAGAGAACGCCATTACTGCACCTGGAAAGATAACACGAAAATCATTAGTATGACCAAAAACTTGATTAAGCAAGCTTTAAAATGGCACCAGTTTCATTTTTCTACCTGGAATAGTTCATGAGATATACGCATTTGTAATGTTCCCAAGACTTTTGAAACACCCCGTATTAGACCTCTTCAAAATTGACCTTTTTCTTCAAACATATGGAAACTGATATTATTCCCATACTCCAAGGTCTAAATAAGCTAAATATACCAGTTATTTTGATCTTGGACCTTGACTATGCCTGCATCAAGAGCCATGTAGTTTTATTGTTGACGTTTTTCAAAAACGCTGCAAAATTTGGGATATTATGTCTTTATTTTCATTGTAGCTTTCCAGAGGTCGATGCTATAGCATTGAAAGTGGTACCAAATGAAAGCTAATAAAATTTTCTTGCATATGGTAGTAAACACATGAACACCTGTGTCAATTTGAATTAATTTTAATGCACAAACATATATATTGTTTATGCTTGGAAAGGATGCCATCATATAATACATAACTTTATCTCAAAAATGTTACATTTAATGCATGTATATAATTTATTATCACTTAGTATGTTTTATCTCTTCATTTCAGATTGTAAGTTAAAGCTGATTTGTTAAGATTTGTGAACTGCTGACAACATGGCATCTGGAAGACAACTATGCTGTGGGAAAGTGGTCAGCGGTACAAGTGAACGGGATGAACTAACTGAAAAGAGAAGAAAGGTGGCAACTCCTGCCACAAGGTCATTCAGTGATGTGTATCTCATTGGGCAACCCAGCTCCAGCATCAGGGGCTCTCAACTTCCTACTAATCGTTTTGCCATTCTGGAATATGGCAAGGATTAAAACACTAACTAGACCAAATGCAGTCAACCGTTTCATGATCCTCCATGAAAAGTACAGGAAAATTGTTAAAAACAAGGGAAGAAATAACAAACTAGAGGAAGAGAAACGAGCTAACTTTCTGAAGGACTTAGACAAGTTATTTGATATTGGAGCAAAGGATGTTGTGGAGGAGATAAGAAGCAACAGGCTGCTTACAAAGAAGACCAAGGAAGAGGACGTCAATTTCTACTTGGACCAACAGACAACTCGCTTGGCACACATGTCAGGTCATGATAAGGTGTTTGAGAAGAAGTCTAGAGAGAAAAGCTTCCGAGAAGAAAGAGAAGAGAGAATGTTATTATCAGTGACTGCTGCAGCAGCAGGAGTTGGGAAAATTTCAAGTGATGAAGACCCAGAGAACAGTCAAGGCTCTGGTACTAGTGAGGGTTCATAATACACTGAGACAACACCAAGCTGTTCATCAAAACCAAGTACGATAACCTTACACTTTCCACACTCAGTTATGACCAGTGAAGAAATTTGTAGAACTGCAGATCGGTTGTCACTCTCTGACAACCAGACTACAGCCATGGTGTCTGCAGTGTTGAAGGCAGGGGGCGCAGATCTTGATGACTTTGTTATATCAGCCTCTACTACAAGACGAAATAGGATAAACACTCGTCATAACTTGTGCCAAAGTTACATGAATAACTTCAAGGAAAGTCCGCCAGATTACTGCACACTACACTGGGATGGAAAACTTCTACGGGATGTTCTTGGTTAAAGATACCCAGTGGAAAGTCTTGCAGTGCTCGTCTCTGGTACTCCACAGTATGAAGAAGGGAAGCTGCTTGGTGTGCCCTTCATAGAAAGTTCCACAGGAATCCAACAGTGTAATGCTACATTAGAACTGATAGAAGCATGGGGTCTCACAGACAACATTGTAGGCTTGGTATTTGATACCACGGCAAACAACAGTGGCATCAACAAGGGTGCAGCGAAGCTTATTGAAGAAAAACTAGGCAAAAAGGTAATCTACTTCGCTTGTCGCCATCACATATCAGAGGTAATAATTGGAAGTGTATGGGAGGCTGTGTTCAGCAAGGTCAAGAGTCCTGACAACCCAATGTTCAGCAATGTGAAAGAGAAGTGGGACAAGTTGGTTAAGGACTGTCCAAGAGTTCTGGGCCTAGTTGAACAAGACTTGAAACAGAAGAAGACAAGCACAATTGCAGTCTTAAGCAATTTCCTTGAGGAAGCAAGTCCGAAGGCTGATTACAGAGAGGTGGCAGAGCTGTGCCTGATCCTGCTTGGTGAGTAACCTCCTCGAGGTATCCACTGGGCCAAGCCATATGCCATTCACCAAGCCCGCTGGATGGCCAGGAACATTTACTGTATGAAGATGCTCATGTTTTCCAAGGAACTAAAATACAACACGGACACTATCTTCAAGCTGGAGAGGATGAACAAGTTCCTGACCTTATTCTACACCAGCCACTGAGTGACCACCACATCTGCAGCTGATGCACCTATCCATGACCTCCAGCTTATGAAGAACATGCTGCAATACAAGCAGTATGACTATGAACTGGCAACCTCTGTTCTCAAGAAAATGAACAACCACCGCTGGTATCTGACCCAGGAACTAGTGCCATTCACCTTGTTCAGTTCACATGCCAGCATGACCAAGTCTGCAAAAGAGAAGCTCGCAGTCAAGCTGTCAGAAACAGAGAAACCTGAAAGTTACAGGAAAGGCAAGCCAGTGTTTCCTGTCATCAATGCAGCTACAGTTCTCACAGACCTGGTAGGGCCAGAGTCTCACTTTCTGTTTGATGCTCTTCGAGTGAAATGTGACTGGCTCACTACTCCTGCTGACACCTGGGAAGACAATGACAGCTACAGGAATGCACAGAAGTTTGTGAGGTCAGTGAAAGTAACCAATGATGTGACTGAGAGACGTGTGAAACTAATGAGTGACTTTGCAACTCAGATCACAAGTGACCCAGAGCAAAGAAGCTGCTTACTACAAGTTGTGGAGTACCACAGGAAACAATTTGACATTTTCAAAAAAGCCACATTGAACAAGTGATAATACATGTATTAGTAACATCCTATCTGACAGTTTCTTATGCAATATATGTGTCAGTGCAGTGCTATAATGCTACCAAACTGATTTTTTGTAGTGTCCCAGCTGTTTGTGCATTAAAATTAGTTAAAATTTACACAGGTGTTCATGTGTTTTATTGTGCTTACTAGCATATGCAAGAAAATGTTATTAGCTTTCATTTGGTACCACTTTCAATGCTATAGCATCAACCTCTGGAAAGCTACAATGAAAATAAGGACATTATATCCCATATTTTGCAGCGCTTTTGAAAAACGTCAACAATAAAATTAAATGGCTCTTGAGGCAGGAATAGCCAAGGTCCAAGATCACAATAACTGGTATATTTAGCTAATTTAGACCTTGGAGAATGGGAATAATATCAGTTTCCATATGTTTGAAGAAAAAGGTCAATTTTGAAGAGGTCTAATATATATATATATATATATATATATATATATATATATATATATATATATATATATATATATGAGAAAGGAAGAATAAGAATAATCCGACGTAATGGAAAATTATGAAGGAAATACCAAGAGATATGTGTTAATATATTCATCAAAGTTTCGTTATTGTAAGACTTCCTCAGGATGATAATTTTAAATGTTTCAAGAAAAAGCGACCGACTCGATTATTGGTAAATTTCCAGTGAAAAGACAAATTTGTTTTTTCTCTCTTTTCTTTTCTTTAGGTGACATTTAAAATGGCAATAAATGTTTTAAAATTACCGAAATCTTCGTCTTTGAAAAGTGTTTTTATTTTTAACTAGTTGGGCTACCAGGTATTGCCCAGGTGAATATTAATTTATTTTTATCAATAACAATTGATTTCCTGCTGTTGTCACGCGCGAGGTAAATCTCACTGTACGAACCGAAAACAACTAATCGAAGTTAAACTTACCCTCCCCAAAAACTCAAACCCCAACAACAACAAAATAAAAATAAATAAATAAACAGATACCCAAGTTACATCTGACTTAAAACAGAGATACCCGAGTAAACTTTAAAAAACTCGAGAGTAGTTTATTTTCTTAAGTAAAACTTATTTTATCTCTCTCTTTCTTCCTCTCTCTCTCTCTCTCTCTCTGGATATATTTTTCATTCCCTGTCTCATTTGTTCTCTCTTCTGATAACGAAGTCGTATTATTATGTTGCTTTTTATTATTGTTTGAAGAAATAGTTTCATCGATAGTAAAAGAGTAAATGAGATGCTGAAAACATATACTACACTTTGAATTATTTATTTGCACAAAATATTTAAAAAAATCAATTACGAACAAATTCGGTACAAGGCGATCAAAAGTGTGGGAAAACGAAGGGGGGGGGGGTTCGTTGGTCATTCTGGGTCAACAGTTATAAAAATCCTACTCTTAACTAGAATAATCTCAGTCACCGCAATACCACATTTACTCGAGAGGGGGGGGGGTTATTCTACTTAAACTATCTTCAAATTGTTGAAGAAAACTTTTTCCATAAATACATTTATTTACAAAAAATAATGGAATTAAAATGGGGAGTGGGATCTTAGGGAAAAAGTTCAAGAAACTTTAAAAACTATGTGTGTATCACTCGGCATTTATAAATGAATGACCCCCCCCCCCGCAACAAAAATGAGTTAATCTATTACAGTATTAACTTTTGATGAAGATAGGTTAGTGTACTATTGTTTCTGTCGTCATAGGACCGCCATCCGAGGAATTATCTCCTCCCTTTTTAATCCTCCCAGGTCTTACATCCTCCTGTGAGGAAAGGTTACGATTATATCTGTTCTTTTGTCATGAGATCATCTTCCCAGTGGCTACCTTCTTTTTTTCGGCGGGCATGAAGGTGGTAGTGCAGTAACTTTTTCGTTTGCCATGCTACTATATTCACAGCCATTACTTTCAGCTTTTATGGGGGAGATCTTCCCAGGTATAACCTCCTCTATTTTGGAAGAAATATTGTAGTACCCGTACTATTGTCACGATCCCATCCTACCAGAAATTACCTCCTCCTTTGAGGATTAGTGTTGTATACGTTCGTTAATACTCCCTCATTTGGAGATGAATTTATATAGTTCGTTCATAATGATTTTATGATCCCAGCCTAGCAAAAGTATGCAACCGGGGAGAGCATACGTTTGCTAGTATTATATACTATTTAATTATAGTATAACTGTTCATGCATTATCAGGTTTCTTTATAAATGAGGTTGCAAATATTATCGCGCATCATATTATATCATATTATATTAAATTATATTAAATTATATTAAATTAAATTATATTATATTATATTATATTATATTATATTATATTAAATTATAACTGACTATGCTTCATCAGTTTACTTTCTCGAAAATAACAAGGAGAACGATATAAATGCGGTTCGAAATTGAAGACAACAGGATAATCAAGGGAGGCGCGATAGCGCTCTATCCCTTAATAAACTTCGAAAACGGCATATGCTAGAAATCTAATTTGTTTGATAAATCATAACTCAATAACCAATAAACCAAATTATTTAAAACTTTGCACAAAATTGTTATTTGATAGGTTCTATAAGTGTGTAGAATGTCAGCATCATTAGTCAAGGCAACCCAGAGATCCAGAAAGGTCAGGCATGATTTTGTGTTATCTGTGTGTACGTACGTACGTACGTATGTACCACCCTGTATCTCATCAATTATTTGATGGATTCAGCTGATTTTTGGCAGAGATAGAGGTTCTAGGGTCTAGTTGATGGCATTTTAATTTCAGCTACCATATACCTTAGTGTTCCAGAAAATTCCAAAAACACTTAAAAATGACCATTGTATTGAGGCATAGCCTTTACAAAAGTAGTAACATTCCATGATAAATGCCAGTATACTGAAATTATATGCTCTTAATAGGGTTAAGATGAAAATTCATATACACTAAATGTACAAATGAAGGAAATTCACAAATTTTTACACTTTTATTGTCATTAAGGGTATGCGAGCACAACAGGACTATGTATTTTACTGGTAGGAATTTTTCTTCAGCGCACCTAACACACTTCATCCACTCATGCATAGAGATTTATACTGTAGTGATGTGATAATGAAATGGTTTGGTTGATATGTAGTCATACCCTTAATTAATGACAATAAAAGTGTAACAATTTGGGAATTTCCTTGCTTTTGTAGATTTAGTGTATATAAATTTTCATCTTAACCCTATTAAGGGAATATGATTTCAGTATACTGGCATTTATCATGGAATATCGTTATACTTAATCGAGTTTCTATTAGTGAGAAAGATTCCAAATCAGTCAATGATGCTGATGTAGCTGTTTCATAGGCCGCAATACTCTACATATTATATTAGCTTGGATATGACAGCAGGTTACCAATCTCGAAGCCACTACTTACATTGAAAGAATCGAACGCCTTCAAAATGGTTTGCATATCATCAGAATTGTTATGTTAAATTTTTAAAAAATAATTGTTCTATGAGAAGAAAATACCGAAATATCAGGTCAATTGTCCAGGTGCAAATGCAATAGAACATGAATATATTAAAATATGCTACCCATCAAATACAGAACCATTGAGCCAAATAATAACTAAAGTGTAGATAACACTGTGTATCGGTTCTTTACCTGAACAATAGTTAATGGAAATAGTTTTACAACAAATTGTTGCATGTGCTAATGAAGTTCTTGAAAAAATTATTTATTGATGAATATTTTATATTGAGAAAAATACTTTTGTCTTATTTTTTACTTAATGTTTCAATATTCTAATTTTTAAAGATTGCGCATTTCAGTGAAATACAACAAGATTATAGTCATATACTAGTCGGATCCGTACAAGAGCATTGCCATGGAGAATTGGACCCAGAAAACTGATGCTCCCACCTCTGACTTCCATATAAACCGTTTGCTTGATATTTGATTTAGCTGTAATTATGAATTGTAGTGTTCTGTAATTAGTAAATTTAGGAGTAAAGTTAAACGTTAGTATTATTTAAAAACTACAAAGGGAGCATACTCGCAACAATGCACTTACGTAGTCGCGGGACTTTTAAAATGTTTTATCAGGCGTGGGTAAGTAATATTGTTTCCAGAGCAACACTGGAAGAAAGATAATATTTTATATAGATGACAAAAGTAACGCAATAAGTTTACGTAAATTCGGGAGAAAATACGAAAAAACAAGACGGAAAAAACAAGACGTAATTCGCATATCGGAACTGTTATAAATCAAACTAGTGTTTTTCAGAATATGAAATAGAATGAAAATTATGAACAAATAGTAAAACGTCTCTATCTGGAAACTAAGAAAGAAAGAATTGATTCAATCGATAACTATTCTATCTACATATATATATATATATATATATATATATATATATATATGAATCTGCGGGGCATGGAAATACCCGACTAGTATACGGGCGCAGGCTATTTTTACCATTTTCAGAGTGTTGGACTCGTAAGACCTTGTAAGGCCATCCACGTAAGAGAAGGAAATCTCTGACAATAAAACCTTGCTACCAACTACTTACGCCGTGGCCATAAACCGTTGGGGAGGGAGGTCTCCTTAGTCATGAGCGACAACCTTCCTAGAGTTGGAATCTCGAACAAAATGTCTTGTTTTCAAACCTACAATTGCTAAAGAAGTAGATAGGTCCTGCCTATCGCTTTAAAAACACTCAGCGCCTGGCCTTGTTTCCTTACTAGGACAATAGACGCCATTCTTTTTCCTTCTATTTGGGTAACTTAGGGAAAGTATTTTCGTCACTAAGTCGTACATGTCCAGTCTGGGTCTCTCTTGTTCGGACAGGTTGAGAGTACAGGTTAGGTAGCTTGTTTCGCTGCTGTTTCCGACTGACAGGACAGGAGGTCAAACTTTTGGGTAGCACTAAGAACGGCTGCTCCATCATCAGTTAGTAGTTGTGTGTGTCATGTCGCGCATGAAAAGGGACCCTGAAATTATTTCCGGTGGGCTTTCTTGAGGCCACAACCCCCATAGACCAGGTCGCGACTAATGGACTGGTTGTGTGAACTTATTGGCACCAGACAAGGACCCACCTTGGCCAAACAACTCTATAATCAAAACAAACAGGTCATTAAAAAATAGCAAACCTAAACCAGACACCCACCAAAAAACGCTTTCGCCTCCGCCCTTGACGCTCGCATTCACTAATATCCGGAGATTTAGAACCAACATCAACGACGTAGAAACCTTTCTCCTGACAAACACCCCAGATATCCGTGCTCTAAGTGAAACTAACCTCCAATCCTCAATCTCCTGTCACCTCTTTTACATGACTGACTACCTCCCACTCTGCCGTAAAGACCTTGATAAACATATGCACGTGCTAGGAGTTTATGTTCGGAACACCCTCCCCCTGACTAGAGAACATAGGTTAGAATCAGATGACCAAGACTACATGTGCTTTAGATTGACTTTACATCATAGCGTCAGTTACTTATATTTCTTATACCGCTCCCTGTCAACCCAGGACTCTACTCTGCTAAACTCTGTCTCTGAAAGCATATATACAGCAATCTTAATTGACTCAAATGCCCAAATACATGTATTTGGGGATTTTAATGCCAACCCCCGCGACAGGCTGACATTCTCCAACCTTACTGACGCAGCCGGCAACTCTACGTATAATTTCTCCTAAGCTCACTCCCTCTCTCAGACTGTCGATTTTCTAACTCGCATCCCCGATCGAGTAGACCAACAAGCCTCGATTCTAGACCTTTTTCTGACCTCAATGCCCGAGGAGTGTGTGACAAAAGCTCATAGCTCACTCTGGAATGCTGATAATATTGTGCTAATGATACATATCACCCAAAAAATCGTCCAAAAGCTGATGAACCGTTGTTCAAAACAACGAGATACTACGAGCAGGCTGATTTTGAGTCAATCAGAGATCACATCAGTGACGCCCCATGGAGGGAAACCTTCTCGCCTCCTGCCGACCAGTGTGCAAATGAATTAACTGAAAGGCCTGCTTTGATCAAATGTCCCCAGCCGAAAATTATTTAGCAAGCCCCACTCTCCCCAATGGTTCACTTCGAAATGTGCAGCTACCATTCCTGAGAGGCAACAAGCATTCCGTAAATTCGGCCACCATATGTCAGCTACTAATAGACATAAATTTATAGAGTCAAGAAATAATTGTAAGGCCGTCATAGGCGAAGCAAAGAGAAGGTATAATGAGTTAACAAAACAGAATTCAGTCACAGAAACTAGGTACTCGCGATTTCTGGAAAATCTACAATAGTGTAGTGAATAATGGTCAATCAACGATCCCCCCACTATCAAACCCCAATGATGTCGTTTGCACGGCCACTGATAAGGCTGAACTACATGCCCAGCATTTCGCTTCTAACTCCAATTTGGACTCAGATAACCCCCCTCCCCAAACAGTCTTTCCAGAGCGGAGCCACACCCATCCTAGGTCAGAGACATCATAAAAAACCTTGACACCTCCAAAGCTTGTGGGCCTGATCTTATAGATGTAATAGTAATAAAGAAATGATCTGCTGAAATAGCCCCGGTCCTCTCCAAACTCTACAATAAATGCCTAGCTGAATCTTGCTTCCCCGATAGCTGGAAAATTGACTCTGTGGTACCAATCTACAAAAATTCTGAGAATAGAACCGATCCTCAGAACTACCGCCCAATCAGTCTACTGCCGATCTTTGCTAAAATATTTGAATCCTTAATCAATCAAGTGATAGTACGGCACTTAGCTAATGCTAAACTTCTCTCTGACCGCCAGTATGGATTTAGACAAGCACGATCTACTGCAGACATGCTAACGGTCATCTCTGGACGCATTTATCATACACTCGGCAAGGCAAGAGAAGCTAGGGCAGTAGCGCTTGATATATCCAAGGCCTTTGACAAGGTATTGTATAAAGGGTTTCTCCTGAAAATACGCTCATACGATATTACTGGGCAATTACTTAATATAATTAGAACCAAAAGAAAAATCCAGGTTGCCCTCGATGGCCGTTCATCTAAGCAACATGACATAAATCCTGATGTACCCCAGGGATCTATCCTTGGAACTTTATTGTTCCTGATCTATATAAACGATCTCCCTGAGATTGATTTTTTTGCTGACGACACCACGCTTCACTCTCGCCATGTGGACAATCATATCTGAAGCAATGGCTGAATCCTTAGAAAATTACCTCCAGGCTGTAGTTGATTGGGTTCATAAATGGTTGGTAACTTTTAATTCCGCTACGACAAAGCTCCTTTCCTTCAATAACTACAAGAAACCTATTCAACCACCGAATCTCATGGCAAATAACACCCTACCTGAGAGTTCATCATTCAAACTGCTCGGCCTAACTTTCACAGGTAACATGAATTGGAACAAATACATTGAAGACATTGCCAAGGCTGCCGAAAAGAAGGTTGGCTCCCTCTATTGTGCAAGTAAACTCCTCACACCTGACATTATCCTGTATCTCTACAAAGCCACCATCCGCCCATGCATGGAATATTGTTGTCACATCTGGGCTGGTGCATCGTCTACTACTCTCTCCCGCCTTGACAAGGTCCAAAATATCGCCAACCTAATAGGCCCCTCACTGTCAACCAAGCTCCAGTTTCTGTCCCATTGCCGCAATGTAGCATCCTTGTTCTTGTTTAACAAATACTTCAATGGAGTATGCTCCGATGAATTGGCTACTCTGGTGCCCCCTACACGTAAATTCACTAGACCAACTCGACAATCAACTAAATCCTATTCATTCACTGTTGAGGTCTCCAGATGCCGGAGAGCCTTCTACTCAAATAGTTTCTTTCCTCGTGGTGCTGGTCTCTGGAACTCCCTCCCTGCCGCCCGTACTGACATGCAGAAATTTAAAACTAATGTAAGCAGACACCTCGCTGCGCAGATCTCAATTTAGGTAGACCTCCCCAACCTTCTCCCCTTTTCATTCTTCTCAGTAGCCCATTACGTCTACAGTGGCGGCCTGCCTTGTTTGGGGTAAACTATGCTTAAAAAGTAATAAAATGATAAAGAAAAATCATCAATCGTTAAAGTAATATTTTTTTAATACAGAAAACTTCTAAATCGGAAAAGTTAAATAAAAGAAAGAAAAAAAAGAAAACGCCGTGATCTGCAAAAATAATCTGAAAGACAGCAAATGTCTAAATGTATAAAGTTAAGGAACGAAAAATAAATTAAAGAATGAAAACGTCTTAAGTTATAATATACTAATTAAACGGTTTCATTGGTTTACATGAGAATAGAATGACACATTCCTAAATGGTCGCAGGGCGGATGCTCGGCTAGTTTATATTCCAATTCTAATGCAGGAATGTAAACAAATGACTTTCTAGTGAGTGTAATTGGCAATGCGCTAGAGAAACGGAATTTGTCAGTAAATATGGTTTGTGTTATCCGGGAACCTGAAGTTAATTATCATTCAAAATATTCGAAATTTCAACAAACATAAATTAAAGAAACGGTGTCAATAGTATAAATAACCAAGAATCATGTTATTAGTAGTATTTAATTGTATTACATTATAATTCACAATTTATAAGTTTAGAAATTTCGATTTACAACCACATAGATATAAAAACTCAAAATCAAAGAAGAACTGACGCAAAGTGTGTTATAGCGCAGAGCTCTGAAAGTCTTTGAATTCACTAATTCTATTATACAGTGACCATACCCATAACAGGCTGGTTGGACACACGCCTGACTTCTTGAACTGGGGGCCAGTCAGTCACCAGATATACTTTAAGCTTGTAGCACTTCGTGGTGACTGCTTCAAGCAAATTTCATTCCAAAAATTACTTTTAACTTATCAAATTTATTTCAGCTGAGGTTTTGTTATTTTATCATTATTTACATTTCGATTATAAGTTCGTGAGTATACTGTTAAAAGTCAAAATTGAATGCTGTTTTATTTAAATGTAAACTGCTCTGTTCATTGACGAAATATCACTTTTACTTTTGTTAACTTTAAAAAGTATTCTCTTTTAGAATTTGTTGATAAATGTATATATTCTAAGGAAATATACAATGTTTTCAACGTTTTATTTACATGTAAGCAGCTCTGTTAATTGACGAAATATCACTTTTACTTTGTTTTAAGTTAAAATAATTTGTTGAATATTTCTCAAAATGGTAAAATGATTTGTGTAACAGCCTGTCAATTAGAATTAATAAAATAAGGTCCGAGTGTTTCGTATCCCAAAAGATCAAGATGAGAGAGAAAGATGATAAAAGGTAATACCAAGAGCTAACACGCTTAACCACTCAGAAACTGTTGTTTGTGAAAAGCATTTTCCACCTGGTTATGAAACTGTGTTTGTTATGGGAAAAGCACGACCCAAAAATCCTTCATCAATATTGAATAATTTGCCATCAAGTGTGATACGAAGTCCTTTACCAAAACCAAGGACAACAAAACCAGTTCCGCTTCTGTGCGAAGTGTACAACATGGTGAGTTTGTACATTTCTTAGATAAAAATAGAATTGATAATTTTACCAATTTGTGTGCTGATATTGACCATCATGATTTTGTTCTAGCTGTTACCTGCTACAAATCTTACAATCTACAGTTCATCCAGTCTTGTCATTTGTTTTACTCGAAGTATTCCGATTCTTTTATTAAAATCTTTGTAAACTCAACGGTGTAATGTTACCATGCAAGTATACTCACACACACACACACACACATAGTCACACACACGAACACACACACACACTCACACCCACCCACTCACACACTCACACACACACACACACTCACACACACACTCACACTCACACTCACACACTCACAAACACTCACATACACACACTCACACACACACATACTCACACACACACTCACCCACACACTCACACACACACTAACACTCACACACACACCCACATACACACACACTCACACACACTCACCCTGAAACGCTCTCACACTGACACGCTCTCACACTGACACGCAAACACACACACACACACCCACACACTCACACACACACTCACACTCACACACACACTCACACACTGACACTGACACTGACACTCACATACTCACACTTACACACACACACTCACACTTACACACACACACACGTATTCCCTGTTGAAAAAACAGAATGAATAAGTTTCAACATTGGTCTCAAATTGAGGAAGCAATTCGTTACTTTAGTAACTTTAAAATTGAACTTAAAAGTGAAACAGGTTTTGAAACAACATATCGAAGCTATGTCACCACGAATAGTTGCCACAAACAGTTTACGAGTCGGAAATGCTTTTCTAGGCATTCGAATATTTTGCAACATCTCGGACTCTTTATAAAAAAACTTCGAGATCAATACAATTTACCCAGTATGAAAATACTAGTGATTTTTACATCAAAAGTTTTGGATTTTCTTGGTGATGTGTTTAGCAAAGTGTCAGATGAACAGAACATAATCATCTTAGTTGTGTGTTGCTTTATTCTGATGGTAAAGAAATGAGAGCAAAATAGTAATAGTGAAACAATTGTTTGCGAATAAATGAAAATCAATTTGTTAAGTTAGCAAAACTAACAGAAGTAGCGGTTCTTCAAAAACCAGTTGACAGACAAAAAGTGTCCCACTGTTTGAAAGTGTTTAGTGATAAGACTGTAACTGCAATGAACACTAATCCATTTTTACAGGATGATGATACAGAAGAAACTGTTACTTCTATTGAAGACGTTTTGAAATTTTGGAAAATAGTGAATGTAAAAGATATTTGTGGAAATTTCAAGACAAATGATCAACTGAAACGAGTATTATCAGATCGAAATGATTGAAATTTGACATTTCCTGCCAGTTTTTTAAGTATGGCAAAACAAATGAGCGGAAAGCAACGAAATAGAATACAATCTTTCACAAATTCTACTAGTATGGCTATCGAGCATACATGTAATTGTTTAATCGATGTTTGCCGATATTTACTTGACAGTGGGTAAAATTTTGTATTTCTTGAAGAATTTACCACTGACTATCTTAAAACTGAATTTTATAAATTAAGACGAGGTGATGGTGGTACTTTTTTCATTAGCGTTAAATGATATTCAGAAATTCCATATTCAAAAAACAAAATTACTTCTTCGGTTCAAAGTTGATGTTACAGAGTATAGCCATGATCCAGGCCATACTTGCTCAAAATGCGGATATCTGTTTTATGAATTGGCATGCCAAACAGTTGATTACCTGCCAGACCTAGAAACTGGTATCCCTAAATATATTAAAATGTCGCATTTTTATATAGCAGGATAAATCACAAGAAAAGATTGTCTTACAGAGATGAAAATATTCAATGATAGTGATTTTTATTATCATGAGTGTAGAATTTTTTTGAAATAAAATAGAACTTTAAATTTACTGGATACCACTGTTCCGTGGGTGTTTTTTTTTCTGTTTCATAATGACCAATGATGTCAAATCAAAAGTTTGTAGAAATGTTTTACAAAAATGTTCTTGTTGGTGTCTGTAATGCCTCATGTAAATACAAAGAGAGTGTATTTAATTATATTATCAAATATATATTTCAAGTATTATTGTTTGTTTCATTCTCCCAAGTCAAGTCAAGAACCAGCACTAAAGGTTTTGACGATATCTGATCAATTATAAATAATTATGTATCTGTAAGAAAAAAGGAACTTATTATTTCTGCAAGAGTTTGTTATGAAATACATGTTCAATACATGTTTTCTGATTACCGCGGGTTAATCGCATACAATCATACCATTCTCCCAAATATAACGTCCTTCTTTTTTATGGTGTTACTATAGTATATGTTCCGCTATCATCAGACGATCCCCAAGACGGTACATCCTACTTTGTGGGGATAATATAGTATATGTGTACGTAATTATACCATCGTCTTATGCATTACCTCCTCCTTTGGGGATAATGTAACATATGTTCTGTTGTCATTATTTCATCCTCCCTGGTAGTACCTCCTCCTTTGAAAGCAGTGAGGTATCAGCTCGTTTGTCATGATATCATCCACAAGGCTAGCAAATGTGCTTGTATTATAAAGAAAGTGTCATCAGCAATAATATTTCAAAATGCATCAAGCAGAAATTATAAAAAAATATTAAAAAATTTACCAATGAAACCTATCATTCTTACCGAAAACAAAATAATATCATAGTTTATATTAATAAATATTCCTATTACCCAGCAAGATTTTGCAAACAATACTTACTACAATAGACTATAGGTTATCTACGAAGGATTTTAATATGAATGTGAGTATTCAACATACGATGAAATAGAGGACAGCCTAAAAACACCAGATATAATAATCAATTAAGATAAAATAAAACTAAAAAGGAAAATGAAATAATAGACAATGAAATATAATCTTTTTTAAGCCACGTAATAGTAGTTCCAATTTTCAAAGTATTTACATGGATAATATATACTTGTCATCTAAAATTATCAAGAGGAATAAGATTACAATTGGTTACTGTTTTATGGAACACATACAAGAAATAATAAACAAACACAATGCAGTGTATTACTAGTAACATCAATAATATTTATAATGCGTTACATAATACTACAAATTCATATGATTGAAGAATTAAAAACAATCGTCCATAATTAAATGATGTTTAACAACTAATGTACTATACAAAGCAACAAGAAATACTAGTAATAATGTGGAGAGTGTATACATCGGTGCTACAGAAAATAATTTCAATAATTGATATATTTATTATATGATGGCATTAAGGCATGAAAGATAGAAACACTATCACACATCTACATAGGAATATAAATAAAAACATTAGCTCAATTACTAATTAGTAACGCGTGAAATTAGCTCATTATTGCAAAATGAATTTAAAAAATTGTAAATTATATTTTGTAAAAAATACAAAATTATAAACTAAAAAAACAAAATAATTGAACTATGAATTATATCTTTTTGCAGACATCTATATTAACATCTGTTATGTTTGTTTAACTTTTGTAAAGAAACAATAAATATATAATAAAAAATGAATGTATAAATGATATATAAAAAGCTACAGAAATAACGAAATAAATTACAATACTAAAATAGTTAGTATAACTTTACAAGAAATAAGTGTAAATATATATGTATATGTATATATGTATATTCAGTATTTTTATATTATATATTTATATAATTGAATAACATAATAAAATGCGAAATTAATCAGAGTTTATTAAAGTTCAAAAACAAGGAGTTATATTGCGTCCTTAACTCATGAGTTTTCAAAGAAAAGCTTCTCCTCAGAGGACAATTACCGCAGTGACATTACTGAATGTTATAAAATTAAACTTTGAAAATACATAAAAAAATATATACCATACATAAAAGTATATAAAACATCAAATATATTGGCCCAAAACAGACTTTTTTGTTTAACATATACAGTTTATCCAAGTCATAAAGTTTAAAACCATTTCAAGAAAGATTTCAAAGAAGTCGATTAGAAACAATCCAAGTAGTGAATAGTA
Organism: Sepiola atlantica; assembly: GCA_963556195.1. NCBI lineage: Eukaryota > Metazoa > Mollusca > Cephalopoda > Sepiida > Sepiolidae > Sepiola > Sepiola atlantica. The sequence goes on from OY744523.1 coordinate 167,910,415, forward strand.
GTCCAAAAACGAAATAAGTTATCCAGGCAGGAAATTTGCCTGCTATCGATGCAGTAGATGACAGTAGAAAGTGTATTTAGGGTGTATGCAAACTGATAAAAGGATAGATAAAGCAAAATCAAATAAAAAGTTCAGAAGACTCACTCAAGCACATTTATGAATATATATATATATATATATATATATATATATATATATATATATATATATATATATATATATATATATATGTATATATATATATATATACATATATATATATAGTCTCGGAAGTTTCTCAACCATTAAAACTATATTAAAAAAAGAAACCTTATGTCCCAAGTCGTTCAGTGGAAAATCACTCATGTAAGTCAATTTAACTTTTTTCAGTTACTATATTAGTTTGCTTCTACCATTATTTAAGGGATCATCAGTTGTTTACCATGAAAAACTGTTTCGGGAATTAAAAACAAGACAGTATTTAATTTCATGGCTTCCCAGCAGAGTTGATCAGACCCCACTTCCCTTAAAAGGCAAAAACATAAACGTTCCGTATACTAAACCTAAGTTTTGTTCTGTTTAAATGTTCTGCTAACTTATATTAGTTATTAAAAAAAAAGTCCTCCTTACCTGTGTTGTTCGTCTGTCTAATAAGATTTATCCGTTACTTACAAAAATGTTGCAGAATTTTAAAGTGTGAAGACGAATCCATTAAAAAAATGTTTAAATTATACATATATATATATACATATATATACTTTTAGTCCTTTTTATCCACCTCCTCCTCCTCCTCATTTGTTGTTCAATTCCTTGACATCAATTTCAAATAAATATTAATTCTCCTTGTCAACTCACAGCGTTCATAAGCTTAGCTGCTTAAATATATATATATATATATATACATATATATATACATATATATATATCCATATTTATATATATATATATATATATATATATATATATATATATATATATATATATATATATGTATATATATATATATATCAATGTGTTCGATGTTTCGAATGCTTAACTAATACAGAGAACCTTTAGCACTGCTTTTAAGATTCAAACCTCCGTCCTTTCTAATTTATATGGAATCTGATATATCTGGATCAGCTCTGCTTAACCATGCCCAATGATACTTTACAAAAATAACAACACCTAACGTGTTTGTTATAGTTATCTGGAATAAAGGAGTATATTTAAAAAGATAATGTATATATATTTTACGTTGTCACTATCTACCTACGTTAGGATGTTATCATACGACGTATGTCCTTGGGGGTGGAAACAAAAAGAAACACTGAAGAAAAAGGAAAACAAGAATTAATTTAAGGTTGTCTCTCATTGTTATTCAAAAACCTCTGGGGCGAATATTATTTTATGATTTGCATATTTTTTTTAACTTTGTAAATTCGTGTCAGTGTCTGTTTTAAAGTAAAACCCATGAAGAACAAGTAAAAGTAATCACGATGCATAACTAGTAAAACTAAACACCATGAACAACTAGTAAAAGATAACACTATGAATAACTAGTAAAAGTAAACACCATGAACAACTAGTAAAAATAAACACCATGAACAACTAGTAAAAGATAACACTATGAATAACTAGTAAAAGTAAACACCATGAATAACAAGTAAAAGTAAACACCATGAATAACAAGTAAAAGTAAACACCATGAATAACCAGTAAAAGTAAACACCGTGAATAACTAGTAAAAGTATAAACCGTGAATAACTATTCAAGGAAAACACCATGAACAACTATTAAAAGTGAACACCGTGAACAACTATTAAAAGCAAACACCACGAATAACTATTAAAAGTAAACACCACGAATAACAATTAAAATTTAACACCACGCATAACTATGAAAAGTAAACATAACGAATAACTAGTAAAAGTAAACACCACGCATAACTATTAAAAGTAAACACCAGAATAACTCTTAAAAGTAAACATCACGAATAACTATTAAAATTAAACACCATGAATAACTAGTAAAAGTAAACACCATGAAGAACTAGTAAAAGTAAACACCTTGAATAACTATCAAAATTAAACACCATGAATAACTATCAAAAGTAAACACCATGAATAACTAGTAAAAAGAATACACCGTGAATAACTCATAAAAGTATACACCATGAATAATTAGCAAAAGTAAACACCATGAATGACTAGTAAAAGAAAACACCACGAATAACTATTAAAATTAAACACCACGAATAACTATTAAAATTAAACACCACGAATAACTATTAAAAGTAAACACCACGAATAACTATTAAAAGTAAACATCACGAATAACTAGTAAAAGTTAACACCACGAATAACTATTAAAAGTAAACACCATGAATAACTATTAAAAGTAAACAACACGAATAACTATTAAAAGTAAACATCACGAATAACTAGTAAAAAGAATACACCGTGAATAACTCATAAAAGTATACACCATGAATAATTAGCAAAAGTAAACACCATGAATGACTAGTAAAAGTAAACACCACGAATAACTATTAAAATTAAACACCACGAATAACTATTAAAATTAAACACCACGAATAACTATTAAAAGTAAACACCACGAATAACTATTAAAAGTAAACATCACGAATAACTAGTAAAAGTTAACACCACGAATAACTATTAAAAGTAAACACCATGAATAACTATTAAAAGTAAACAACACGAATAACTATTAAAAGTAAACATCACGAATAACTAGTAAAAGTAAACACCACGAATAACTAGTAAAAGTAAACACCGTGAACAACTAGTAAAAATAAACACCATGAACAACTATTAAAAGTAAACACCAGAATAACTATTAAAAGTAAACACCAGAATAACTATTAAATGTAAACACCAGAATAACTCTTAAAAGTAAACACCACGAATAACTATTAAAAGTATACACCAGAAAAACTATTAAAAGTAAACATCACGAATAACCAGGAAAAGTAAACTCCACGAATAACTATTAAAAGTAAACACCAGAATAACTCTTAAAAGTAAACATCACGAATAACTCTTAAAAGTAAACATCACGAATAACTAGTAAAAGTAAACACCACGAACAACTAGTAAAAGTAAACACCACGAACAACTAGTAAAAGTAAACACCATGAACAACTAGTAAAAGTAAACACCATGAACAACTTGTATAAGTAAACACCATGAAAAACTATTAAAAGTAAACACCATGAATAACTAGTAAAAGTAAACATCATGAATAACTATTAAAAGTAAACAACATGAATAACTATTAAAAGTAAACACCATGAATAACTATTAAAAGTAAACACTATGCAAAACTATTTGAAGAGATAAAGAAATTGTCAGAAATTACTAGATTCGACATTCAATAACGGGAAAAAGGTTTAGATGTCATGTAACAGAACAAACAAATGAACTTACTTGAATACACAAAACATCGCTTTTTTTATAATCATGAAATTAACATGGCGCCAAATTGCTGCTAAAGCAATTGTAACGCTTGGCTGGTTCACTCGCAACGAGCCACAATTCCTCTCAGACGACCACGTGTTATTACATCTTATCACGGGAATTAGTTGCGTAATTATTTCTTTGTTACGCACATAACAAAAGGAGATCTGTTCGCGTTTTAGTAGTGAGGAATTGTCATAATCTAATAAATGTGTATTTTCATATCAGTATATCAATCTTTTTTTATTATCTCGTTGTGGGAACCTTTTTCGTTTTCCCTTCTTCATTATTGCTTCCTCCATTTCTTTTCTGTTCCAACATCCTTTCTTTCTACTCTTCTCTAAGTACCTATATCTATATTTGTTTCAGAACATATATATATATTGCGTGTGTGTGTCTCATCGGAAGTTGAGATCTAATAATACTAATAAAAGGCAGTACTTATACTTCTCATTTGTAAAAGAGGATCGTTGGGTGCATGGCAATAGATCACATTTAACGTGCTTACGGTGCGTTCGGCGAGTCAGTAACATGTGCTGTCACATCGATGAGGCTTTATAAGACGAAAACCGGGTTAGTCTGTGGATATAAAAATTTAATTATTAAATTATAATATATATATATATATATATATATATATGTATAAATTAGGAAAGTTCATTTTATAAAGCATCTTTTGAAAGTTAATATAAATATAGAGGCAAAAATGCCTTCAAAAACCATGTAATAGATGCGAGTAATTAAATCAAAAGAAAAAAAAAATATTTCGAAACATTTAACAAAATATTTCAAAATATCTTCCGTTTTTTTTTTTCTTCATCTTGATTTTTTTTTTTTAGCTAATATTTCGCTTGACAAAAACAAGCTTCGTCAGAGCCAAGACAAATAAAGGTATAACCTTTTTTTTCCATAATTTACTTCCTGGTGTTGGTGAAGTGTCACGTCCGGTGTTGTGGACTATTGTTTAAAATGTCTATATTTATATATATATATATATATATATATATATATATATATATAGGATCAAAATAAACCAAAGTGAACACTTTTAGTAGATGGATTATTCCCTAGCTTCTTTTAAATTTTAATTTTTAATTTTTTAATTTTAATCATCCACTCTCTCACATTCCTCTATTTATTTTACCATGCTTTTAACTAATTCTACTTTAACCTTTTAAAACCCCCAGACACCATAACTGGAAACTACAATTTAATTTGCTCTTAGCTGCCTGAAATGTTAGAAGCTCACTCATTTGATTTTGATTTTTAGAATAAAAAATTTCTATACCCACTTCCCACTTAAGATTAATCCCACCCCCCAAAACCTACATCCTACCGCTCGCCCACACCCTTAACCTACCTGTCACTTTAACTACATCCCCATACCAACGCTTCCTCCTTTTCGTCCCCCCCCCCAAATTCACAAAGCGACTTTTTAAACTATCCCGTACCTCATAACCCCCCTTCTAACCCCAAATCTTACACTTTTAACAATTTTGCCTTTTTTGTCTCATTCGGATTTAAACCTTGAATGAGATTCTCCTGTTTTACTTGGCCCGGAAGTAAATAAAAAAATGGCATGTCTTCCTCTTCTAAACCTCATTTAAGTGCATCTGGACTTACCTACATTTTGAGCCCTCACTCCAATCTGCTCCCACGCAAAGAGTTTTTCTTCACATTCTACAATTTCACCGGATTCTTTTCAACGGAAATTTACCACCCGGACAATTTGCATATCTTTTTAACGGAACTTTTCTTTTCATTCAATACGTTTTTTTAACAAAAATTATTTTAATAATTTTTAATAATAATTTTCATCTTTTTAAAATATTTGAACTTTGGTTTTTTCGAAAGCCAACTTATCAATCTGCATTTCTCCTCTGATGATAAGATTTCGATCTTTGAAAAGCCTTGGCTTAAGGAAAGAATAATAAACACTAGTTTATTACTGAATGCACCTTGCATTAAACAATTGACATTTGAAATAAATTTGGACAATCGTCGCATATTTATCACTCTTTTTTCTTCTATCTCTCTCTCTCTCTATCTCTGTCTGTCTCTCTCTCTCTCTCTCTCTCTCTCTCTCTCTCTATATATATATATATATATATATATATATATATATATATATATATGAAAAAAAACTTATGTTAGGTAAATTACGGACAAACGTCTGCCTTTAATTCCCGAGGAAAATAGTAAGGCATATTGAACGAGTTTTCATTTTATGATTATTTTTATAGCAAAGCTACGCCTACTCAAGCTCCTAACCAATCAAAATCCTTACTGTTATTACCCATCACCCTCATATCAAACAATGAGTACGACTCCATTTGATTAACGAGAATTTTGACGTTCATAATTACTTTTATGATAAATTTTTCTTCAAACAATCATCACGAGAAAGTATTAAAATAAAGGCGAAACGTTCATGGCTACATATTTTCATCACATATATATATATATATGTATATATATATCAATATATATATATATATATATATGTATATATATATATATCAATATATATATATATATTATGTATATATATATATGTATATATATATCAATATATATATATATAATATGTATATATATCAATATATATATATATATGTATATATATATATATATATATATATATTTACATATGTATATCAATATATATATATATGTATATATATATATCATATATATATATGTATATATATATATCAATAGATATATATATGTGTATATATATATCAATATATATATGTATATATATATATCAATATATATATATATATATATATATATATATATATATGTATATATATATATGTATATAAATATCAATATATATATATATATATGTATATATATATCAATATATATATATATGTACATATATATCAATATATATATATATATGTTTATATATATATATCAATATATATATATATTATATGTATATATATATATGTATATATATATGTATATATATATATGTATATATATATATCAATATATATATATATATATATATATATGTATACATATATCAATATATATATATGTATATATATGTATATATGTATATATATATATCAATATATATATATATGTATATATATATGCATATATATATCAATATATATATATGTATATATATATGTATATATGTATATATATATCAATATATTTGTATATATGTATATATATATATCAATATATATGTATATGTATATATATGTGTATATATATATCAATGTATACGTATATATGTATATATATATATATCAATATATATATATGTATATATATAAATAAATATATGTATATATGTATATATATATATCAATATATATGTATATATGTATATATATATATATCAATATATATATGTATATATATCAATATATATATATGTATATATATCAATATATATATAAAAAGATATATATATATATCAATATATATATGTATATATATCAATATATATATGTATATATATGTATATCAATATATATATACAAATATATATATATATATATATGTATATATATATACTAATATATATATGTATATATATATATATAAATAAATATATATATATACTAATATATATGTATATATAAATAAGTATATGTATATATATCAATATATATGTATATATATCAATATATATACAGGGTGCGTCAGGTATATGAGAACATCGCGTAATGTCGTTATTGTTACGTTATATTAATTATTTTTTTCTTTTTTTGCAGATAATGAAAAATGGCAGATAATAATGTAACGGAACAAATGAAAAGACAGGCTGTAATTGTCGCAATAAAGGCAGATCATAGCGATTTACAAATCGCACAATTTCTTAAAGTAGTCCGTTCTTTTGTTTATAAAGTTCGTAGGGAGTTAGAAGAAAATGATGGTGATTGTAAACAGGTTGCTAAACGTAAAAAGCACGACCAACGGTCAGACACGATTAGAACACCTTAATTTATTCATCAAGTTCAGAATATTATTGATGAGACCCCCCAAAAGTCAATGAGGTCCATCGCAAAACACCTGAATGTTTCAGAAGCCACAATTCGAAGGACTGTTCATGAAAATCTTCGTTACAAGTCTTATGTGATGAGGAGAGGCCAGTTTATGTCCGAGACCACCAAAGAGAATCGTTTGATAAGGTCCAAGAGGCTGTTAAACAAACTGAAACATCCTGTTGAGCAAGGCATGCTTTGGTTTTTCTCAGATGAGAAAAACTTTGATCAAGATCAAAAGGTAAACAGAAGGAATGACAGATGGCTGTGTAATGACCCTTCCGAAGTTCCAACAGTCATGCATACAAAATTTCCTGCAACTGTTATGGTTTTGGGGGTTGTTAGCAACGAAGGACATGTGATGCCACCACACTTCTTTCGGCAAGGACTAAGAGTCACTTCTGCTGCTTACATTGAAGTCTTGGATACTGTTGTTAAGCCCTGGATCGATAGAGTAACAAATGGAAGGCCCTACATCTTTCAACAAGACTCTGCACCAGCACATAAGGCTCAAAACACTCAGGAATGGTTGGCGGATCATTTTTATGATCACATCACTCCAAACTTGTGGCCTCCAAACTCTCCAGACCTGAATCCATTGGATTATTATGTGTGGGGCGTCGTGGAGAGAGATGTTAATAAACACCCCCACAACACTAAAGATTCTCTAAAAGCATCCATTGTCAGAGTGATGGACAACATAGATGAGGACCATCTCAAGCGCGCTTGCAGTCGGTTTAGGTCTCGAATCGAAGCTGTCATTGAAGTAGAGGGGAATTTCATTGAACAAAATTATTAAACAATACCTTAGCTTACAAGTTTATATAATTGTTTTTGATAAAGAATATTTTTGTTTGATTTTTTTTATCATTTAATAAAATGGAAAATATGTTCTCATATACCTGACGCACCCTGTATATATATAAATATATATATATATAAATATATATATATACTAATATATATATATACTAATATATATATATATGTATATATATATACTAATATATATATATATGTATATATATATACTAATATATATATATGTATATATATATATATTATTAAATATATATATATACTACTATATATATGTATATATATATAAATAAATATATATATACTTATATATATACTAATATATATATGTATATATATAAATAAATATATATATACTTATATATATATGTATATATATATGTATATATATATAAATAAATATATATATACTTATATATATATGTATAATTATATAAATATATATATATTCTAATATATATATATGTATATATATATAAATAAATATATATATATTTAAACTAATATATATATGTGTATATATATAAATAAATATATATATACTAATATATATATGTTTATATATAAATAAATATATATATACTAATATATATATATGTGTGTATATATAAATAAATATATATATATACTAATATATATATGTATATATATAGAAATGAAGATATATATTCTAATATATATATGTATATATATGTATATATATACCAATAAATATATATATACTAATATATATATATATATATAAATAAATATATATATACTAATATATATATATGTATATATATGAATAAATATATATATATATATATAATATATATATACTAATATATATGTATATATAAATAAATATATATATACTAATATATATAAATATATTATATGTATATATAAATATATATGTACTAATATATATAAATATATGATATGTATATATATAAATATACATATATATAAATATATTATATGTATATATAAATATATATAGAGACATATATTATATGTATATATAAATATATATATATACATATATTATATGTATATATAAATATGTATATATACATATATTATATGTATATATATAAATATATATATACATATATGATATGTATATATATAGAGACATATATATATATGTATATATAAATATATATATATATACTTATATTATATGTATATATATATATGTATATATACATATATTTTATATATATAAATATATATATATACATATATTATATGTATATATATAAATATATATATATACATATATTGGATTTAGTTAGTTTGTCTGGGAATTTAAACTGCATTTTACTCTCTTTTTTTTTAATGACTCAAAACTTCTTGAGACTATATATATATATATATATATATATATATATATAAATAAATGCGAAAATTTAGACTAATTGCTCGCATCATCGGTACAGTTAAAACGGTATATTTCAAATAAATTCAACTTGTTTAACAAACGCACAATCATTATCATATACCGTTTATATGAATTTGATATCAGATTCGAAAGGTTAA
>OY744523.1:167925222-167930222 GCA_963556195.1 Sepiola atlantica
CCAGTTTTTTTTTCAATTTTGTTTAATTGTTTTCAGAATATTCCGAAACACATCAAATAAAATGTAGAAATACTTTTAGTAAATCCCAGCAAACTGTCTTCCTATATATTCGGTCTCTGCCAATTTTTAGTTTTTTAGTTTCTCTAACAATCTTTATTGTTTAAAATCGGAGTAGTAAAACTCTGCACATTTATTTTAATATATATACATGTGTGTGTGTGTGTGTGTTTGTGTGTGTGTGTGTGTGTGCGTGCGTATAGTCTTACCGGTGTTCGGTTATTTATTGCATACAGTCGAGTGTGCAGCGAGGCTTGAAATATCAAAGCTGTAAGAGGCTCACATGACAACAATGCAGATTTACCGTGAACTGTCAGAATCGAATCGAGCTCTTTTTCAACGCTGATGTAATTTACAGTCTGTTGTGTGAAGAGGTTAAAAGGATATAAAAACATCGATATTGGAGAGAAATAGAGACATTTAAAGGGGGAGATGAAAAAGGAAAAGAAGGGTCCAAAAAGAGGGGGAGAAGAAAGAAGAAAAAGTAGGCGAAGATAAAAGTCAAAAAAGCGAATAAAAAGCAGGAAGGCTTAACAAAATTAATTAAAAATAACCAGAGAATGTATTGAACGAAACGAAAATATCAAACTGAAGAAAATAAAAAGAACGAGTTTGTGTTTATTCTTCTTCATTTACGTTCTCTTCTGTTAAATTTGTTTGATGTTTATTTTTCACTTAGTTAATTTTTTTTAATCATAAAATAGCAATGATACCCGGCGTCTTTTAGTTTGCAATTCAAATCTGTTACATAAAACTGCTTCATCATCATCATCGTCGTCGTCGTCGTCATCAGTAGCATCATCATCATCATCATCATCATCATCATCATCATCATCATCATCATCATCATCATCATCAGTCATCATACATCATACATCATCATCATCATTCATCAGTCATCATACATCATACATCATCATCATGATCATCATGATCATCATCGAAACGACGAAAATTTGAGGAACTTAACAGACTTTCATAGGTAACACCCCCTGCAAAGAACATTGGAGACAATACGTTACATCTGGAGAGAATGTTCCCGTTACAAAAAGAACCAACAATGTGATGCCTCATTTTGTCCGAACTTACTATATCATTCTGACACAGAAGCTGTTAGGCGAATTGAAACCTAATTTTGCCCAAAATCCCAAATATTTTTCGTCGAACCTTGACTTGATAGAATGAGCAGGTGCAATGGCCGCTTTTGCTGGAGTTAGAAATGAAATTGAGAGGTTTTGTCCGACCACCAATGAGTTATATTTTGCTGCAAGATTTCCCTTTTTAAAATTGTAGCTTCTATCCATCCTCCCGGGAAGCAATCAACCCAAACATGTTGTCGATCGCCGAAAAAAAAAAACAAGTAGAAACGAACCTTGAGAAAAACGTCAAAACGAGTAATAGTTGAACTCTGCAAAAAAATTCTATTTAAACCAAGGGAAACATATTCGACTCCCTGTCTTAAAACAATGTCATCATGGGGAAATATTATTCCTTTGACACACACACACACACACACACACACACACATATATATATATATATATATATATATATATATATATAACAGTTAGACAAACTACCTTTTAATTTAGCACGTGCTAAGCAGGTAAGCGTGGATCAACGTGGAAGCGTTCACGTCGCGATCCCTGTCAAGTAATAATCAATATGACCTGCAAATTCTACCAAAGCCAAAAGACGAGCTAAAACGACGATCAATGTCTATGATCTCAACAAATATCAGTAGATGATGAGTCCGAAGTATTAAAAAAGGGTCAGCGCCCGCCTCCCAAACCAGTATTGACCATCATAAACTTAAACATTGAAGGACTATCCCCAACCAAACAAGGAAATTATTGCAAAACTCTACAGAGAGCATCATCTGTTTTCAAGAAACACACCGTGCATTAAAACATTGCCGCCATCATGTGAATGGAATGACTACATCCACAGAAATAGCACATGATAAACATAGAAACACGCCAAAAATGGGATAAAACAGCAAAGATCAATAACATTGATGGCTTAACAGCTGAGTTCAGATGAATCACCATCACCTCAGTCTATAAAAAAAACTTCCCACACAATCTGTGGTGCCTAATCTGCTATCACGAACTGTGAAACAAACGATTGTGATTTGCAACTCTAACAGCTATAGCACCCAATGGGGATACGCTAACATTGATGTGGGTTAAGGTTCAGAGAAAGCATGGTCCGAAAACAACCAGCTCAATCTGAAAAGCAACCAAAACCTTTCAACACGAGGGAAAGCGGGGCACAATCTCGATATTGATGTTTATCAGTCAGAGGGTCACCAGACTGAGCAAAAAGCTAGTATTGGAGCCACTGCCCAAACCACACCACCACCCCATTAGCATCACAGTTAATGCTGAAATCGTCCCAGCCACAGTTCCATTTCGAAGGATATTCAATTTTAAGAAAGCGAACTGGTGTACTTCCAAAAAGATCTTGAAAGGAAGAGTTCTTATCTCCCAGCAGACCTAAAAACTATGACAGTTTCACCAGGTGTCTGCATCAAGCAGCTCGGAAGAACATCCCAAGAGGCTGACTCTTTAGCTGAAAGTACTATCGAAGTAGGTAGGAGACATTTGACTTCTCTATCAACGTCAGAGGAAATGGCAAAATCTGTTGCAGAAAACTGATACAACGACGAATAGTAAAAAGGCATGGAGTCTACTCCGAAAAATCAGTAACGATCAATATACTTTAATGTAACAGCAGTACACCATCACGGCCAACCAAGTTTCACATCAGTGTTTACTCAATGGAAACAACAGCAATAACCACACATAGACTGATTTGGACGGGCTGAGCCGTTCTTACTTAACGAGCTCAACATCAGCATCAGTGCCCTTAAGGCTGGTAAAGCTATCATCCTAGATTACATTTTCACAGAGGAGATCAGCCATTTTGGCCCTTAGACACGAAAATGGATCCTTGAGTTGATGAACAACTGTATGCTAACAAGAACAATCGTAAAGATCTTGAAAAAAAAAAAAATCATCGCTCTTGACAAAGATCCAGCGCATGTAATGAGTTTCCGTCCGATCTTCCTACTATGCCACTTGTTTAATCTATTTGATCACCTTATCTTAGATAGGTTGGCTTCATTTGCTGAAGCAGCCATTATCCACCAACAAACCGGATCTCGTCTGGCACATCCACAAGAAGCCAGCTCCTGAATCTCACTCAGCACATCGAATATGGGTTTCAGAAAGAACTGGTAGTGGGAGTCATCATTGTCAAACTGTCTAACGGGTATGACACTGAAAACTATCGCCTCCCACTGACGAACATTTTGGAGCTGACAAAGAACCTGACACTTGCAGAGCTAATCGAAGTCATCTTAAAATACAGGCACTTTATTTTACACTTAAAAACAAAATCGCTGGCACCGACAAAAGAATTGCTTACCGCAAAGAAATGTGGTGGCTCATTACTGTAAAACATCTATACTAATGACAAACTAATGAATCAGAACACTGAGCGGTTCAACTATGCTGACGACCTATACGTAACATCCCAAGAGAGTACGTTTAAATCAGTAGAAACAAACCTCAGTGCAGCTTTAGATTAGCTACTCTTCTACTACGGAAGTAACCACCTGTATGCAAAGCCTTAAAAACTTCAGGTCTGCTCGTTTTATCTGAGGAGCTGGGAGGCCAATCGACCCCTTAACATCACATGGTTTAGAATACAAGTTGGGACCCATAAAAAACCTGTCTACCCTGGCATTACCTTGGGCAACATCTTCTTATTCAGAGAACATATAAAAAGACAATAATGTAAGTCAGACCCCGGAACAAAACCCTACGGAAACTGATCAAGTGGTGATCTACAGCACACACACTAAGATGTACTGCCGTAGCTCTGTGATATTCCTCTGTGTATGCTTGACCTATTTGGGAGAGATGGACGCGTGCCAAAAAAATAGATTAAGGATTGAACAACATCTGCCGCTTGATCACTGGCTGCTTAAAGCCTACCAACTTGAAGAATCTGAATCTCCTCACTTGCATTGCCTCTTCAGATGTGAGACGGAAAGTTGCCAGCCGAGTAGAAGTCACAAAGGCTATCAGTGATGACGCCATCTCCTTCATGGGTGTGAACCAACAGGCCAACGACTGAAGACAAAGAGAAGCTTTCACGTCTATGTCGAACCCATAACAACATCTCAGAAAGAAGGCAGACTACAGCTGTGGACTAAACGGCTAGAGAATAGTTCCTTCTCACTGACATGATATTCCCCAATTGTGGGGCGCTCCCTCCGGTTCAGAGGCACCTTGGCTCCAGTAGAAAACACTTAACCGCTTGAGAACGGTAATAAGAAGATCAAAAGTTGCTATGAGTATACGGAACTACAAAAGTGACGCAACCATGCGGGGATGTGCATAGCAGGTCTATACAATGCAACACTGCCTAATGTGCACCCTACTGTCCAAACAATGCAGTCTGAAATATCTTGCAGAATACAACAATAACGCAAAGGACTGCGTAAAAACTGCGAAACTGTTGTATAACAACACGTTTCAAAGACACGCAAATAAGAGGAAGCAGGTAATCACGTTCCCATGCAACATGCTATCACTAGAAACGCTCATTATAAAGTTATATAGTATTAGCTGTTAAGAAAGTAAAGTAAGTAAATTCATACTTGTAAACACACCAAGATTACAATAGCCTTATGATGATTCGATGCGTGAAATCCAAAAACACTCGCGAAAAATGAAAGAAAAAAAAGAAACTAACGGAAGTAACATACACCAATTTGACAGAAGTACGAGATGAACTATTTGAATGAAGTGAATAAATAAAACAGTCTTATAAAATGAAACCACTCCGGACTATTTAATAATGTTTGCCTTAATGAAATATGCTGCCCAAATACAATATATATATATATATAAATATATATATATAAATAT